>OY293418.1:34879336-35479336 GCA_958502065.1 Chrysolina americana
TAAATATGTTTAATATAAACTTATTTATTTCATTTAACACTGTTCTTTGGTTCATTTTTGTGTTTGGTATTGTAATTACTAGCTGGGTACCAGTATCTTCAATATCTTCTAGACTATATCACCTTCAACAAAAGATATTACTTATCAGGTACTTCTGCCTGAATCGGCTCATGTCTTCTCGTATCAACGTTTTAGACTCAATCGCCTGATAACCAACTGACTGTTTTCGTGAACTATCATCATTGCCTCATCCATAGAATATTTGGTCCAGAGAGATGAACTTTTGAATTTATTTGACACTAACCAAAAAACTTGTAGTCTTTGTCGACGAGATTACGATTTTTTGGGTATCAGGAGTCCCGTAGCTTCTTTCATTCTCCGCGTAATATTGTCAGGAATAAGTAATTTTTCATGATTCATTTTGTCATTAATAACTTATATCAACTAATAGACCATACATTTCAATCAAATTCCTAAAACACTATCCGCACATAAAATAATTATTTCTTTATAATAATTACTCATGTTCCTTGTTGTTTGTAATCAGTATTGAATGAAATGTTCGTAAAAGGTCCTGTTAACTTTTTGCAGTACTCGTTTCGAAATTCTTACCCGTACTGTTAAAACGTATTTTCCGCACTTATAACGTAACTATTTCGTGCTTGCATGAATTTGACAAACGTGCACGGAAAAATTCTTATTTACAAAATCATAATGAAATATACTCTATGACAGCAATCACGATATGGCTAGACGACCATTACAATTTATATACACGAATATTTTTGGAGTCCGATTAGAAACATGAGGGAAACTGAGAAAAAGGTGAATTTTGAATTATACATACAGTTATAACCTCATCGCTCTAATTCAACGTTGCCATATTTCAGAGGCCTATAGGAGTGGAGCCTATATGGAGGCTTTTTCTGCAGAGCCTTTAATTATAGTGTATATACGTGTTAAATGGTGGCGCCCCGTAGGGAGAGAACCGTACACTACATCGTAACTGTATAGATATACTGCCAAAAACGCCTCCACAGAAAAATTTTTCTGACGACCTTTGATGACGAAAAAATAAGAATGAACGCAAATAAACGTGTGATCGTATTGGCCTCCGATTTTTCGAATTCGCTTCCGATTTTGGAGGCGTGTTGTTCCAGAACGTATATATTTTGGAGTTGTATAAGATATTTTGCATGTATATATATACAGGCCGTTCTTTTATCATGTGGTAACATTGCTATATTCTAAACCATAATAGATACAAAGACGATTAAATGGGAAAAAATGTAACTATTGTGGTGAGTAGTACATTGGTTAGAGAAAATCTACGGAAACTCTCGACCTTCCCGACTTATACAGGGAAATCTGAAAATGATGTTGTCACTGATGATGCTAGTTATTTTATATGAAATATTTGTGATGAAATAGACAGGTCCGTATTTGAAAAAAATAGTTTGATTGAAAATGTATCGTTACGTAGTTCTAGTACATTTTGAATACAATAAAACTTTCCTTTTTAATTTTTTTATATTTTCTGAAATACCAATTCTATTCGTAAAACACCGAAAACAGCATTTTCAGTTTTCTCTGTATAAGTTGGGAAGAGCGAGAATCCCCGTAAATTTTCTATGACCAATTTACTGCTCACCACAATAGTTACCTTTTTTCCATTTAATCGTCTTTGTATCTATTACGGTTTAGAATATAGCAATGTTACCACATGATAAAAGAAACGGCCTGTATATATCGTCAAGAATTTATTTGATTTGTCCATTCCTGATGCCACACATTCAGCTCTCGCCAAAGGATTCAACTTTGCTGTCACCCCCAGAACAATTCCAGCAGAAAAGATCATCATCCAAACCGAGGAGGCCCTATTCAATCTACCTAGGAACGACGCCGAAAACATCAGGCGCGAAGTTGCCAAAATCCTATCTTCAGCAAAACCCCCTCCCACAAACCTCCGTTCTGCTGAAAAACACGCCCTCAAAGAATTAAATCAAAATACCGATATTGTCATTCTTCTAGCCGATAAAGGGAATACAACCGTCATTCTAAATTCATCGGATTATTTCGACAAAATGAACTCTCTCATCAACACAGATGAATACAAGAAAGTCACTAATGACCCTACCACTTACCTTGAGAAGACCACCAAAGCCCAGATCAATAAATCGCAACTTCCATCAGATGTCAAATCTCTGTTAATACCGAAGGAGAGATCATCTCGAATCCCGAAAATCTATGGCCTTCCTAAAATCCACAAACCTGGAGCTCCTCTTAGACCCATTGTCAGTGCATTTAACTGCCCTACCCAACGCTTAGCGAAACATCTTTCTAATATTCTCCAACCTATAGTTGAAACATCCCAATCATATGTGGAAAATTCTTACCACTTTATCAATCGAATTAAATAATTCAACATATCGAATTCCGACATCCTTGTTAGCTTTGACATCGTCTCCCTATTCACCAACATCCCTATTGATGAGACCCTTGCCATATTGAAAAACAAGCACGACATATCACAAGACAATCTTACTGTAGTCAAACATTGCATGTCTAACACATACTTTACCTTCCAAAACTCATTTTACAGACAAATCAAAGGTGCCCCTATGGGATCCCCTCTCTCACCCGCGTTTGCCAATATCTTCATGGAAGATTTCGAAACCAAAGCCCTTTCCTCAGCCACTCTTCAACCTTCCTGCTGGTTACGATACGTTGACGACACTTTTGTCATCTGGCCCCACGGTAGAGATACTCTGAATTCTTTCCTGACCCATCTGAACGAAGTACACCCTCACATCCGCTTCACGATGGAGAGAGCAATTCGACTCTGCCTTTCTTAGATGTACAAATCAAGAAAAATCCCCAACAAAGTTTCCCATATAATGTTTATAGAAGACCTACCCACACAAACCGATACCTCAACATCATCCGTCGTAACTCAACTCTGTCGTAAATACTCTGATATCCCGATCCATTCGTCTAACTGATGACCACAGCAGACAATCCGAACTCCACAACGTGAAACAAGCTCTCCTACAAAATGACTACAGACCAGACCACATAGAAAGAAACATCCAAAAAACAGCTCCAAAAGTCACCAGAAAAAAAATCGAACTGGATCCTGTAAGCAATTGCAGTATTTATCTCGGCGGACGGTGACGGGCAGCAAGACCTCGCGTGTATACAATTGTGATAACCTGGACTGCACTGATGAGGGACATTCCGAAACCGGTCTGTAGTTGGTTCTCCGTTTGAATCAGGTGAAGTCCTGCTGTTTGTTCAGAGAGCTCTTGCAAAGTTGTTCCTTCAAAGTAAGGATTTTTGCACATGTGTCTGACAGATATAATTCAATATCTGTCGCGGTATTAGCCAGAGAAGTAGTTGTTTTCTGTCAGACATATGCCATACATACTATACAAAGTTATAGTTACTTACGTAAAACAGTCGATAACAATCCTTTAGGAAGTAACTATAAATTTGTATAGAATGTATGGCATATGTCTGACAAAAAACAACTACTTCTCTGGCTAATACCGCGACAAATATTGAATTATATCTGTCAGACACATGTGCAAAGATTCTCAATTTGAAGAAACAACTTTGCAAGAGCTCTCTGAACAAACAGCAGGACTTCACCTGATTCTAACGGAGAACCAACTACAGACCGGTTTCGGAATGTTGTCCCTCATCAGTGCAGTCCAGGTTATCACAACGGTATACACGCGAGGTCTCGCTGCCCGTCACCGTCCGCTGAGATAAATACTGCAATTGCTTACAGGATCCACCTTAACGACAGATTAGAGAGCACTCCAGAAGGACATTTCGGATACGAAATGGTATATGTGAAATACTTGTTTCAAGGAGCAAATAATGTCCAAGTGACTGTAAAACAGTCGATAACAATCCTTTAGTATGTAACTATAACTTTGTATAGTATGTATGGCTTATTGAATTATATCTGTCAAACACATGTGCAAAGATCCTCACTTTGAAGAAACATCTTTGCAAGAGCTCTCTGAACAAACAACAGGACTTCACCCGATTCAAACGGAGAACCAACTACAGGTCGGTTTCGGAATGTTGTCCCTCATCAGTGCAGTCCAGAATATCACAATTGTATACACGCGAGGTCTCGCTGCCCGTCACCGTCTGCCGAGTAAATACTGCAATTGCTTACAGGATCCACCTTGACGACAGATTAGAGAGCACTCCAGAAGGACATTTCGGATACGAAATGGTATATGTGAAATACTTGTTTCAAGGAGCAAATAATGTCCAAGTGACTGTAAAACAGTCGATATAAATCCTTTTGGAAGTAACTATAACTTTGTATAGTATGAATGGCATATGTCTGACAAAAAACAAATACTTCTCTGGCTAATACCGCGACAAATATTGAATTATATCTGTCAGACACATGTGCAAAGATCCTCAATTTGAAGAAACAACTTTGCAAGAGCTCTCTGAACAAACAGCAAGACTTCACCTGATTCAAACGGAGAACCAACTACAGGTCGGTTTCGGAATGTTTTCCCTCATCAGTGCAGTCCAGGTTATCACAATTGTATACACGCGAGGTCTCGCTGCCCGTCACCGTCCGCCGAGTAAATACTGCAATTGCTTACAGGATCCACCTTGACGACAGATTAGAGAGCACTCCAGAAGGACATTTCGGATAAGAAATGGTATATGTGAAATACTTGTTTCAAGGAGCAAATAATGTCCAAGTGACTGTAAAACAGTCGATAACAATCCTTTAGGAAGTAACTATAAATTTGTATAGTATGTATGGCATATGTCTGACAAAAAACAACTACTTCTCTGGCTAATACCGCGACACATATTGAATCATATCTGTCAGACACATGTGCAAAGATCCTCAATTTGAAGAAACAACTTTTCAAGAGCTCTCTGAACAAACAGCAGGACTTCACCTGATTCAAACGGAGAACCAACTACAGACCGGTTTCGGAATGTTGTCCCTCATCAGTGCAGTTCAGGTTATCACAACTGTATACACGCGAGGTCTCGCTGCCCGTCACCGTCCGCCGAGATAAATACTGCAATTGCTTACAGGATCCACCTTGACGACAGATTAGAGAGCACTCCAGAAGGACATTTCGGATAAGAAATGGTATATGTGAAATACTTGTTTCAAGGAGCAAATAATGTCCAAGTGACTGTAAAACAGTCGATAACAATCCTTTAGGAAGTAACTATAAATTTGTATAGTATGTATGGCATATGTCTGACAAAAAACAACTACTTCTCTGGCTAATACCGCGACAGATATTAAATTATATCTGTCAGACACATGCGTACAAATCCTCACTTTGAAGAAACAACTTTGCAAGAACTCTCTAAACAAACAGCAGGACTTCACCCGATTCGAATGGAGAACCAACTACAGACCGGTTTCGGAATGTTGTCCCTCATCAGTGCAGTCCAAGTTATCACAACTGTATACACGCGAGGTCTCGCTGCCCGTCACCGTCCGCCGAGTAAATACTGCAATTGCTTATAGGATCCACCTTGACAGATTAGAGAGCACTCCAGAAGGACATTTCGGATAAGAAATGGTATATGTGAAATATTTGTTTCAAGGAGCAAATAATGTCCAAATGACTGTAAAACAGTCGATAACAATCCTTTAGGAAGTAACTATAACTTTGTATAGTATGTATGGCATATGTCTGACAGAAAACAAGTACTTCTCTGGCTAATACCGAGACAGATATTGAATTATGTCTGTCAGACACATGTGCAAAGATCCTCACTTTGAAGAAACAACTTTGCAAGAGCTCTCTGAACAAACAGCAGGACTTCACCCGATCCAACCGGAGAACCAACTACAGGTCGGTTTCGGAATGTTTTCCCTCATCAGTGCAGTCCAGGTTATCACAATTGTATACACGCGAGGTCTCGCTGCCCGTCACCGTCCGCCGAGTAAATACTGCAATTGCTTACAGGATCCACCTTGACGACAGATTAGAGAGCACTCCAGAAGGACATTTCGGATAAGAAATGGTATATGTGAAATACTTGTTTCAAGGAGCAAATAATGTCCAAGTGACTGTAAAACAGTCGATAACAATCCTTTAGAAAGTAACTATAACTTTGTATAGTATGTATGGCATATGTCTGACAAAAAACAACTACTTCTCTGGCTAATACCGCGACAGATATTGAATTATATCTGTCAGACACATGTGCAAAGATCCTCACTTTGAAGAAACAACTTTGCAAGAGCTCTCTGAACAAACAGCAGGACTTCACCTGATTCAAACGGAGAACCAACTACAGACCGGTTTCGGAATGTTGTCCCTCATCAGTGCAGTCCAGGTTATCACAATTGTATACACGCGAGGTCTCGCTGCCCGTCACCGTCCGCCGAGATAAATACTGAAATTGCTTACAGGATCCACCATGACGACAGATTAGAGAGCACTCCAGAAGGATATTTCGGATACGAAATGGTATATGTGAAATACTTGTTTCAAGGAGCAAATAATGTCCAAGTGACTGTAAAACAGTCGATAACAATCCTTTAGGAAGTAACTATAACTTTGTATAGTATATATGGCATATTGAATTATATCTGTCAAACACATATGCAAAGATCCTCACTTTGAAGAAACAATTTTGCAAGAGCTCTCTGAACAAACAGCAGTACTTCACCCGATTCAACAAACGGAGAACCAACTACAGACCTATTTCGGAATGTTGTCCCTCATCAGTGCAGTCCAGATTATCACAACTGTATACACGCGAGGTCTCGCTGCCCGTCACCGTCCGCCGAGATAAATACTGCAATTGCTTACAGGATCCACCTTGACGGCAGATTAGAGAGCACTCCAGAAGAACATTTCGGATACAATTCACAATGTTTTGGATTTAAAAATCATTTTTGGTGTAAGTTGAGGTCATGAGAATGGATCAGAAATATCTGTCTATCGGATAGCATAATAATATTCTCTTGAGTTCAATCAACGTGAAATGTGAAATTTAGAACTTTCAAGAGGTTGGGAAAAAGTCAATATCTCAGTGCCGGTGGATGGATGTCACTGAACTGCTTGAAGCAAATGTGCTTAATGAACATGACATACCATTAACTATTGCCCCAACCCATAGATCTGCTGTATCGATCATAAGTATTCGCTAATACGACTTCGATATACAACTCATTAGAAATTATACTTACCCCATTGGTCGAAAGCGTTCTCCTTTCTCCTTGCCCATCTTGACTTCAATGCATATTTTAACATTTTATCTGAAGCATCTACCGAAACGACTTCGAAACCTTCTTCTAACAACATTATGGAGTCGATTCTGAAAAATATGAACATTTTCAATTTTATGTTCTACCTACTATGTAACAAATAGTGTCGTCACCTTTCTTCTTTCCAATTTTGCTATAGTTGAACTCACTTTTATGCTTTTCAAAATCATATGAAGAATCAATTTATTGAAACGTGAATGTGATGAAGAATTGATTTGAATAAAAAGATAATGAATTTTTTTTTGATAATGCTCGTTCAATAATATTTTCGAGTTGATTTAATTCTTGAAAACATTATTTTCACACTGAGAGTAGCAAAATGTTCCTCACCGAATGTAAATAAAACCGCGTGGTATGTCATACAAAACTTCATAGGAAAAACAAAAACCTCTAAAATCATTTCAATTGAAATTGATAACCAGATTTGTTCGGATTTTCAAGCTATAGCTGACAGCTTCAACCGTTTCTTCATTCAATCTCATCATGCATGATATCATCATAAGCAAAATAAATAATGCAAATATTGTTTTAAAAAATAACCTACTATCAGAATCATGAACAGTATACTTCTTCATCATGTAAATGGAAAAGAGATAGAACATGTGATAAAATTTAAATTGAAAAATAAACATTCTTTCGGTTCAGATGGTATATGGGCGTACGTTATAAAACGTATTTCGACTCAAATTACAAAACCCTATGATATCATGAATGGGTCTTTTCAGGATGATTTTTTTTCAAGAAGACTGAAAATGTCATTTGTATCACCTCTTTTCAAAAAGGGAACTCTCTGCATTATATGGAAAATAGCATAGTATCTCAATCTCCTCTGTAATCCCGAAAAATTTTCAATGTACCGTGCTGAATCAATCCTCTGATGGGATTTTCTAATGAAGAATGATATATTTTATCAAAACCAACATGGGTTCCATGAATATGGGACACTGTTAGTGTCAAAAATAGTTTTACTCATATATTTAATTTTTACTTGAATATATATTGAAACAGAATAAATATTTCAAATTAGGCTTTCACTCATATATAAAAATATCGTGGATACATATTAGCAGTGGAGAGCACTATATTTATTACTTGATACCAATGCATATATGGACACGAGCTTTTCAGTTTCACCACTAGATGGCGCCATGTAACGTATTTCTCTGCAATTCAGCAGATATGCTGAAATTAATTGAAAAAAATGGTTGAGTTTTCATCATTCTGTATTTCAAAAATGTATAAATGCAATGCAGATCAACATTATTGGTTTCTTTAACAGATCATATTCTAGAACATGATGTTAGCATTTGTAACATGTAATAAATATATTGTTCTTTGCTGCTAATATGTATCGACGATATTTTGATATGTAAGTGAACGTCTTAGCTGAAATATTTGTTCAGTTTTAATATATTTGGGTGTCAACTTATAAATATATGGTCACGAAATATATTCAACTGAAAACAAAATGTATATATGTATGTATATATAAAAGACGTTCAACAATTGCTGCTATATATTTTTTTACGAAAATATTTTGGAAGGTGTGGAAGCGAATGAAATTACTACTGCTGTATTCTGTGATATAAATCGAGCTTTTGGCTGCCTGCAACATAGGGTTTTATTGCTAAAACTTTATAATTTTGGAGTAAGAGGAAAATCTCAGGATTGGTTCAAATCGTATTTCCAAAATCGCACGAAAAGTTTTGAAATGAATCACAGAATCGAAAATATTCAAACTCAGTTTGTGTCGACATCAAGGTTCAATGGAATTGGAGTACCTCAGGGCTCTGTTTTGAAACCGGTGTTGTTTGTAATCTATATTGATGAGTTGCCTCTATTTCCCAAGGAGCCTTCTCTTGTTTATATGCTGACGACACAACACTTTTGTTCCGAGTAAACAATGTGTGTATTCCACAGAAAACTATTCACTCAACTCTCCAAATTCCCTTAGGCTGATGGTTATCTAGCTATTTCTCATTCCTCAACCCACGCAAAACGCAATATATGTCTTTTCAAAATCGTCATGGTAAAACAACAGAACTAGATATAATTATAAATAATGATGCAATAGAACAATCAAACTTTTAGAAATAGATTTTGATGCCAAATCTCATAAAAAATCTGAAAATTTGAGTTTTGATCAACGTTTTGGATAGACAAGCATTATTGTTATTTTATTATAGTCAAATTTAATCCAGAATACGTTATGGTATTTCAATTTGGGGTAACTCGAGGAATATGGCTAATGTTTCTTCAAGGACATCCTGTCGACAATTATTTGAAAAATATCATATTCCCTCAATTGATGGTTTGCTTATCTCTGAACTATTGATAGTTCAGTCGACAGGTTGAAAAAAGTAGGGTTAGGTGGAAAAAGGTCGGAAGTTAATGAAACTTCAGGAGGATCTTCAGGGATGGTTGATCAACATTTTCTATAGTTTTGGACCTCGAGGACCCTGTGCGAAAAAAGTAGGGGGGGGGGGGGGGAAACTGCAACATTTTTGACCTCTCTCAGGTTTTTCCTCGATTACTTTTTTCTCTTACGTCCTACGGAAAAATCATGTCAGTACTTCTTTGTAGAGCGTAAAATTTTATACAATTTTTACCGAAGAAACATATTTGTATGTGAATTCGCTACCGAGATATGGCATGTCAAAAAAAAGGTCATGTTTCAAAATTTGCTAAGATATGACAAAAAACGCAAAATTACAGCTTATTTCATCTGTTTCACCCGAATTATGATGAAATATTGTAGTAATTATGGTTCTTAGTTGAAGTCACCAACTTTGGACACACCACTCCTCCTTCCCCCACCCAACCTCAATTCTCAAAAGATAACTTTCTGATGAAAGTCTACCATACCTATTCACATCATTTTGGTATTGATATCAGTTACTTTTCGGATCGATATCCAACGTTCCCCTACATAATTATCCCAGGACAGGAAGAAAAAAAGACGTAGTCCTTTCGTGAAAAAAATTAATGTAATTAACAATATTAAGTTATTCTCAACGCATATATTATATTGAGGAATGAAGATATTATAGCTAATCATAGTGGATAGGTACTCATTTGTACTCATTACATTTCCTGCCGAGATTTCTTAGCCGCTGGTTCTGCTCGTAACAGCTCGTCGTCCTCCTGAGCGATAAGACTGTCAATGATGTCGCTGTCGTCGTTTTCGTCCAATATTTCTGGTGAGTCTTCCTCGATCAAATCAGTTGCGGGGGCGTTTTCGCAGGAGAGGCCTGTGCAGTGCTTGCACATTGCTGAGCATCCTCTTTTATGCGATGACTTTGGTGGACTTAGTGGATGGTAAAAGCTTGATGATACTCAGCATTGACGGCGACTAAATCAGTGTCCAAATTCTGCAACTGGCTAATGCGCTCTTCTGTTTTCTTCCCCCAGTCGTCTCCACGCATTCTCGCCTTTTCGATGATTCTATTAGAAATTTCGGGTAGAGTCACTTTGACAACTTTGCCTGTTCAGCTCTGAAATCATCAGTGATAGCTTCCTCACAAAGAAAACACGCATTGGTGAAGTCGAATTTCGCAACTTGTGACCGTCGGGTAGGTGCAGGAGAAGGAGCTTTGGATGTGTCACATCCACGACGTGTAAATGCAGCAATTAATTTCTCATTGTTGTACTTTGTTTGGCAAGCACTGTGCACTCTTACTTCACTCAACTCACGCAGAAACTGTTCATCTGCCGAAAGTTTCCTTTTTACACTGGACTCCATTAGTCTGGCAACTCCTCTGGCTTTCACTACAGTTAGTTCACCTGCTTCAATCCTCCTTTACAAATAAAACACAAGTCTGATCCACGAGATGTAGACGCCATCTCAGAAAATTACCCAAAAACCAAAACTGTCACTAACACTCGATGCTCCTTTCGCTAACAAATTCACTTCAAGAGCTCAAGGTTTCTAATGTTACTTATCTAACTCAATCTTATATATACTCTGAGTGGTTAAACACTCTCTGTCCCATTTTTACCAATCTCTAATTTTAATTATCTTTTTACCTAATTTGACTATTCTACCTGAGGTACTTATACCCTTCTATAATTACTATTTTTCGATTTCTTCTTGGAATTAATGAATAATAGAGTCCTGTTGAAAGAATAAAATGAAAAGTGATCTAATATGACCTCTAAAATCGAAAACAAATAGGTCTAGGTAGCGCAGGTAGAATATAGACAAATTTCAGCCTTCTATGTTGAATATTGGCTCATCGTTTTTATTCCGCAGTTCCACAGGAGCAGTGATAACATCTATTGTTTTCCAGCTTTTTACTGCTGTAGCTGATCACACACTCCCCTCGGCCCGACACTCTCTTGTTCTTGAGACGAACGACTTGACACCTGGTGGGCAAGCAGGGGTGGGGGTTATCTAGAGTTGGTGATTTCAAGTGGGAATTATAATAGCAACTACATTTCATCATCATTCTTGTATAACAGAAGAACACAACATGTTTGAGGAAACAAATTCGTAGGGAATTTGACAATCTACAAAAAAGTAGAACAACGTTTTTGCTGTAGAACGTAAGGCAAAAAAGTTATTGAGGAAAAACCACAGCAAGGTCGAAAAATTTGCAGTTTTCCCCCCCTACTTTTTTAGCACAGGGTCCTCGAGGTCCATAACTTGAGAAAATGTTAATCAACCATCCCTGAACAACATCTTAAAGTTTCATTAACTTCCGACCTTTTTCTATCTGAAACTACCTGTCGACTGAACTATGATGTATATACATACAAATCGTGATGAGTTAATAAAAAATGAATCAGTACATCATCACAATACAAGAAGAAAAAATGATCTTCATATTCTAGGAAATCGTACGTCATTGTCCCAAAATTCTTACCAAATAATGGGCCTTAGGCTCTATAATATTTTCCCCAATGAATATAAACGTTTCACCAAGTTCGATCATTTCTAAGAAAAATGTCAAATCGGTTATGTTAGACAAGTCCTTACAATATTGATCAGTTCCGTGATTAATTTAAATGAAGTCGATTTGTTGTCTTTGAATATTATTGTTTTTAAATGTTATACAGGCCGTTTCTTTTATTATGAGGTAACATTGCTATATTCTAAACCGTAATAGATACAAAGACGATTAAATGGGAAAAAATGTAACTATCGTGGTGAGCAGTACATTGGTCAGAGAAAATCTTCGGGGACTCTCGCCCTTCCCGACTTATACAAGGAAAACTAAAAATGCTGATTTTGGTTTTTTACGAATGGTTATTTCAGAAAATATAAAAAAATAAAAGAGAAATGACAGGACCGTAATTAAAAATTGTTGTCACTGATGATGCTAGTTATTTTATATGAAACGTTATAAAAATGTCGAGTGTGATATACCACTGAATTGTGATTTTATCGCTCTATCAATATTTGTGATAAAATAGACAGGTCCGTATTTGAAAAAATAGTTGATGATGGCGTTGTTGACACAAAACGTTTGATTCAATTGATTGAGGCTTTCGCGGCCGGGATTTTTGATAATGTTACTCTTCTTCGGGTTTGTTGGCCGTCGTGATATGGAATTGCTTCCTAACGTTTCGCCCGCACGAGTGGCTGGCTTCTTCTGAGGTTCCATCTTGAAAGATTTCCGATGACTGGTTGGTTCGGGATCTAAGCGCATATTTATATGTCCGGCTGGTACCTGCAATTATTACGTTCTTATCCAGGAACGGACGATAAGAACGTAATAATTGCAGGTACCAGCCGGACATATAAATATGCGCTTAGATCCCGAACCAACCAGTCATCGGAAATCTTTCAAGATGGAACCTCAGAAGAAGCCAGCCACTCGTGCGGGCGAAACGTTAGGAAGCAATTCCATATCACGACGGCCAACAAACCCGAAGAAGAGTAACATTATCGTTTGATTCAAAATTTATCGTTACGTAGTTCTAGTTCATTTTGAATACAATAAAACTTGCCTTTTTAATTTTTTTGCATTTTCTGAAATAACAATTCTATTCGTAAAAAAACCGAAATCAGCATTTTCTGTTTTCCCTGTATAAGTTGGGAAGGGCGAGAATCCCCGTAAATTTTCTATGACCAATTTACTGCTCACCACAATAGTTACCTTTTTTCCCATTTAATCGTCTTTGTATCTATTACGGTTTAGAATATAGCAATGTTACCACATAATAAACGGCCTGTATATGCATATATTAGTATAAGCATATGTGTATTATTTATGTATATATTATGTTGTGAACTGTAAAATTGACAAATTCAATTTTAACTTGTAAAATTTCTTTTAAATGGACCAATAAATATCTATCCTAGTTTCAAACTCACCCAGTTCCGCATGCTACATCCAAAATTCTCTGACATCCTCTACTTCTCAAAAGCCCAACAAGAAAGTTTTTATAGTTTAGTGTTCTGGAATTTTTGTCACCGATGAATATCTCCCAAACTTTTGCTGCCTTGCCATCGGCATACTGATCTCTAATACCCTCAGCACCTGTTCCCAATGAGCGTGTGGTAATAGTGTTACTTTCTGCCATTTCTATAAAAAATATTTATTAGAATTGAATTTCTTCAATGAAATATCTAATCATGGTCTCAGTATATTGGGAATATTTAGGAGAATTAGTTTCAGCGTACATGTAAAGAAGAAACTGATATTATGATATAAATAGTCTCAACTATGTTTATTTATTTATTTACACATGTAAAATATAATTTCTGATTGATTCAAACTGAATACAGTAGTATACTACGGGTTGTTTGGAAGATTGGGTTCATTGTATATCGTTTATATTAAATTATATATATATATATATATATATATATATACAATGAAATATATATATATATATACAGGGTGGCCCATTAGTGTCAGGAAGTGCAATATCTCGTCTGTCATGAAGATTATGAAAAAACAATTCAGATAAAAGTTATATGGTTTTGTTTGTGCCTCATTGTAAATATATTTTTTAAATATATAGAGTGTTTCTTCAAAGCGGGGCAACACAAAGCATACATTTTTTAAATGGAACACTGTAAATTTTTTAACCGTTGAATTGAGCAAAATGTTTTACATATGGAGGTTTCTCCTTTTTTCGAAAATTTTGCGGCGTTGTCAAGTTATTGCAGAAAGAAAGAAAATCTTCGGAAAAACAGACCACCACAAATGCCATCATAACAACTTTATGAATAGAATTTAAGCAGAAATATTTGAGACATGCAACACCAAGAGTGAGATGAAATGTCGGTATGGACTAAAAGTTACATTTCTCTAACAGGAGATTTTATACAGAGCCATTAACTTGACAAACTTCAAATATCAAAAACTTGATTTTTTCAAATGAAACACCCAGTATGTAATTCTACCATTTTGAAGAACCACTTTATTCCTTCAGTTTTTGTTAATATGACGTAGCCTCTAAAATTGACAGATTTTGTGAAATTTGCAATTTTATTTTATTTCGACTAAAACTACGTGTTTATTTCTTTAATATTTACAACAATAAAGAGCTTACAGTTTTCCATAGGTTATGCTCCGTACAAAACGCTCACTTAATCACAGACAAGTATCTACAGTGCTAAAATAGATGCGTTATGAGCATCTCAGTAAGGCAAGTGGTGGTTTTGGTGTGCGCCATGCAAAATGAAACTGTTATCAAAGTGGGCTATGAATTTGACATTCAATGATCGATAAGATTTAGCATAAAACAAAAATTACTGTCAAACAATTTTGTATCTATCGTTTTATAATAAAATATAGCATTTGAAATGAATTTCTCCACCGAAGAATTGATCGATATGATTTTTGTACTGGGAGCTAGGATAAAAACTGTTTATTAGCGACCAGAATTCATAATGAACGATATCCAAACAGGCGACAACCCAGAAAAGAAGCGTTTGAAATTTAGCTTTTTTGATTTACTCGAATAGGAAATGTCGCATATGAAAAAATAGAAAGAACCAAAACTGCATTAACTGAAGAAACTGAAATGACAGTCCTCTTAAAAGTTACAGAAGATCCTCATATCTCGCATAGAGAAATATCCAAACAAACTGACATAAGCCGGACTGCCATACAAAGAATTTTGAAGAAGAATAAGTTTCATCCGTACCGTATTCAGTTACACCAAGAGTAATTACATGATGATTTTGAGAAAAGAGTAGAATTTTGTGAATGGGCTCAGCAACAGTTGCTACCAGACAGAGATTTTTTTAATTATCGTCGGCTGAGAGTGTAAACCTGCTAACTCCATTTGAGTAAAATTCTCAAGGTATGGAAAAAACTGCGAATAAAATTTAATACTGAATACAATAGAATAATGTTACGCATCAATAAGAATCACTGAATATCTGTTTACTAATAAGTTATCTGTTTTTCACAGTCGATGAAAATTTTTTCCCTTTTTTTCATGGTATATATAACAATTAATAAATTGTCACAAATTGGAGTTAGCAGGTTTGCACCTTAAGCCGACGTTATGTTTTATTTTCCGATGAAGCAACATTTCATAAAAAAATGGGTTTGTAAATAGACATAATTTCCATTATTATTCAACAGATAACCCCCATTGCTTTCGAACCACCAGTCAGACAAAGTGGTCCCTAAATGTATGAGGCGGCATAATTGGAAATTTCATCGTTAGGCCATATTTCTTCGAGGGAATAGTTAATGGCTCGATTTATCTTGATTTTTTGGAAAACCAGTTACCACAATTAAGTAATCATTTACCCATTCGAATCAAACGAAGAATGTGGTATTTACACGATGGAGTACCTGTTCACCACACTGTTCCCGTTAATAATTATTTAGACTCTGAATTTTCCAGGAGATGGATTGGTAGAGGAAGCCCTTTTAAGTGGCCTCCTCGCTCACCAGATTTGACAAAATTGGATTTTTTCATGTGAGGCTACGTTAAAGATCAAGTTTATAGAACACCCCCATCTACAAAGGAGGATATGAAAAATAGAATTACGGACGTATTCCAAATTATTCCAGGCGAAATGTTGAGGCGAGTTAATGAAGAATTTGAAAACCGAATACATTATTGTTTGGCCGGTGGTTACTATTTGAGCAGTTGTTATAAATTTCTAATATTTTTTTTATTATGATTTCAATTATTTTCTCTCAAAATTTAAAAATAATAAAAAAAAGTTTTTTTCGTCAACCAACTGTCGTCCTCCTAGGAACGGCAGCCCTTAGAAGTCGAAACTTGTCCGAGCCAAGGATTAACGAGGTCTTACCTTTTAACGTGCGATCCCTAGCACTTTCTCATGCCATCAGACAAAAGATTCTGCAGTGGCTAGGCTTTGAACCCACACGACCGGCAGCCAGAATGATTAAAAAGCGATGCTTCTAACCACTCGGCTACCTAGTCCTAACTACTTCAACGAAAACATATGTTTTCCAGACTTTTCCCAACCGATTTTCAGTTTTAAGTTTGACATTGCAATTATGTTAAATTCCAGTAACAGTATCTAAGTATCATAATCCTAGCTGGCCTACATCAATAGAAAGAATTTTTGACACATTGAAAATTGAATTGTAAATTTCTCAAAAAGTGTCAGTTTTAGAGACTATATCATATTATCCAAATTTGTAGGGATGAAATAGTTCCAAAAAATGGTGACATAACATACTGGGTGTTTCATTTAAAAAAATCGAGTTTTTGATATTCGAAGTTTGTCAAGTTAATGGCTCTGTAGAAAATCTCCTGTTTGAGAAATGTAACTTTTAGTCCATACCGACATTTCCTTTCACTCTTGGTGTTGCATGTCTCAAATATTTTTGCTTAAATTCTATCCATAAAGTTTTTATGATGGCATTGGTGGTGATCTGTTTTTCCGAAGATTTTATTTCATTCAGCAATAACTTGACTATATATATATATATATATATATATATATATATATATATATATATATATATATATATATATATATATATATATATATATATATGAAAACTAAAAGTTCGGGTTGAACCGCGTCTAGAATTTGTTGAAATTCGACGTTTCGGCTCCGATTTTGGAGCCATTTTCAAGAACTGAAAAAGAAAGAAAATTAATAAATATGGTTGAAACGTAATTCTACGCTGAGATCTCAATCTGCCTACTCCTCAGGTATAATTACGTTAGGTTTTTGTGACTTGACGTCGGGGTCTCAATCTGCCTACTCCCCATGTCTCGTCACTGGTTCTCTCTAAGGTCTCAATCTGCCTACTCCCCATGTCTCGTCACTGGTTCTCTCTAAGGTCTCAATCTGCCTACTCCTTCGAGAGAACTGTGGAAATAACTGAGAGAATGTACTTCCAGCAAGATGGCGCCCCTCCGCATAATTCAAGAATAGCGAGAAATTATCTTCAAAATCGCTTTCAAGAGAGACTTATAACAACCCATGGTCCAGTCAGGTGGCCACCAAGGTCACCTGATCTTACTCCGTGCGACTTTTTTCTATAGGGGCATCTTAAAAATAGGGTGTATTCCACACAGCCTACATGAGCTAGAAGTAAAAATTCGTAGAGCTTTCCAAGATATCACGCCCCAAATGTTGAGAAACGTTTTACATGAAAATATCACCAGAGTCAATAAATGTATTGACGCTGAGGAAATGCATTTCGAACATTTGTTTTGAATTTATTTTATCTTAAATCCTATCAATTTGAATTTTTTTTTTGTCGATAAATCTGTTTTTTTGTTATTTGAATAATAATTGGATTTTTTGGTACTTCATTTAAAAAAATTACTTTCTATTATATCATTAGAAAGGAATGGTTATGCTGAATAGCACAGGCAAGAAAAAGTTGTATGTTCCTATTTAAGATATGGACCTACAGAGTATTGTTTTTTTCCCAATTTTTCCAATATTTTTTTTGGCGGCTTTTTATAACGCCGACGAATGAAAATAAAATATCACAGTAGTAGCAACTGTTATCAAGTGACGTATGGTTTCCATAGCCAACTTTTCAATTTTTGGCTTTCATTTTGCTTCCACGGCCTACTCGGTGAATTTCAATAATAATTTTTTTCTGATCTAGTTTCTGGTTAGATACCAACTTGTGATATGTCATTAGAAAGGGAATTGAATGCTGAATAAAAAAAAAGAAAAAAAAATAGGGTTTGTATTTAAAATAAGAAAGTTGATGTTACTTCCGGTCAGACCGGAAGTTAACTTCGACATGTCAATATGCTCAAATTCTAGCTCTTATGTCATTATATCGACGCTCCAAATTTCACAAACCTACTTCATACAATAACTGAGATATTCCGTAGGCAATACTTCCGAAGCCACCCAGTAATATATATATATATATATATATATATATATATATATATATATATATATATATATATATATATATATATATATATATATATATATATATATATATATATATATATATATATCAAGCTAGGGAACTTGTTGGGTAAGCAGCATGCAGGAAAGTATACTCTTATAACACTTTATTCCATTATTTCGACAAGTTTTATTGTCATCATCAGGGAAAGCTACAAATCATGATCAAAATATAGTGAAAACATTTGAACAACATGGATTCTAAACCACTTACGTGTTGTTGAGATTGATTGCAATGGATGAAGTAAAAAGACGTGTACAGTTATTGATAAAGATAATCGTCACACATTAAAACATTATTAAACATGGCGGCGATGGAGCGAAAGGCAAAAAAACATGGCGCGATGGAGCGGAAGGCAAAAAAACATGGCGCGATGGAGCAGAACGCAAAAAACATGGCGGCGATGGAGCGCAAGGCAAAAAAACATGGCGCGATGGCGGAAGTTATGAAAAAACTTCTTTCCCTCACGTGATTCGCTGAGAGCAATTGGCTGGAAGAGAAAAAAACATGGCCGCCGCCGCCACCTTAATTGACAAAACAAAAAAATTAAATATGAAAAATGTCTCTACTTTCTTAGAACACACACACACAACAGAAAATTATGATGGACGACTTATTATTAATTCACTCGCTCTCGAATGAAATTCCAAAAGAAAAAATACGTCTCCGCGCGCTGTAGTCGTAAACAGCGATAAGAGCCACATCTGGTGTTTACTCTCTCTCCAATGAAATTCTAAGAAATACGATTTGGCCTTGGACTTGTTTACTGTCTACTCTCTCAAGTTGAACGAAATTCTCAGTAAACACGACGATGATCCATTTTCGACCTTGAATTTGTTTTTCAGATTTATCTCACACATCCGGTATCTGTTTACGCTCCTCGAGTTAAATTGACCTTGGAGTTGTTTACTGTCTCAGATGTTTTCCAGGAAGAGATAAGAGAGTCGAGTTTGAAGCCAAATTGATCGATTCAAGGCATTTTAAATGTCTCACTCTAACCCAGGGCATTGTATGTTTGTCTTTGTCTCTGTTTGCATTTATTGAAATGAATAACGTCAGTTCGAGAAACATACATTTATTTTTCACATAAAAAAATTACTCTTCAGTGCCAGTGGCGTAGTATGAAGATACATTATCATTATCGATTAAAAAATATTTTTGATGCATGGATTTAATAAATCTATATATGGATTCGGATATTTGAACACTCAGAACCATTGACACGAAAAACATAAACCAATCGTGCAGTGTTGGCGGCGGCGGCAGCTCACATTTGGAATCCTTACTTTCTCGATCAGCAGCAGCAGGGGCTTGCATCTTGACGTCCACGGGTTGGGTAGTTGGGTGGGGCGTCGACGAAGACGACGATGGTCTCGAAGTGCTGCTGCTAGAGGGGCAAGACATCTTCAGCGGAAACCACTGCGTATCGCTATAGGTGAGATTTGTATAAATCTTTCGCAGTCTGTACGATGAGGTGTTCATCGGGATTTCGGCTCTCAACACAGGCAAATATCCATCATTGGCTAGCGCCTGAGTCATTTTCGTCCAATTCGAAGTACTCGACTCATCGTCGTGCAAATACGATACTAATACCTCACCGTACTCATATGGCGGGATAATATACAGTACGTTCGACAGAACGGCTGCTAGAATTATATAATTTGATGTCATCGAGACGACAACTCAATGTACACTGAGAAACAGCGTATATGTCACTCAAATATATACACTGAGAGGAACACATACATTGCTCAATGTACATTACTCGTATTTCTTTCAATCTCTCTCTCTCTTTCATTCGATTCGCAAAATAAATCGAGAAAAATTGGTTTTATACATCTATTAATACATAATAATAAAACAATATGAATAATAATACAATATGAATAATAATATTTCGTGTGTGTTTTTCGGCTAGTCTTGGTGTGGCTGACGTCATGGACTTGGTACTGGCGGCGACGGCGGCGAAACGTGGTGGATCGGTGAATGCTGCTGCTGCTGCTGCTGCCCCATCCATTTGCCATCGTTAATTTGCATATTTTGGAAGCGTTTGAAAATACACAGCTTGTGCTCGTACTCTGCTATGTGCGCCTTGAGCTCGCGCAAATTTTGCAAGTGCTGATTGATAGGAGTGTCGTGGTCGTCGTCGTCGTGATCGCTGTGGGGCCTCACCATATCAGGTGTGACGATATCCATTGCCAGATATCGAAACAGTGTCTCACGGCACAATGCACTTCTATTTCTCCGGATGCTATATGATTCAAACAGAGCGGGCTTTGCTTCTCGAGTGTCGGTGGAGGCGTTGTGACGACTGTACTTGTAATATCGACGATGTGTGGTCTCTTAGGCAGATCACACTTCAGCAAAAAATCGAATTTTTGATTACCCTTTACGTAAACCACATCAGCCTCGATGATGGGGCGCAGCACTTCCTGGATCTCGTTGAATTCGACATAGCCATCAGAGTATGGAATGCCGTGGATATTTCTATCCAAATATCGTACTTGCCGTTTATCTGCTTCGCTCAGGTCATGGAATGGCACTACGGCTTTGAATAAATAGTGGTTTGTGCGATGCCCGTCGGTGATGGCAAGCTCTTTGTGTTGGAATTCACCGCCCACAGTGAAACCCTGAATGTCACAGGCTACGAGTTTCATCTTGTTGCGTTTTTGTTTGTTTGATGATTGTTGAACTGATTCACTGCTTTGATTAACTGAAAGACACACACTCGGAGAGAGGGAGAGCGCGATTAATAAACACCGACTGAACAACTGAATGTTTGGCTCACAACTAACGCTCTCGACCTGTCGATGCCTGCATTACATGCATACACACAAACAAAGAGTGGATTCCCCCACTACTTACTGTTACTACTGTATGTCACTATTTTTTTTATGACAGACGGCGTACAATCTCTCTCAAGGGCAAGTGTTCCAGCATACAGTCGTGAATGATGATGCAATAGGCTCGAGTATTGGCGGGAAATCCAACTCTGGCGTCGATGTCAAGTTTGACATCGACAGTGGAGGATTTCATGAATTCCGCTCTGCGGGAACAATCTATTACGAAAACGGTCGCTCTGCTTTTGAATGCTCCGTAATCGAGTAGAGGGCGCTTTTTCGGACAATTGGCATAGCTCGGATAGAATTCCGTGTAGGCTCGATGGGCTTCGACAAAGTTGTTTCTGTTGAATTCCAAGTGCATACGTTCATGCGGGTAAGTATCGCTGTTCATGCGGGTAAGTATCGCTGTTCATGGTTAGGCGTATGTCGCTGATGTTGATGTGATCGAAATAGGACGCATCTCGAGCCGCATTGCCAATCCGATTTGTTTGGAAGGCCAAAATGACGAATCGGGGACTCTCCATGGCCGTGCAAGTTTTTACAGCCCAAACTTCCTTGGTGGAACCCTGAGTGAGTGCAGGCAACTCGTGTATGTCCCACTTGCGATACGAAATCACTACAGGAGCGTCTGTTTGATGGACTGCAGCAATTTCAGACGAATGTCGTCATTGGGCACCACATGTTTGACTCTGAGTACAACGCTCGTGATCGTCAGTGTGGCTGTGGTGGCTTCGACTACTGGATTCGCCACCTCCTCTATCAGCATGCAATTATTATCATTTCTACTTCTCACCAAGCGAATGCACTGTCGTCCACTGGTGGCATATCTATAGTCATGGAATATGCCCAACAAATGCTTAAGCGGGATCCACATGGCGAACGAACCGTCGGGGGCGTTGTGAACCGTTCCGCCAGGATAGGTCCAGCCGGCTGTGCTCAAGTGTCGCACATCATTTTCCTCGTAACAAGTATAGCCGCGAAGGGTGCTCACTATACCCGGCGATCGAACAGAGTCCACCTCTTTGCCATTGATTTCATAGTAGATGGCCTCGAAAAGGTATGCGCCGGCATTATTGATAAATCTAACATTGCCCGTTCCTGCGGTACGAGTCAGAGAGCCCTCTATGCACACAAGGGTATCGTTCATCAGTATCCACACATCGCTCTGCTGAATGACAATTTCGATGATGTCATTATTTTGAAAGGACTTGACGTACGGGTAGTGCGTTCGAGTCTCAACTCTGTTGATGGATTCGTCGAACTTTGGATGATTGTACACGTCGAACACTTGTCTTGATAACATGATGTCTTTGCGATTGGAGAAAGTGTATGCTGGAGTGAGACAGAGTGTGTGCGTCTGCTCTCTTCGACTGCGTCTGCGCGACTGAATTGATGCCAGCACCCTCTGCACTTTTATGCCCAAAGGCATCATCATTCTGATCAAATACCAACCCCATTTATGACAGCTTGCACAGCACAAGTCGTATAATGATGGTCTGTCCACGGAAATTCACACTACAACAGTCCTGGTCGAGGATATTCAAGGTTATGTTGTGTATTTCCATCTTGTTCACAGGCAGGTAAATCAAATTCGAGGGCGTTTCGTCGATGGCAAAGCCGGGGTCTTCTCGAACGGCAAACTCGTATATGGTGTGAGCCGGACGATTGTTGAAGAAGGCACCCGATGTGATGTTACTATCGATGTGAACAGTTCGAACTTTGATAATGTTCACAGGTAGGTCGGATGAGTGAACGCTTCCAGCCTCCAATAGTCTCGGGAAAAAACCCAGTAATCGTCCTATGGAATCCTTGGGACGAAAATCGATGTTATAGAGCTTGCTGTATATCTCACACTGCAGCGTATTGGTGTTGGGTTTGAGAGAGAACAAAGCTTTGCTTTTGTTGGTACCGTCGTCGTCGTCGACGTTGCCAACGTCACTAGACACTACGGCTCTCTTCTTCTTCTTTGCTTCTTTCGGCCTCTCGATTTGTTTATGTATAAACTTGGCAATGTCGCTTATTTCGTAATACCCAGTCGGTATTTGGATGATGCTAACAGATGGCGCTCCTTTGACAGAATAATATAATCGACCACTCGATATGTTCGGTATGCTGTTGTATGAATGGAAACCAATCAATGCCAAGCCGTAAGTGCTATCTTCGTCCAATTGAAGCGGCGGAGAAAAGTCTGCGGTTAGCGTCGACGTTTGACCTGTCACTGTCAACAGCAAAGACATGACTGACACTGGATGGGGATATGTACTTCTATTTAAACCATTCCATATGCGCGCTCTGTGCTCAGAGTCTAGTATGGGATTCAAGACGCGTGAGGCTCGCGCTATTCGTCTAGCGAAACGTATCCTGTCTATGGCCACTTGCATCCAATACGATTTGCGCGAAGTTTTGTATGCAAAACGCCACGTCACCATATAATGAACCTCATTGCGATCATCATTAAAGGTCACCACTTTTCTATTCATTTTCACGCGCACACACACACACACTCAGAGTGTGTTCTCGTATAGAAAATTCAAACACAAATGACCGCAATTAACTTGGTTGAATGTCTGATAGCGATCGTTGTTGATATCGCACCAATTCCACCGGCGGCTTCAAATTGCCGAAACTGTCAAAGTATTTCACCACATGTCCGCGTTTCACGTAAGCTACCCAATGCGTTCCGCGATTCCTGCTCGAGTCCAGATTGATGATTGCGCATTCTCTGTACTTGGGAAATTTCGATGATGATGATGATGAGGATCGAGGTAAGTTGTCTCGCATGAAAACACCAATGAAATGAGGTATTTTCAAACGTTTCACATATTTAAGTAATTCCTCATCGTACAACGCTCTATTGGGCAGCTTCAGCGGAAGTTTTTTGAAAATTTCTTCTTGAGAAACAAACCGTAGCCGCCTTTAGCGGTCTTGCGCAGAAACGAACCGGAACCTCCTACATATTTGTTGTCGCCACCAATGCTCTCCATTGCGGTATTATGACGCTTGTCTTCCTTCAATTTCTTTTTGGCATTGGTCGAGGAGATGATGGTCTTGGCTATGGTGCTAGCACCGCCTGCCAACGAGCCCAGCGCTCCCAGAGCGGTGAATATCGGAAGCAGAGGCAGCACACCACCGCTCTTCGCTTCGAACGGTATTATTCGGGGTACTTTGGGATTTTTTTGCGGCCACCCAATTTTTTCACTTGAGCACGGACAGCACGCAGTGCCACCAAGGAGGATTTTCGCAGAGCCTTCGCACTCAAATCTTTCAGCTGATCAGGTTTCAGTGTTTTTCGCAGAGTCTTGGTAATTTTCTAAACCACATCTCGACGGAAAGACTTTGGCTTTGCAACAGCAGCAGTCTTCTTCTTCTTCAGACCCATTCCCAAATTACGTTTTGCCTTCATGGTTGTGGTGACCAGCCAAGCAGCAGCTTTCTCACCAAATTTGGCGTCTTTTGATTTGACACGTTCCCAAGCTCGATTTTCCAGCGCCCAGTCGGCCTTGTGTCTCTCCTTCAACGACTTGTTTTGCGAGTATGCAATATCGTGAGTCTTACAGGCCAAATCAAAAGGGTTCACACCAGGATCTCCACGTGCCAATCTCTTCTGTAGTTTGGTACCCGGTCCACAGTACTGGTATCCAGGCAAATGAAGCTCGAATGGCAGATGATTAATCAGAGAGTTCACCACACCACGACCTTCGTGCTCGACAGTCAGCACGACACTGACGCGAATGATGTTGCACACCTATTCACACAACTGTACTCCACTCAAAATGTCATTCGAATGTCAGATGTGGGCGTGGTCACACACACAAACACACTTCAGCAAAAAATCAATCAACTCAAACATGAAAGTTGTGCAACAAGAGCTGGCTCTGGAAATAGTCAATTTGGATACCATAGGTGGAGGAGGTATTGGCGGTGACGACGACGGTATACGTAAACACGGCTCCCTGCTACCGAATTCATTCCGAGCGATATTTTGTGGCCCCAGCGGATGTGGCAAGACCAACGCTGTACTCAGTCTGCTGTTCAGCCCGAACGGAGCACGCTTCGAGAATGTTTACGTTTATTCAAAGTCGCTGTATCAACCTAAATATCAGCTACTGCACGATGTACTCAAAAAAGTCAAGGGCGTAGGTTATTTTTCATACAGGGACAACGACGAGGTAATCGATCTGTCAAAGACGAAAGAAAACTCAATTTTCATATTTGACGATGTGGCGTGTGACAAACAGAATAAAATCAGAGAGTTCTATGCCATGGCACGCCACTTGTGTCAAACCTACTCGAAAATACCCAAACAGCTGATCAGGGACAATTGCAACATTATAGTGCTTTTTTGGCAAGACGATATGAATTTGAAGCACGCATTCGACGAGCACGTCTCTCCGGATTACACCTTTGAGGAATTTCGCCGCTTGTGCGCCTCCTGTTGGAAGGAAAAATTCGGATCTCTGGTCATTGTCAAATACTTTGATGTGAACAAAGGGCGCTACCGCCTGGGCTTTGACAAATATATACAAATGTGATGCGAGGTGGCACGGCATTCGTACTGAAGCCATGGCGCCGACCACATCACCCCGCATCAAGACAGAGATTGCTAAAGCTGAACGCAAACGTCAAGTCAATCAGTTGTCGAAAATTGTGCGAAAAAAGTATCTGAGTCTGAAACTCGGAAAATCCGAGCATGATGAAGCACTGAGTAAATTATTCAAACCCATTACGGTGCCGCTAAACAGATTGAGTGCGTCAGTGCCGCCACTCACCAAGCGATAACGACTGGCAGTGAAAAAAGAAGAGAAACAGGAACCGTCGACACCAACGACTTCAGACTTTATGAAAAAGGAAGAAGACGAAGAAATCTACCACACAGATGATGGTGATTATGATGATGATGAGGATGACTACTTGGAAGTTTATCCCGAAGTAGCAACTGAATTCGTGAATGAACATCGCGCCAAATCCGGCAAAATAGATGTGAATTACGGCCCCATTTACGACAAACCAAGAGCGCAATGGTTGCTCGGTAGAAAGCTGATGGACTTCGATAAAGATACGGGGGACATTCGCATTGATGGTGTAACATACGAGGGCACTCCGGGACTATATATTTTGATTTTCTACAAAAATCCCAAATACGCTGAAGCCGATTTGGCGGCATACAAGCAAATTTTGACAGCTACAGGTGCGCATGTAGATGCGCGAGGTAGGTTGAATCCATCTCAGACTGCCAAGTACGAACAGTTGATTCGACCAATATTCAAAGATCCTCAATCAAAAATAGGTGGTGTTGGAGGTGGTGTTGGAGATCGAGGTCGAGGTCGTTTCACCGACGGCAGTGGTATCCCAGATCAGTTGACATACAACACGGAACCCATAGAATACGTGTACTGGGACGATGTGAACGAGCTCGTTGACAGGTATACGCTTCTGATAGCCGCCAAAAATGCCGGCAGCACCTCTACCGACAACGAGATCGTGGCCATAATCAATGAATTGAGAGAAGCAGGCTATATTCGATAAATAAAAGCGTAGACGTTTTTTTGCATGCCACAGTCGCATCATGAGCATCAACAAGTTCGGTCAAACTTCGTCAGCTCGCCGTGCACGGCAGCAGCAGCAGCAGCAGCAGCAGCCCTATCATTTTCCTGGTGTCATACTCAACTATACGACAAATGGGTACATTGATGCTGAACATGTGAAAATATGTAATGTGGAAACGCCAAGTGCACCCAATGATGTTGCCAACAAAAAATACGTTGATGACGTCATACAGAAGCTCAAAGATGACGTCATACACAAACTCAAAGACGAGCTGGACACCACCAAAAACAATCTAACAGCCTTGGATATTCGAGTGATGAAATTCATGTCACTTTCGATGAAAAAGCATGAAAATACCAAGAAACGCTTGGATAAATTGGCACTGGATATTGTTGATATTCCAGCCTCTTAAGTAGAAGGTGTAACGCCCTGTGAAGTTAGTGTATTGACTCGGCCATTAGCGAAATGACGTCATCATCATCTGAGAAAAAACAATTGGTTGATGAGCTCCATGCTCCAGCCAGAAGGAATTTTCCTCGCAGACGTACCATCATCAAAGGACTCGACGATCTGTGGCAGATGGACTTGGCTGATCTTCAAAAATACTCCAAAGCCAATAAAAACTCCAGTTATATTCTCGTGGTGATTGACAACTTTTCCAAGTACCTATGGGTGCGCCCCCTGAAGACCAAATCTGGTCGAGACGTCACCGAAGCGATGAGTGACATATTATCGAAAGCGAAAAGATGTCCCAAGCTCCTCCAGTCAGATCTCGGAACTGAATTTTACAATTCCAGCTTTCAGACTATCATGAAAAAGCACAACATCAAACACTACAGCACGTATACCGTGAAGAAAGCCGCGATCGCATAAGGGTTATACGTACTCTCAAGGAGAATCTCTTCAAGTATTTCAGTTTGAACGGTACCTACAAATGGCTGGACATTTTGCCGGACATTGCCAAAAACTACAACCAGCGCAAACATCGAACGATCGGCATGAAACCGTGTGACGTCACCAAAGACAATGAAAAACAGGTGTATAAGTCAACGTATGATTATGCCGAACGTGCTGGTCGAAATAAATTCAAAATTGGCTATTTCGTGAGAATTAGCAAGACCAAGCATGTTTTCGAAAAAGGGTATACGCCTAATTGGACTACGGAACTATTCAAAGTTGTCAAAGTGAAAATCACCCAACCAATCACGTATTTGCTGGAGGACTTGGAAGGGCGACCAATCAGCGGCGCTTTCTACGAACAAGAACTACAAAAAACAAAAAATCCCGAAGTCTATTTAGTGTAAAAAATCATCAGGCGTAAGGGTCGTAAAGTACTTGTGAAATGGTTGGGGTTCGATAGTACGCACAATAGTTGGATTGATGCGACAAATCACATGTAATTCAATGGAAAATTGGCACAATCTCAACTGGAAGAGGGGGCCTTTCATCGTCGTCGTCTCTCAGCTCTCGACGACGTAGAAACTCGAGCCGGTGTATGGGGGGAGGGTGGGGGGTGATGGCGGTGGCGGCAGCGGAGAAATAAACCGATGCCAAACAGTGCAGAGAGAATAGTCAGTCAACATGTTTGGTGCAGTGAACAACGTTGTTGTCGAGTCTTCTGAAGAGTCCTCTGGTTACGAGTCGGCGTCGGTGGCGTCGGCGGCGTCAGCTTCATCATCATCATTATCATCATCATCATCGGACCGAGAGTGGGCAGATCGAATTTCAGATTTAGATCGAATATGTGACATGTACAAGGAGGTCATCAAAGCGGAACGTTTTTCGCGTGCAACGCCACCTACGAGTTTCGCAACACCGACGATTTGAGCTTGCAATGCGGCATAAGTTTTGCTCGGAGTTTCGTGCCTGCAGTGAAACTCGTGTGCAAGGTCCAATACACCATATGCTCCAGCCTGTCCTTCAGCATGTTTGAATGGGGCCAATTCGTGGGGGCCATTAATCAGTTGCTTTACACTAGCCGAAATGGCCCGAATGCAGCAACAGCAGCAGCCAAGACTATTCGAATTTGGAATTACACACGTATGCAGAGAGTCAACAAGTGCGAGTTTCCAAGAATGACACCTATTTCTACCTGACGGAAGCGGATGTTCAAGAAATCCTACATCTAGATGCTACTGTGATGGCGACAAGATTTGAATATCTATTGAATATGAACTTTAGTCAATATTATCACGATGTATTAAGCAGTGCAAAAACTCTAGCTAAAAACAATGGTTTGTCATTTGATGAGGCTATAAACTTGTGTACTATATCATCAAAAGATGATAAACATCTATGTTTTCGTGAATACCTATGCTATTTGCCGGATAGAGTAATGTTTGATTACGAAACGAAATAAATGTATATAATGAGAGCAGAGTTGGCGTTTTAATTCAGTATGCAGTGTGCATTGTGTCTGTGTGTATGCCGAGAGAGAGAGATGCAGCAGTCCGAAACAAAACTCGACTCGTATCGAAGCTTGACTTCGACATTTCCTGCAAGTAAGTTAGCCGATGCAGGCTTTACGTATACCGGTTCGGAAGATGTAGTTGCATGTCTTTCGTGTCAAGTAGAAGGGTTCAGATGGCTGCCCAATGACGATCCTATGGCTGACCATCGTCGATGGAGCCCCCATTGTGATTTCGTTCGTAGTTATTACTCTGAGCACAGACACAGACCGACGACAGATGGCGCTGATGTCCCTCCAGAACTAAGAGTGTCACATGTCATTAGCAGAGAGACAGATGACACATGGATGACACCGCCACCGACAGATGGCGCTGATGTTGCTCCAGAAGAACGACAAGTGAAAGGTGACATGAGCAGCAAAGTGACCACAGATATCATAAACATAGACTCACAGAACACGGTGATGATGTGTCGTGTATGTCTTGTGAATGAACTAAATGTATTGTTTATGCCATGTAGACACTTGACGTGCTGCTCACAGTGCGCCATCAGGTGCGACACATGCGTAGTTTGTAGATCACCCATCAATACATTTATGAAAATATATATATCTTAGAATATTTTTGATTTTTGAATTTTGCTACTCGAAAATACCCTTCCCCATTTTTTTTGCTTAAAAAAACATGCCAATTTTTATGTAAAAAAGTATCACATTTTTGATTGAATTATTCTTCCAATTTTGGTGCAAAAACGTGCTCTTTTTTGATGCAAAAAGTGACACTTTTAAAATACACCCAAAATTGACATGGTAGAAGGATTTTAGTGAAGCATTTTCAGTGAATTTTGAGTCACTCAGCATTCACTCAGCCTTCACTCAGCTTTCACTCAGCATTCACTCAGCTTTTTCCACCATGTCAATTTTGGGTCATTTTTTTATAAAAAAAAATTCCATTTCCCATAAGAATACATGTATTTTTGAATGAAAAAAAGTGACACCTTTATTGACATGGTGGTAAAAGCTGAGTGAAGCATTTTCAGTGAAAGCTGAGTGGCTGAGTGAATCACTCAGCTTTCACTCAGCTTTCACTCAGCTTTTTCCACCATGTCAATAAAAGTGTTACTTTTTTGCATGAAAAACTGACACTTTTTTGCATGAAAAAGTGACACTTTTTGCATGAAAAAAGTGACACTTTTTGCATGAAAAAAGTGACACTTTTTCGTATAAGAAAATTTTTGCGCAAAAAAGTAACCCTTTTTTGACGCAAAAGTGATCTCTAAAAATATGTGGGATTTTGAATGGGAGATTGGAAGGGTGAAACAAAATATAATAATATCCAGACACGGATTACATATTGATTTTATTCAATCATAAATATAAAACATAATCGGCTATTATTTGATTAATAATATATAATGTAGTGTGTGTGTGTGGAAAGAAACAAACAAGAGCACAATTTCTTGCATTTTCATTTAACATTTTTCTTGAAAGTTTGTGTGTGTGTGTGTGTGTGTGTTTGGCAATCTCATTCATCGAATTCTGAATCCTCATCCCCTGAGCCTATGAAGCGTTTATATGTGAGATCTAATCCGTAGGGCTCACCACCACCACGCAGATGTAGGTCACAGTAGCATTGGCTGCTCGTTTTCAAAGTGAACAGTACTTCATCAAATCTGTTGTGACACCAAAATTTGTCACATTGATATATATTGTCCATGTGCTTTACACCGAACACCATATGTTGATGGTCTCTGATGCTGTGAACCGGATGGTTTTGCATAGCCCTTCTGAATGCTTTATAGCAAGTGCGGCAAAATCGTAAATTATATTTTGGAATACGATATGCATTCGCCCACACACAGTATTGGTCTTCGTGCAAATGACCCTCCCAGTCTTGATTTTTGAGAGCTTCACACCTATCTTCAAAGCTGATTTCTCTCGTGTACTCTAAGTGACTCAAATCATTGAAATTTCGTTTTACGCTCTGAGCCTGCTTATAGATTTGTACCCATTTTTCATCGGCAAACATTTTCAAAATTCGATCAGTGAGCGTCCATGGTAGAGGTGAGGCCTCGACGAATTCAACTATTGATGATGTACATCTGACTACTTGCAGACAGCATAAATTTTTCAAAGTGTTAACCATGGTGGTGGTGTGTGTGTGTGTGTGCGTGTGTGGGTATGTGCTCTCTGAAAAAACATTTAAATTCTATTAGATATCTAACTGACTGTAATGACCCCACGGCAGAGTGTCATGAGAGCCGACAATCAAACAGCGCTTGTCGTCGTGGGGGTTGAGAGCGATCTTTGTTTGCTCTACACTAAAAACTTTGTGTGAAAAGGATCGAATACAGCGTTGCGAATTTATTTTTTCCACATTGATTTTCAGACATTCCACATAATCTTCAAAAGTGATGTGATTTTCGACAACGCTGTATTTGACCCCTTTGGATATTTTTACGGTTTTTCCACCTTGTATCTTATAGGTGTACAACTTTGATCGAAGCCTCACGAAATCTGTCATGATACGACCATTGGCTTCGTCCTTCATCAAGCCGGGTACTTTTTTATTTTCGAGGGGGATGTCAAATGGGTTGTCGCTTGGGTAGTCGCTCGTATCGAATTTTTCAATGTGACTGCTAATCAAATCCCGATAAATATCATCGCACTTAATTTCATAAATGAGCGAATCAGTATCCGTGTACATCAATTTGCACTGATCGTGCGTGTACTTTTCCATCATGAAGCCGTAATGGAAATCGTACACGTATACCTTGGAAATATCGAGAATCGACATTCCTATGTACAAGGGCTTATTGAATAACAAATCCGTCTCTGCCATCTCGATAGCGACGAGGCTCTCGTCGAAAATGGTGCGACTCCTGAAATTTGAACTGGCAATCAGATTTTTTGCGCCATATCGTCCCCCCCACTTGGAGACTATTTTCACCACACGGTGCTTCCGTATGTTTTCCATGGTTTTCCCAAACACTGCGTTATTGGCTAGTTTGTAGTTATTTTTGCCAAAAGTAGTTTTTGCTTGAGAGCGTAATTTCGTATTTAATTCAATATAGGGACGCAGCCACGCCAACTGATTGAATTGCAACACCTTGTGGATTTTCCTGAGTACAAGGCCGTGTTTGAGTGCTTGTTTCAACACCCTGTAGTGCACAACATATTTTTCCTTGTTGTACAGCGTGGTCATCAATTTTGGTGATTTCGAGCCTGGCGGTGTACGGCACACAAGGGTAAATCTTTGTGTTTGTCATGCAGATGTTCGGGGTACTCCAAATCGACTTCGAGAATGTAGCCGATGGGCGAGGTGTCCGACACTTCCGACACATCGAAATCGGCTGCATTTTCGAGCCATTTAAAGCCATCGTACGGAAGATATTCCATCATGGCCCAACCGTACAGATTATTCACTTCGAGATATAGCAAATAGGTCGACGGTTTGGAGGCGTCATACCTTTCACCCAAGTGCTTGTTATTGGCCGAGGAGAATCTGTTGCAGCACTGACTGATGCCGCCACGAATTCCTCGCTCGACAAAGAGAAGCATGTCGACGTCTTTCAGTATCTGCAATTTGCACTGGGTGTACTTCAACATACAGGACCACGTATATCCCGGGAGGGTGTAATACCACGCAGGATCCAGCCCATACGTCTCGTGACCGATATTTCGAAAATTTTCGAAAATATCCGCCAAGAGCAATATGTCGGTTTTCATGTATAGGTCAGAGTACTCGCCCAGTGTTGTCAAGTTGAACGACCGCCACACGTACTGCGCATGCTCGTATTCGGCATCGGTGATGCCACAATCGTTCAACTTGATGTAGAACTGATCGCGAGCCGGCAAACTTGGGCATTCCAATTTCTCCATCGAATCGATGAAATCGTATGGAAATACCCCTTTTCGAGTGAGTAACTCGTACCGGTCGGCATCGAAATGGGCAAATTCACGCCTTGATATCTTCAAGTCATGGATGGTCAGTGTTTGAACCAAATGCTCCAAGCTCATGCCCATGAAACGAAAAGAGTCAATGAATCGAAATTTAATGTCAGTGTTGCCGTCGTACTGGGTGAAAAAAATGTATTTTTCTTTGTTGACAGGCAACAGGCTGACTCGACCCCTTTTTGCTATATCTCGAATAATAAAATGACTGTCGTATCCGGATAAATTGTGGAAAATGATTGGCACAACGAACGACTTTTTGTAGTTCAAATTGCAATGCGCATGCGCATATCCACGGAAAGCTCCCGTATAGTGATTATGATCTATTACAATTTTGTCGTCAGTTTTCCAAGGTTTTTCGCAGATGTGGCAACATGGCGCTGTCGCTCTATCTGGAAGTGAGACGATCATGGGGACAATATCCAAAGTTTTGGCTTCCACAAATTTGGCTATGGCCCCCATTCTCTCCGCAAACCAATCCATAGAGTCGAGGCCCCGATGACTATCATAAAATGACAAAGTATCGTCATATGCACACTTGAAATAAAATCCAGCGTTGAAAGGAATGTGTTTTTGGTACTTTGTCGTATGTGAGGTGCATTCTTTGTCATTAAACTGTTCCAATATCGACTCAAAATCCGCGTAAATTACAAAGGGCACTATTTCTTTATGTACAAAATCCCTAAATTCTACATGATCATACGAAGGAAATGAAATTTTGCTCTCGTTTAATTTTTGACAATCAACAGTATGACTGTCGAGTTTCTCCTCACTCGTAAAATAATTTAAAGACCTGTCGCAAATGAATTTTTTATGTCGATTTTTACTGAGTTGGTGACTGAGTTGGCGAGATAAATCCTTTATCCAAACATAATGGAATATTATGTCATCGCCTATGGCGTTGTCGTCATCGGCAATTTCCAGTGGTGGTGCCTCGTAATCATTTAATTTCGGGTGATATTCATTTTGAATGAGGCGAAGATTGATATGTTTGTCTAATTTTTGTTTCGTGAGTCGGCTCGGAACAGTAACGAAAAATGCCTCCTTGTTCGCCTGCGGCTGAATCAATTCCAAGGTGTACACATTCACAGATATGGTAATTTCTTTTAATTTCATAGGAAAGTCGATTCCATATAAGTTCAGTACATAGTGAGGGTATGATAAAATTCTATATGGATTTCTACCCGATTCAACAGGGTACAAGGCCGAAACGACGGCCCAAGCGAAACACTTATCATCTTCATTTTTCAAATTAATGCAAGCTTTTTTATCCGCAATAGATTTTGGCAGCTCGATGAAAGACGACCCGTTTCCCACGTCCGATTTATTCGTATTGATTTCCAAACTAACAATTTTCTGAAGACTCCAGCCACTTTCTTTGTCCGCGAATTCCGACAGTTTGTTTTGAATTTGATCGATGACATTTTCTAGGAACCACTTTTTCAAAGTTGAACCCCTATCGATAACAACGTTTTTAGTGTTGAAATATTTATAGTCGCATATTATTTGTTCTTGATTCAAGGAATTTTTCACGAATTTACCACAAAATGTCGCATTGACTTTGATGCTTGGATGATTTTTCAATAAATTTTGAATTCTGCTTTTGAATAGAATGAATGCATCACCAAAAAATTGTCCAATATCTTTATGTTTCAAATTTATAATTATACCGGTGCGTAAACGCGATGAAAATGCCGATTTCAAGTCCTCCCACTTTACTCGAGATGTTAATTTTGATTTGACTCCCTCTCCCACCACCACGTCGACGCCTGGCTGTTGTTGACCTGACTTTTTGATTGAATTTCGTATAATTTTCAAGTGTCCGCATAAAGTTTGTAATTTTCTCAGAGAGCCTATGCAATCCACTGCCGCGATCGCACTATTGATCAGGCGGGCGGTGTACTTGCAATGGGCCAGCCAATGTTTGCGTTCTTCATCAGTACAACCCTTTTTGAGGATTTTTTTGACCTTACGCAACTTGGCTACCATCTCCATACTGTGTGCAACAATAGCGTCAGATGACATGATGATGATGATGATTATTCAACAGACACACAAAATTTCAAGAAAATGTCAAATGAAAATACAAGAAACTCACTCTTTGTTTCCAACGGCGGCGGCGGCGTCGTCAGCGTCTTCAGGCTTTAGCGATCTCAAACAGCTGCTGCGGATGATTTTGATTGGCAATTTTCTGCTCGCCCCTGTAGATGAGCATATGCTGGGACTCGGTTAATTTGTCGAGGATGGGTTTGAATGCACCAGTCACTCGATTTGGCAGGAATACTTTACACTCCTCCAACTCCACTAGGATGGACTCTCCAAATTTGGTTGTTTTCGCTTCAGCGCCGAGGATCAGATGGGGTTTATCCTTCGGTAGCTCAGACAACTTCCGCAGGTTCTTCCTGCAAGTCAACGATATCTTGTTAATTTCGTCGAGAAGATGAGACATCTGCAAAATCATTTGAAAAATGAAAAAAAATTCATACACGCTGTATTATAACTCTCACTCACTCACTCAAAATGAAAAATGATTTTTATGATTCACCCCGTGTATGAGAAATAAATATGATAAAAATTAAATATTCCAATCACACTGTATTTAGCAGATGGAACTTTGTGAGAGACACCCTGTATGAGAAGGAATTATGATAAAAATGCAATCCACACACACTGTATGAAAAAAAAAAATATGACGTTTTATGAGAGAGACACTCTGTATGAGACGAAAAACAATTATGACAAATGAACTTTTCTGAATTTTTTTGAAAAAGAAACACTACAAAAAGTGAATCGAAAGAAATAGGCACACTTGAAACAATCGCGAAAAATAAAAAAGAATAACTACTACCACTACTGACCTTTGCAAATCACGAATTAAATGGCACTCACAATAAAAACAATGCACTTGTATAGAAAAAAAGCGAGAGACAGATGAGCGGCAGAGAGGCCCTTGTTGTTGCTTCGAACGCAGATAATGAAATGACGCAGGCTCGCTGTGAACGTACGTATTAACTCTCTGTCCACCTCCACGCCGAGTTCGCGTAACCCACGCTGCAAATGTATGCAACGGTCGATCTGGGGAAACCCAAATTGCGCAATAACAGTAAACAACTCCAAGGTCAATTTAGCTCGAGCAGCGTAAACAGATATCGGATGTGTGAGATAAATCTGAAAAACAAATTCCAGGTCGAAAATGGATCATCGTCGTGTTTACTGAGAATTTCGTTCAACTTGAGAGAGTAGACAGTAAACAAGTCCAAGGCCAAATCGTATTTCTTAGAATTTCATTGGAGAGAGAGTAAACACCAGATGTGGCTCTTATCGCTGTTTACGACTACAGCGCGCGGAGACGTATTTTTTTTGTTTTGGAATTTCATTCGAGAGCGAGTGAATTAATAATAAGTCGTCCATCATAATTTTCTGTTGTGTGTGTGTGTTCTAAGACAGTAGAGACATTTTTCATATTTAATTTTTTTGTTTTTTCAATTAAGGTGGCGGCGGCGGCCATGATTTTTTCTCTTCCAGCCAATTGCTCTCAGCGAATCACGTGAGGGAAAGAAGTTTTTTCATAACTTCCGCCATCGCGCCATGTTTTTTTGCCTTCCGCTCCATCGCCGTCATGTTTTTTGCGTTCCGCTCCATCGCACCATGTTTTTTTGCCTTCCGCTCCATCGCGCCATGTTTTTTTGCCTTCCGCTCCATCGCCGCCATGTTTTTTGCGTTCCGCTCCATCGCGCCATGTTTTTTTGCCTTCCGCTTCATTGCCGCCATGTTTTTTGCATTCCGCTCCATCGCGCCATGTTTTTTTGCCTTCCGCTCCATCGCCGCCCCTTCCGCTCCATCGCCGCCATGTTTTTTTGCCTTCCGCTGCATCGCCGACATGTTTTTTTGCCTTCCGCTGCATCGCCGTCATGTTTTTTTTGCAAAAAAGACGCGCGCCACTTAGGGTGAAACGTTTTGAAGCCCCCCACCCCAAAAACTCTTCGGCGAACACGTCATCTTCTTCAGCACCAACCCTCCACCAACGGCAAGAACTCGATGGACGCGGCCATCGAGAGATTCACCGTGTGGAGCAATGCCGATTCTGTGACACTCTTCGGTCACAGTTTCGGCATTGTATATCTACTGGAATACGTAGGTAAATTTGTTCTATGTATTGACTCACAATCTTTGAGAAATTGTTGAAATTTCACATTGACAAACTGTGGAACATTATCTGTTTCCAAGAATTTAAAATATGGACTTTGTGGCGTCAATAACGTTATGAACAGTGGTATTGGAATGCAAACAACGTATTTCTGGAAATCTAGAATATGTATCTACGATAATTTAATATTGTTTATAATCAATAATAGAAAAATTATCTGCTATTGAATACCAAGGAAGATCAGATAATTTTTCATTAATTAGATTTGTTTTTGATTACTATTGATGAAACTCAAACATTTATTTATTACTCTGTTATTTCTTAAGGTATAAAATGCCAGTAAACCAACTCTTTCACTCGCAATAACGTCTTATCAATGCCCGAATGGTTGTAATGTAACCTATTAATGGTATCCACTCTCAACTTTTTGGGAATAGCCATTCGATTACCTTTGAATATTACACATTTTTGTTCAACCAGTTCACCCCTACATTGCAATAAGGCTTCGTCAAATCAATGAGTTAACTTTTATTTGCATGCCATTTGTTTTTTATATATAGCTCAACATCCAAATTTGTTTCAATCTGTATATTACCAAATGTATGTGGACTGATACTATAATAATCTATTGAGCTCATATGAACCTCAAGGTCATTTCCAATTATGTCAAAATCATCGTCATCATAACTAGCTCTAGATAGAGAGCAAAGTATAATTCTACACCTGGTTTGTACTTGACCAGAATTTCATATTTCCATAAAGTTATTCTCAATCGTTGCATGTGTGGACATTTATCAAGATATTCATTGAATATAGCCCCCAGTGGTTTATGATATTTTTTGACTAGAAATGACTTCCCAAACAAGTACTGGTGAAATCTTTGACATCAAAACATAATCCCTAACATTTTCTTCTCTATTTGTGCATATTTCTATTGAGGCTCTATAAACTCTTAGATGCATAAGCCACTGGAGCACAATTCTGTAATATGAAGGCTTCAAGGCCATCTTTTGAACTATCATTTGATAGTATAATGGCTTTTCGACCATCATAATATTGTGATATTGGCCTATTAATTAGTCATTTTCAAACTCATTCTAATGAATGAGTCCATTCTCATAATACTTCTTTCTTCATTAGTCTGTCTGCAGTTTGAAATATTGGTTAGACTTCGAACCGAGTGACTTCACTATATTCGTCCGCATTTTGGAAAACTATTAAACATGGCTAGTGGCAGTGTGAACAGTTATAGAATTGAACCTCTTCAACGAAATAACTACGAAACATGAGTTATCCAAGCTCAAGCTATTTTCATCAAAAATGATTTGTGGGAATATGTAACAGTAGAAAACCCAGAATCTTCAGAAAATGAACCTACCGATGTGAAAATCAAATAAAAACAAGATGAATTGAGTGCAAGATCAGACCTTTCACTTATCATATCGCCGTATGATTTCAAGTGAAAAATTGCCATTCAGCTAAGAGCGTTTGGGACACGCTGAAAGGTATATATCAAAGCATTGGACCTGCTCGCAAAGCAACTCTGCTTAAACGATTGGTTTTGCATAAAATGAAGGATAAAGATGACATCAAGCAACATTTGAATGATTTCATGGACGCTGTTAATATACTGAAGGATATGAACGTCGATATAAATGTTGATTTACTGAGCATTATGATGATCTACAGTCTTTTTCCTGCACGAAAAAAAAAATTAATAGTAGCAAGTAAAATTTACATACCACCAAGTTAAAATTTGCATACTTATGGGACATGTATGCGCTTTATCAGCCACAAGAAGAATTAGATTCCTGAATTTGATCACTTGCTGTTATTAATGTAATTTGAGGAACATAATGTAACCAACCGGTATCAAAAGCTTCATTAGAGACTTTTCGTTTTATTGGCCTCAATGAACTTTCTATTTGCAGTGGGTGCTCAGTTTGATAACTACAAATAACTAGTAAATTTACCATTACTGAAGAATAATTAATTCTCAAATAACTCATATACTAAAATCTACCAAACAAGATATTAGTACTTATAATGCAGTATTGTACTGTAGCAACATTTTTTAATCATTAGAAATGTTGGTTTACTTGGCCTTATTGAATGATTCACTTCTGGGTGGTTTTTATTGTCTTACCTTCAATATAGCTTTCAATCTATCTTTGGTAATATAATTCACCTGACTCAAATAAAATATTCACCTGCCCTCAGTTTAATTTATTAGTTCTTCAAAAAAAGGATCATTTGTATTTTTTAATGTCTTATTTTCAATACATCCATTTTTGTCTTAAATTCACAATAAAATGGATGGTTCGGTTGCACCAAGGAACCAATGATATCATGCCTGCACTCTAATAAAGTGTTACACTTACAGAGTGTCAGCGGCTATATATCAAAATACACCATTCGAGAAAAACTGAAGATAGAGATCACATTTTTTAGGAGAATCTTTTTTCTCTTTTTGTTGATATGGAACATCGCCGCTGAACAGTATTATTAATTATTATATGTATATTAAATGATAACAGTGATCAGTAAAACACCACAAAATCACCGGCAAAGTAGACTAAGATGCCTATAGTAGACGCATCCTCACAGCTCTCAATTGTTGAAATGACGCCGGTTTGGCGGAAAACCGTTAGTACTACACCTTATCATGTGAAGAGTTGCGGCGGTTATTACCGATTGATCCCAAACTGGTCAAAAATAAACAAGTAAGTGAACACGTTACATTACTGTCGGAAAACCAAGTTCTGCTGCAAATGAATTGTTGTATTAGGCCAGTAACACGAGTTTCTGTTGTAGTGATACACTTTTCAGAAACCCAAAGTTAATAAATATGGAAATACACTTTTCAAGCGCTAGTAAAGTGTTGACCTGGTTTATACAAAGTGAATTACTTAGTGATCGAACTATTTACTGTCGATAAACAATATTATAGTTACAAACTCTTGCGATCAGGATACAATTTTTTTTTGATGTAAAATGCTTTTTTATTTAATGTAGGTATTAATTTTCTTATCATAATCTAAAAAAAGTCAGGTAAACCTTTTAATTGGACCATTTTTTTCCGTCATGCATACGAGAATTTCAGAGTCGCTATAGAGAGTAGAGACACACTTCTCAGATCCGAGGAACTGATAATAAATTCAGTGAAGATGCATTCTATGGATCGAACAAGAGAAAACAGTTTTATCGCAAGTTCAACAAAAACAGAAACAACAAACCAAAAGTTGAATGCCTAAAATGCTTCAGTTATAACCACAGAACTAAAAATTGTTGGACAAAGAATAAAAATCAGAAGGAGTATACATTTAATTTGAAGCATGCCTTTCTGCGTCATCTTCAGCTGAAAAGAAACACTTTTCTTGATGTCAAGTACCTGCCATATGAGCTGTAATGAAGAAAAATTTTCTTATTCAATGAAATCAGATGCGGTCGTTCTCAAACTAGCATTCGAAAATCAAACTGCTGCTCTTCGTGGAAAAGGCTTAGTAGAATAGAATAGAATAGAATAGAATAGACTAGAATAGAATGAATAGAATGAATAGAATGAATAGAATGAATAGAATGAATAGAATGAATAGAATGAATAGAATGAATAGAATAGAATAGAATAGAATAGAATAGAATAGAAAAGAATAGAATGAATAGAATGAATAGAATGAATAGAATGAATAGAATGAATAGAATGAATAGAATGAATAGAATGAATAGAATGAATAGAATGAATAGAATGAATAGAATGAATAGAATGAATAGAATGAATAGAATGAATAGAATGAATAGAATGAATAGAATGAATAGAATGAATAGAATGAATAGAATGAATAGAATGAATAGAATGAATAGAATGAATAGAATAGAATAGAATAGAATAGAGTTTATTTTTGTAAAAAAAGGAATACATTAATAAAAACAAATAACAAAATAAGCTCATAAAATGTCTCACTGAAGTGTTCACTTGTAGTGGAAGCCCAGTTCGGAGGTGAAAATATTGTAAACCTTCCTGAGACCCTTTTTTTTTTAAAAAGTGACTACAAATTTGTTATCTGTTGGTAAAATGGTAAGGGCTATAAAGTGATTTTCACGAACAGATATGCTCAAGTTCATGATAGACGTGGAAATTCAGTACTGAAGGCTACCAGATCAAATTGTCTCGACTATGTTAATTCTTGTCAAATCTTGAAAAGTCAAAAATAAAACTTTGGCATTTGAAATTAGGTCACGTGAATGAACAAGATTTAAAAGCAGCTGACAGAAACAAAAGTTTGATGGGATTAAAACTCAATACTTTTGAAATGCTAGGTGATCGCGAATTATGTATCAGAGGAACATTATCAAGCATTTCTTTTTCCCCCAGAAAAAAACTGAAAATCTGGATCTGCTCGGAATAGTACATTCAGATGTCGTCTGTCCGATGCGCACATCATCATACGGTGGATGTAAATATTTCGTAACATTCATAGACGAATGCAGTCGTTATACCAGGGTTTATTATCTCAAACAAAAAAACGAAGTTTTGAACTTTTGAGGAATTCAAAAACGAATTCGAGAATTTCTCTTGTGAACATATAAAATTCGAAACGAGTCGAGTCTTGTTTCGTAATGCATCTTTGTCTCTCTCTGCATACACATAAGACACACTGCATACTGCAAACTGAATTACCGCTAACTCTGTCCAATATATGTTTATTTCGTTTCAAAATCATACAATACCTTGCCCCTTAAATTAAATAAACATTCGCGGAAACAAAAATGTTTATCGTCTTTTGATGATATAGTGCACAAGTTTATAGCCTCATAAAATGACAACCCATTATTTTTAGCTAGAGTTTTTGTACTAGCTAATAAATCATTATAATATTGACAAAAGTTCATATTTAGTAAATATTCAAATCTTCCTGCTGACTCATTCAGATGCAGGATTTCCAGAATTTCAAGCTCCATTAGGTAGAAGTATGTGTCATCCTCGAAAAATCGCATTTTTGTTGTCTCTTTATAAGTGTGTAATTCCAAATCCATGACATCGTCCAGTCAATTTTGATTCGGATGCTGTTGGCTGCATTCGGGTTAGTTCGCTATTGTACAGGCGTTTAAGGGCTCCCACGAAGGTGCCCCATTCAAACATGCTGAAAGACAGGCTGTGATGGTTTCTTTGTACATGTCACAAACTCGATCTAAGTCAGCAGTACGTTCTGTCCACTCTGATGATGATGCAGATGATGAGGATTCGTATTCCACCGATACTAGTGACGAAGACATCGACTGACGGAACAACACAGGGATTTTCCGTTGAAATATTCATAGCGGCGCAAGCGGATTCTTCACTCTGACGAAGAGTGTGAAAAAGACCCATACTCCAGTAGCAGCTGTGTCATTTTTCCATTAAATTACGAGTGATTTTTCGGCATCGATCCCACTGTTGTGTGTACTGTCAAACCCAAGCCATTTCACTAGAACCTTACGCCCCTTACGTCGATGATTTTTTCCACCATATAGACTTCGGAATTTTTTGTTTTTTGTAGTTCCTGTTTGAAGAAAGCACCGTTGATTGGTTGCCCTTCCAAGTCCTCCAGCAAGTACGTGATTGGTTGGGGGAGTTTCACTTTGATGACTTTGAAAAGTTCCGTCGTCCAATTGGGTGTATACCCCTTCTCGAATACATGCTTGGCCTTGCTTATTCTCACAAAATCACCAATTTTGATTTTTTTATGACCAGTACGTCTAGCATAATCATACGTGGACTTTTACACTACTTTTTCATTGTCTTTGGTGACGTCACTCAGATTTATGCTGATCATTCGACGTTTGCGCTGGTTGTAGTTTTTGGCTATGTCCGGCAAAATGTCCAGCCATTTCAAGGTACCATTCAAACTGAAATGATTGAAGAGTTTCTCCTTAAGAGTACGTATAACCCTCTCCGCGATCGCGGCTTTCTTCACGGTATACGTGCTGTAGTGTTTGATGTTGTACTTTTTCAGGAGAGCCTAGAATCTGGAATTGTAAAATTCAGTTACGAGATCGGACTGCAGGAGCGCAGAACATCTTTCCGCTTTCGACAATATGTCACTCATCGCTTCGGTGACGTCTCGACCAGTTTTGGTCTTCAAAATTCGCACCCACAGGTACTTGGAAAAGGTATCAATCACCACGAGAATATAATTATAGTTTTTATTGACTTCGGAGTCTGCTAGGAAAACTCCTTCTGGCTGGAGCGTGGAGCTCATCAACCAATTGTTTTTTCTCGGATGATGACGTCATTTCGCTAATTGCGGAGCCATACACTAACTGCTCTGGGTGTTACACCTTTTACTTAAGAGGCTGGAATATCAACAATATGGAGTACCAATTTATCCAAGCATTTCTTGGCATTTTCATGCTTTTTCATTGAAAGTGACATGAATTTCATCACTCGAATATCCAAGGCTATCAGATTGGTTTTGGTGGTGTCTAGCTCGTTTTTGAGCTTTACATCAACGTATTTTTTGTTGAAAACATCATTGAGTGCACTTGGCATTCCAACATTGGAAATTTTCACATGTACAGCATCAATGTCCCCAATCCCATTGGCCGTATAGTTGAGTATGGTGCCAGGGAAATGGTAGGGCTGCTGCTGCTGTGCACGGCGAGCAGACGAAGTTTGACCAAACTTGTTGATGCTTATGATGGTACTGTGGCGTGCAAAACGTCTGCGCTTGTATTTATCGAATAAAGCTTGCTTCTCTGAGCTCATTGATGATGGTCACAATCTCGTTGTCGGTAGTGGTGCTACCGGCAGTTTTGGCGGAGCTAGTAACCTATATCTGTCAACTATCTCGTTGACGTCATCCCAGTACACGTATTCTACAGGTTTCGTGTATATGTCAACTGATCTGGGATACCATTGCCGCCGATATGACCACGACCTTGACCACCTCCACCACCTATATTTGGTTGGGGGTCTTTGAACATTGGTCGAATTTAATTTTCGTATTTGGCAATCTGAGATAGATTCAACCTACCTCGCGTATCTACATGCACACCTGTAGTTGTCAAAATTTACTTGTTAGCCATCAAGTCGGTTCGATTATATTTAGGATTTTCATAGAAATCAAACTATATAGTCCTGGAGTGCTCTCGTATGTAACACCATCGATGAGAATGTCCCCCGTATCTTTGTCGAATTCCATCACTTCAGTGCCGATTAGCTATTGAGCCCTTGGTCTATCGTAAATGAATACGTAATTTACATCAATTATGCCGGACCTCGCATGATGTTCATCTAGGAACTAAGATACTTCAGGGTACACTTCCATGTAGTCATCTTCATCATCTTCTTCATTATCATCACCATCATCTGTGTGGTAGCTTTCTTCATCTTCTTTCTTCTTCATGTCTGGAGTCGATGGCGGTTCCTGTTTCTCTATTTTTTTCACTGTCAGCCGTGATCGCTTGATGAGTGGTGGCACTTTCGCTATCAATCTTTTCAGTGGCATCGTAATAGGTTTGATTATTTTACTCAGTGCTTCATCCTGTTCAGATTTTCTGAGTTTCAGAGTCAGATACTTTTACACTTGAATATATCTGTTAAAGCCCAGACGGTAGTGCCCTTTGTTCACTTGTTCACATCGAAGTCTTTGACATCACCAAAGATCCTAATTTTTCCTTCCAACATGCGGCGAAATTCCTAAAAGGTCCAATCCGGGGATACGTGCTCGTCGGAGGCGTGCTTCAAATTCATATCATCTTGCCGAAATAGCACTATAATGTTGCAATTGTCCCTGATCAGCTGTTTGGTTATTTTAGAAGTAGGTTTGACATAAGTAGGCTGCGTCAATGACCTTGTGGCGCGCCATTGCATAGATTCTCTGATTTTATTCTGTTTGTCACACGCCACATCGTCAAATATGAAAATTGAGATTTCTTTCGCCTTTGACAGATCCACTATCTCGTCATTGTCCCTGTATGGAAAATAGCCCACGCCCCTGACTTGTTTCAGTACATCGTGCAGCAGATGATATTTGGGTTGGTACAGCGACTTTGAATAAACGTGAAAATTTTCGAAGCGGGTTCCATTTGGTCTGAACGGAGCACAGCGTTGGTCTTGTCACATCCGCTGGGGCCATAAAATATCGCTCGAAACGAATTCGGTAGCAGAACACCGTGTTACGTACACCATGGTTGTCACTGCCAATACCTCCACCTATGGTATCCAAATTGATCATTTCCAGAGCCGGCTCTTGTTGCACCACTTTCATTGTCTGTTTGAGTATGTGTGTGTGACCACGCCCACATCTGACATTCGAATGACACTTGAAGTGGAGTACAGCTATGTGAGTACGTATGAAGTAGGTATGCAACATCATTCGCGTCAGTGTCATGCTGACAGTTGAACACGAAGGTCGTGGAGTGGTGAACTGGCTGATTAATCATCTGCCGTTCGAGCTGCATCTGCCTGGATACCAGTACTGCGGACCGGGTACCAAAACTGCAGAAAAGATTAGTACGTGGAGACCCTGGTGTAAACCCTTTGGATTCGGCTTGTAAGTCCCACGATCTTGCATACTCACAGAGTACCTCTCTGAAAGACAGACACAAGGCTGACTGGGCGCTGCAAAGTCGAGCTTGGAAACGTGTCAAATCAAATGAGTGCCAAATTCGGTGAGGAAGCTGCTGCTTGGCTGGTCACCACAACCATGAAGGCGAAACGTAATTTTGACATGGGTCTGAAGGCTGCTGCTGCTGTTCGAGGAAAAAACGACTAAAGTCCTTCGAGAAAGATGTAATGAGAATCGCCAAGACTCTGCGCAACACACTAAAACCTGATCAGCTGAAAGACTTGGGTGTAAATGCTCTGCGTAAATCATCGTTGGTAGCATTACGTGCAGCACGTGCTCAAAATTGGGTGACTGCAAAAAATCAAAGTGCCTCGTATAATTCCCTTCAAGGCTAAGAGTGGAGGTCTGCTGCCTCTGCTTCCGGTATCCACCGCTCTTGGAGCACTGGGCTCATTGGCTGGTGGTGCCAGCACCATTTCCAGGACCATCATCTCTTCGAAAAATAACCAGAAAAAATTGGACAAAGACAAGCGTCACAATGCTGTAATGGGGAGCATCGGTAAGCAAGGATCCGGGTTGTTTTTGCGCAAGACCGCTCGAGGCGGCTACGGTCTCTTCCTCGAAAGAATTAGAAAAAACTCCCTATAAAAATGAGCAATACTATTAATTAAAAATGGTGACCTTCAATGAAGAGTGTAATACGGTTCATCATAATGGTCGTGTGGCGATTTGCATACAACACTTCATGCAAATCGGATTGGGAACGCCTGGCTTTGGACAGGATTTGTTTCGCCAGGCGAGTTGCAAGCCTTTCGCATATAATTGACACGATTTTGGATGTGGAACACAGGCGACGCATCTGGGAGTCATTAAGAAAAAGTGCATAACCTCTCCAGTGTCAGCTAAGTTTATTCACAAGCACATCGATAAACCAAGAGAGGCGGAGAAATACGAAAGGGAGCCGAACGCAAAGAGAGACAACAACACCACCGAAGAGGCAGTGTTCTCTCTCAAATCTAATTCCAATACGCTACAGTGCGAAATTTACAGCAAGTACTATAGCATAAACTTTCGTCCTGAGGATTCCATCGGAAGGCTATTGGATTTCTCGCCTAGAGTACTGGAAGCTGGAATCGTATACGTGCCTGACCTGCCCGTCAACATAATCAAAGTTTGAACAGTTCATATTGACAGTAACGTCACATTGGGTGCCTTCTTCAACAATCGTCCATCTTACACTATATACGAGTTCGCCGTTAGGGAGGACCCCGGCTTTGCCATCAACGGAACTCCACCAAATTTGATTTACCTGCCTGTGAACAAGAGCGAAATACACAATATAACCTTGAATATTTTCGATTTGGACTTCTGCAACGTGAATTTCCGCGAAGAAACCATCATTATAAGACTGGTGTTGCGCAAGCTATCAAATGGGGTTGGTATTTGATCAGGATCAAGATCACGAGCATAAAAGTGTCGAAAACGCAGGCGTCTGTTCAGTCATGCAGATGCAGCCATCGAGAGCACACCACACTACTACTAGTATACAGCTCCTCAAATCTCAAGGACATCATGTTGTCAAAACAAGTGTTCGACTTGTACAATCATCCAAAGTTCGATGAATCCATCTAAAGAGTAGAAACACGAACGCACCACCCATATTGCAGACATTCAATGCCATGGGTTAGACACTCAACTTGCTCATCTCCGACTGCTGACTCAAAAATTTCCTGGAAAAACAACATCTGGATGCCGTGCGTCACACACACCGGATGTGGTAATATTATAAACAACTGACAGTCAAAATAAACACTTGGGTGTTTATTTCGAATTCGTCACGTAACCGCCACCGCGCGAACCGTGAGAAACATTAATTCTCTCAAACACTTGTACTTGGATTTTAGATTTTTCTCATCCGCCAAAAATTCCCGGTAATTTCGCTAAACATGTCCCCGCCTCCCGCCACACCTCCTCAAATGTCGAGACATACCCCGTAACCATAAATTATCCCCACGCACTTCTCGTATGTCGAAAAAGCAATAAATAATCATCCAGACGAATCACGGGCAAGACATGACGCCATGTTTGCCCCAAAACAATAAATCATCCTCTAGACGAATCACAGACAAGTCACGCCTTGATGACACGCACAGCACCAAAAGCATTAAATCATCCTCTAGCCGAATCAGACAGACAAGTCACGTCTTGCTAACTCGCACACATGTCCACATATCCCGGTCAACGGGGTGTGCGGAAATTTGTTCAACAGCATTTGTTCGTAAACTATTTGTACGAGCGGAAGTTTGTTCGAACAGAAATTTGTTCGACCTACATTTCGACGAAAGTTTGAAAATTTTATTTTAAATACCCAATCTAGAGAAATGTTATAATAATGCATGTTACAATATGTAGAGATGTAATATTGTTATGCGGTCATTTTAACCCTAATTCCAAGGAATAATTTTGCCTCTCATTTCTACGATTAATTTTCAGGTACTTATCGATAGTTAGCAGATAGTTAGCACCGACCACCCGGGGTGGTGCTGTAGGTTTTCCGGGTTTTCCTACAGCTGAAAAGTGAATACACCACCGAAAACATCAGTAAGCCGCCCCGGAGCACCACGGCAAATAATAATAATAGCCGTCCTCTACCCGCACAGGCTATGCCTTTGGGTACACTCTATGAGTGTTTATGAGGGAGTATTATTATTATTATAAATTCAATAACGATTCAGTTGTCTTTAGTCCTGTTATTCTCTCAGTTGTGTTTGCGTTTTTGCATTGAAAGTAACAATCCCCAAGTTTCTATCGGAATGGCGTTAGAATTTGTGAATAGTTTTAAAGGCAAACCAAAACAGTGCATCGACGATTACTTACTCGGAATTGAATTTATTATTCGAACAGATTGTAATGCTGTTAAAAATACACTCAAGAAAAAATTCGTCAATACCAGAATGAGTAGATGGGTCCTGGGCCTTCAAGAATTCACCTATAAATTAGAACACAGACCGGACAACAAATGCGTCATATCGATGCGCTGAGTCGTAATCCACTGCCCAGTGGAAATGAAAACTCTGATGTTGAAACAGTTATGTTCATATCTGAAGGGGATTGGTTAGTTAAAGTACAAAATGAAGATTCGGAAATTAGAAAAATTTCAGAATTGGGGAATATCGAAGAGGAAAAAGATATTTTTAATAATTATGATTTGTGGGTTGGTAAAATTTTCAATTTAACAAAAAAATGGTCGCAGGTGAGTTGTACCTAAAAATTTCCCGTGGCAAATAGTACAAGCAAATCACGACGACATGGGTCATTTTTCTGTTGAAAAGACTCTTCAGAGAGTAACAGATAGGTATTGGTTCCCTAAAATGAGAAGATTCAACACTAAATATGTTAAATCTTGTCTCCATTGCCAGTACCGTAAAGTGCAAGCAAAAAAGAAACCACGTTGGACCATTTATAGAAACAAAAAGCGGTAACAAATATCTACTAGTGATTGCAGACTCATTTACAAAATTTACCTTTGTTTGTGCAGTACCTGATACAAGAAGTAGATCAGTGATCGATCAGTTGAATAAAACTATCAGAATTTTTGGGTCCCCATAAAGATTGATCTCCGACGCTGGAAAAGCATTCACGTCTTCTAAACTTCGTAAATTCTGCACTGAAAAGGGAATTCGACACTATCATATAGCTATAGCTATGCGGACAGGTGGAACGCTTTAACAAAACCATTCTTGATGCAGTGGCAGCAAGTGGGGCCAATATTGGGTCCAATGAGTGGGACGAAAATATTGACCAAATTCAACTTCAACAGCACCATGCATAAAACTATCCGAAGCACACCGGCGGAAGTTTTCTTTGGCATCAAACTGAACGAATCAGGTGATCGTTACGTGAATCATGTCACGGAAGTACCACCCATTGACGTGACAAAACTGAGGGAAAGCAACGTTTGGACGAAAACAGGATGAGTATCTCAACGCCAAACGTGTTAGGGCTCCAGTAGGCGATAAAGTTCTTATCAAAGTAATGAACTTTGACAGTGATGAAACCAGTAAGAAGTTGAGAGAAAAGGGCCATTTACAGTGCAAGAAGTAGTAGGAAATGATCGCTATAAGGTCACGGATGACCTTAGCTCCGAGAGATGTAAAACATCTAAACGATACGAAGCAGAGCACATGAAAACATTTCCACCAGAACCGATGATATATAGTGAGTGTCAAATTTTAATCACTACATCGGCGTCGTCAAGCAGTCGTAGAGGTGTGGGTGTTGGAATTTCTAGAAACTGTCTTAAAACCCAGTCGTAGGAACGCAGCATCATGGTAGAGGTGTGGATGTTGAAATTTCTAGAAACTAGCTTAAAAACTCAGTCGTAGAAACGCAGCATCATGGTAGAGGTGTGGATGTTGAAATTTCTAGAAACTGGCTTAAAACCCCAATCACAGAAACGCAGCATCATGGTTGAGGTGTGGATGTTGAAATTTCTAGAAACTGGCTTAAAAACCCAGTCGTAGAAACGCAGCATCAGCATACTTCTAGAAAATCTTCATGGTAGAGGCTTAAATGTTGAAATTTCTAGAAACTGGCTCTAAAACCCTGTCGTAGAAACGCAACATCGGCACACTTCTAGAAAACATCGTAAAAATTATTAATAATAATAATTATATTGAAATTTAAAGAAATAATCTTGTTTCAGATTGCGACCTTGGGTACAAGGACTATGCAGGATGGCCGAATGTTAGAAAAAAGATATTAAACCGCCGTCACTGTAGTACGGAATGTATTTTAGGATGTAATATCAGTAGACTGAACACACTTATGAAAGGCTCTTTGTGAATAGACACTTTACTTTTATGCTGGCTTATAGAAAATATTAGAGGTTACTCATTCAGAGACAGTCACGAGATAATATTGTATTTCATTGTTATGGTCCAGATTTGGGGAAATATATGTTAAATTGTGGTGGAAAGTGACTTTTACTTATACAGTATTAACAAGTGTTGGAATATCTCTATTCTAATACTATGTTTATCGACATACAAATATGGTAAAATATTGGCATATAGCATTCCCAGTACCTACTGCCCTGACTGCAGTTGATATATCATAGAAATATAATAATATAATAATTATTATATTTCTATGTAATATACTGACACTGTCACGAAAATTGTACCCGAACAGTTTGTAGGGAGGAGAACAGTAGTCCAGTTGAATACTTGACGCTCCATCGCGTATATTCATTATATTTTGTACTGGTCGATTGGCTACATCAACTATCAACTAAACGACGTATTTGGAACGCAATATGCCGATAATATTTTACTATATCTGCGTTTGACATCAATTTTAGCCACCTCTGATAAAAAAAGTGGGGAGGTGACAATCATTTCTCATCTGGACCTCCGATCAAGTAACACAACCTAGATGAGTAATACTCGAATATTACTGAAGGAAATAATCATTTCATTATTCCTTTCTCATGTTGTTGATTATCACCAACAATTTTATATGTAGTGCAGTCGAAAAAACGATTGGTACGGTTTTTACGTTATTTTATTTGTCCAAATATCATGAATACATCTCACTCTTCAAGTATCAACCTCTCTGACAGAAAATCTGAAGGTATTGTGGATTATTATCAACAATTTGATATGTAGTGCAAGTCGAGAGAACGAATGCTGTGGAGTATACGGTATTTTATTTGTCTCTCTCTCTGTGTTTGTTGGACCTTGCTTCCTATTGGCGCACTTGTCCAGCACTCTCCCCGCTTCGTAAGGATCCGCCCTACTCCAGCCTGGTTACTGGCGTGAGTAGTGGGGACTTCGTCAGGGGGTGGAGGGGGAATCTTGCTCAAGGCAATACCTCCACCCAAAAAAAAATGAAAAAAATCATTTTTTGTTGATTGCACGTTTAACCACGGTTAAAAACCTTTGGTGTACGGCCGACGTCACAAACACTTAAAAATTGAGTGATTGCACCTACTAAAGACGGCAGACAACACAACACAAACTACACTATAACAGTCACACACATGTACTTGACTTGAGACACGAGAACGCCGTCCATCCTCCACCATTGCCGGAAGTCGAATATATTTTATTTATCGAAATATCATGAATACACCTGACTCTTCAAGTTTCGATGGCTCTGACAAAAAATTTGGAGGGGTGACAATCATTTCAATTTTTTTTTTTGTGTTTTTGTGTGTTGGTGGTTATTACCAACAATTTATTATGTAGTGCAAGTCGACAGCATGAATAGTACGGTTTTTACGGTATTTTATTTGTCAAAATATCATGATTACCTGATTCATCAAGTTTCGACCCCTCTGACAAAAAAACTGAAGGGGTGACAATCATTTCATTCCTGGTCTTCTATACAGTGCGGTTTTTGATAGTCCCCTCCCTTGTTAACTTTTGAAAGGTTTGACGTACAAAATTTAAAAAAAAAATCATTTGGAGGGTTTCACCGATTCTAATTTTTGATATAAAATACTTTGTGATTGCTCGATAGATGACACGAGGGGGCTCATCAACTGAAAAATCTTAAATGGCTGGGGGATAATTCAATAATTTTTTCAACCATCTACATTTTTCGTCATACGTTTTTTCACAATATGCCTTTGAAATGTCAGAATAAGTGCGGATTTGGCGGTCTGAATCCGTTTTCTTACTTGACCACGATAACTTTCGAATATTTTGATGTAAAATAACGGGATAGATTTTTTTTTGAATAGAACCAAATTCAAAAAATTTTTAGATGGATATAAAGAGAATTGAATTATCTTTTCAACGATATGACACATGACCCAAATGCCATTTTAAATTTTTTAGTTGATGTGCTCCCCCGCGCCATCTATCGAGCAATCACAGTGTGTTTTATTTCAAAAAGTACTATCAGTGAAACCCTCCAAACGGTATTTTTTTATTTGTACGTCAAACAGGAGTTAACAGGAGGGGAACTATTAAAAGCCGCATTGTATAATGAATCATTAGCAACAGTTCGTTATGTAGTGCAAGTCTGCAAAACGTTCGTGACAGTTTTATGGTGATTTTTTCGTAGAAATTATGGTGGATATATCGATTTTTCAAATTTTGTCCTAACAAGAAATCTGACAGGGTGACAATAATTTTGGCATCACTCTCTCATAGAATGAGTATCATTCAATGATTTGGCATATCAAGCAAGTCTGCAGGACGAATGATACTGGTATTATAGTAGAAATATCGTTGATATAATATTTTATTTATTCAATTAAATTATAACAACTGTTAAAATTAGAAAATGGGGTATTGGACGCCTGTGGTGTCACTCAATGAGAACAAAAGAAGTTTTCCCCTTCAACACACTAGTAATTTCATTCCTAGATGCGCATTTCGTTAACCAAGTTAACTTCATCAGTAACCATTCATTCAATCATTCATCATTCATTCATTCATTCATTCAATCAATCATTCATTAGTAATCCTACTGATGAAGTTAACTTGGTTAACGAAATGCGCATCTAGGAATGAAATTACTAGCGTGGTGAAGGGGAAAACTTCTTTTGTTCTCAACTGTCAAAATTGATGTGTTGCTTCCATAACTATAATACTCCCTCATAAACACTCGTTGAGTGTACCCAAAGGCATAGCCAGTGCAGGTAGAGGACGGCTATTATTATTATTTGACGTGTCGCTCCGGGGCGACTTACTGATTTTTGGTAGCGTATTCACTTTTCAGCTGTAGAAAAACTCGGAAAACCTACAGCACCACCTCGGGTGGTCGGTGTGCACTCCAAGCTAGCACCAGACGAGATTGGCAACTAGACAACTCACAATAAACTTGCTTTTCAACAAGGCATGCGGTCGCCTATTGATCCGATATAATCCGATATAAGTAGTTGATAAAAATTCTCTTGTACCTACATAGGGCTCGAACCGACTATCTCTGTGCTGGAGTTTCGAATGGCCTGTGCATCAGACCGCTGAGCCACCGGCCACCACTAGCAATCATTTTCAGTTACAGTTTCTACCTTATCCAACATGAAATTTTCGATGTCTTAGAATTTCGTGGATGATAATAAGTATGTTGCTAACTTCACACCGATTTAATAATCTGACTTAGTTGATGAAGTCGCACTAATTTATAGTTTTTTTTTCAATTTTCCTAGACAATGTAGGTATACAGACTGTAATGCCGTCTCAATGTATACACATATCTATTGATTATTATATTGATAAACTATTCTACAACGTGTTGACCTTCGAAAGAAAATTGGGGAAAAGTCGAATCACTGATCTTTCCATATGTAGGTATTGATCAAGTAACAATTTGCACATATCGAGCTTGTTGCCAAATATACGATCTGCCTGGGTTTTCCAGATTGCTTGCTAGGAGTCAATCGAAAACGAACTATAAGTAACCATCTATAACTATATCATTAAATCCCCGAAGAATATATAAAACATTTGCCTATCATTTAACGATGTTTTATAGTTTTTGAAAGTAATTAGATCTGAATAGATCTCCTGAAATTAATATAAAGAAACTCACTTGTATATCTCAGAAAGCACTTTACGATACTCACTACTAACTTCTTATTCAACTCTACATGGAGTCGGTGATTTCGAAATGCGTTACGTATTTGTTCAATACATTTATTACATCACATAATAGTTTCGTAAGAATGATGAAATATATACTCTCCGCACAAAATATTGTCCCAGACGCATTTCCCAAAATAAAAACTTTGAAATATAAATAAATTCAAGAACGAAGAAAATTATAAATATTGTCAAAAGTCCACTAAATCTTAGTGTATTTGTTAGACCAGTTTCAGCTTCTACATAATTTTCAAGTCTATAATCTGAAACCGGTCGTATACAACAAATATTCAGTAAAAATAGGTTTATTCATTCTTCAAGTCATCATGAATTTCCAAAAAATAAATAAATCATTAGTCAAATAAGATAAAAATATTTGACATTTTTCGAAAAAAGACGCCACTAGAGCATCCCAGTTATTTTCAGAGTCCATATTACAGCTGGATTTCTGATGTATTAGGTACTCATCGAAATAGATTGAATTTGTTTTGGTAGCTCTTTGAATTTTTCGCTATGCATATTTTCAACAGAATTTAAATTCTTTACAAGAAATAATGACTGGTAATTAGGAAGAAAAAAGTTTATGATTGAAAACATCTAACAACGACTATAGCCATCCTACCATTTCCAGATCCCACACTGCATTTAGATTTCTGACTGTAACTAACTGATCAAAATGATTGATATTTATTTTGGCATCTCCGGTATGACTTTCATAATTTTTTAGAATTTTTTTTTTTTCCATGTTGAAAATATACTTGAAGTATGTGATGGGGTTCGAAAACGACTTCCACAAGTTCCGATATGTACATTTTAGCAGAATTTAGACTCAATTGTACTCAGTAAAAGAAATAATCACTAATAAAAAGAAAAAATCCTAATTGAAAGCATCTAACGAGAGTTATGCTAGACACACTGAATCATGAACCGCAGAATCGTTCGCAAATTTTTTCTCATCTGTTTTCTGTGAAGAAAAAGCCTCGTACAATCTAAATTTTAATAATTCTAGTATGACAAATGATTGTTTTCAAATACATACAATAACTGAATCTGACTATAATGAAGCCGTCAAAAATGTAAAACCTAAAAATGCTGCAGGAATAGATGGCATCCCTCCTTACATCTTGAAAGGATGTTATGAATGGTTAAAAGGTCCTCTACTTTATATTTTTAATTTGATAGTTTGGTCAAATACTTTTCCTGAATTTTGGAAAACATCTATTACCATACCTATATTTAAATCGGGGAATAAAATGGAAATTGAAAATTATAGAGGTGTTTCAATTAAGTGCTCTAAGCTATCGGAGCAAATTATACAGTGTGGTCCAACGAAAACTTAACACCTCGATTTTCCGGCTTTAAAATGAAAATGTGGAAAATCGCTCGGACCCGTCAATTTCTAATACGGGGGGGAACAACTTTTCCGCTGTTTTCATCCCCGTAACTTCAACCCCCTAACGGGGGTGAGCACAACCCCTTGATTTTGAATAGGGATGCGGGGTGTTGCGATACCTCATTTTGAAGATCTCATCGTGTACTATCTGAGCGTAAAATTTCACTTCAAAATATCCATCGATAATGAAATAACAGCGAAAATAGTGAAAGAGGCAATATGGAATTTATCTCGAGAATAGTATTCGTATCCGACGCATTTCAAAGGTATTGAGTCGTTAATTTTTTGTCCGAAAAAGTAGACGGACCTTGTTTTTGTACCTTAGTCTATCGTGAATGTTTAAGAACGGTACAAGTGTGTCAAAGCGATTGTAAATTGGTAGTGGAATTAAAATGGTGTATTCCGTAGAAGAAAGGGTGGAAATGATAAAATTATTTTTCCGAAATAACGACTCTGCGCGCACAACAGCGGCTTTATTTAACGAACGACATCCTGGAAAAAATGTATCCGCTGCTTACGTTGTGCAACTGGTTGCCAAATTTGACGCTACTGGTTCAGTTGGAAACAAAAAGAGGGTGCATGAAAGAGACGAAGCGAGGGACGTGGCTGTCTTAGGTCATATAGCAATGGATCCGACCGTTAGTACTAGGAAATTGTCCGATGTATGTATGTGGTGTTTCACGCACAACAATCATGAGAATCCTGAAACAACATAAATTCCATCCTTATAAGATACGATTGGTTCAGGAACTGAATGAGGATGATCCCGATCGCCGACTCCAGTTCTGTGAAGTGATCAGTGAAATAATTAACGGCAATCAAAACTACATGTTCGATATCTGTTTTTCGGAAGAGTGTTCATTTTACCTTAACGGCATTGTAAACCGGCATAACTGTCGGTATTGGTCAGATGAAAATCCAAGATTATTTCGTGAGGTGTATACACAGCGCCCCCAAAAATTAAATGTTTGGGCGGGTATATATGGATATCACATAATCGGGCCTTTTTAAATACCCGGTAATCTCACAGGCCAAATTTATCTCGATCTATTGGAGAACGCTATTTATCCAGCCCTCGTGCAAGTATTGGAGAATGCAGAAGACCATCAAACGATCAATTTCCAACAAGATGGCGCACCACCTCACTTTGTTCAACCGGTGCGTCAGTTCTTAGATGACAATTTTCCTCACGCCTGGATTGGAAGAAGAGGACATATTGAGTGGCCACCCAGATCACCTGATCTGGCTCCACTGGACTTTTTTCTATGGGGTCACCTAAAATCCAAGATTTACGCTACCCAGCCTGAGTCACTGGATGATTTGCGAACTCGGATCATTAATGAATGCCGTCAAATTACACCAGAAATCTTGAGTAATGTAAGTGAACGTTTTCAGCAAAACTTATATTACTGCATGGAAGTGGATGGTGCCCATTTCGAGCATTTAATAAAGTAATCACAAAAGTACGTACTCTTCCACTACTTTACCTCTCCTTTCGTTATCGATGGATATTTTGGAGCGAAATTTTACGGTCAGATAGTACACGATGAGATCTTCAAAATGAGGTATCGCAACACCCCGCACCCCTATTCAAAATCAAGGGGTTGTGCTCACCCCCGTTAGGTGGTTGAAGTTACGGGGATGAAAACAGCGGGAAAGTTGTTCCCCCTCGTATTAGAAATTGACGGGTCCGAGCGATTTTCCACATTTTCATTTTAAAGCCGGAAAATCGAGGTGTTAAGTTTTCGTTGGACCACACTGTATATTCTAAACTGTATAAATTCGCTAATAAATACATAGCACCTGAACAGCATGGCTCTATGAACCAGAAGTCAGTAAATACTAATTTATTTATTTTTAGCAATCATGCTTTCGAAACTTTACAAAATAAATCACAATTAGATACAGTATTCACGGACTTCCGTAAATCCTTTGATCAAGTAAATCACGACATGCTGTTGGAAAAAATTTGTAAATTTGGTTTAGCGACGAATTTTCTTGAATTAATCAAAAACTACTTTAGAAATAGATACTTCACTGTTAAACATAATGGAAACGGGAAAACTCCACGCTAATTCCGGTGTTCCTCAGGGATCAAATCTAGGACCTCTTTCATTCTTATTATTCATTAATGATTTACCTTCGATCTTACATCATTCACATTGTCTGCTCTTTGCAGACGATCTCAAAATTTTTAAACGTATTCAAACTGTTAGAGACTGCGTATCGCTGCAAAAAGACATCAACAACATTGTGAATTGGAGTTACACTAATAAGTTATTTTTCAATATAAAAAAAATGTTATACGTTAACAATAAGTCGCATGAAAGATGTTATTAACTTTGAATACCAAATGGATGGAGAGGACCTGGGTAGAAAAACTGAGGTGAAGGACTTAGATATTACATATAATAGAACTTTTTCCTTCGCTAATCATATAATGTCGTTAGTGAAATCTGCAAATCGTATGTTGGGATATTTAATAAGACAAACGCGTGAATTCAACGATATAAATACAATCAAATTAATTTATTGTACTCTAGTTAGACCGAAACTGGAATTTGCTTCAATAATTTGGACAGGAGAATACAAAACTACTTTAAAAGAAATCGAAAAAGTGCAAAACAAATTTCTTCGTTATCTTTATTTTGAAAAATATCATGAATGGCCAGATTACAATTTGATACGAACATCTCGATTAAGGAATGAATTCAAAATATTAACATTAGAACAAAGACGAACTTTGACATCCCTACTATTCATTTATAAAATAATCAATAATCGAATTAATTCTCCCGAAATCCTACACATGATTCCGTTTCATGTTCCTTCACGCCGTACTCGACATACAACTATATTTAATATTTCTGTGTCGATATCTACAACTAGAGCACCTCTTGCAACCATGTTGATATTAGCTAATGAATTTAATGAAATTTCAGATATTGATTGGACTTTATCACATTCAAAATTTTATAACACAATACTGAATATTATACTGAATAGATCTTCGTGATAATATATCTACCTAAATCTGTAACCCAACAGTTGTGATAGTAATTGTAAAATCAAAATATATATATTTTTTTCTACATTCATGCAAAAAGCAAAACTTTATTGAAATATATTCAGTGGAAAAAGAAGCTCTTTATTGCACTAGTGCAATAAAGTTTTTATTGCACTCATCTGTCATTCTACTTCAACGTGCTGTCATCATGATAAACATAAACGTTCAAATCCACTACATATATTGTATCATTTTGTATTAATGTTAGCAGTCAGAGAATAAATAACTCCATGATCAAAACCGTTCCGCTATGTTGTAAACCGTCTACCTGCATAGAGCAAACTGTCTGTACTATGACCACACCTCGTGATAACATACGCGCTCATGGCTACTATGATTTTGATTTTTATAATGCAACTGTGTTTATATAAATCAAAATTTAATTCTGACAATTACAGAACTGAAAGTTTTAAAATGAGTAATATTAATGGAAAACTAGATGATGGTGATGAAATCGATAGTAATAATTATTTATTTAAATTACGTATTTCATTTTCCTTCACCTAGAGCCGCACCTAAATGAATAATTTTTTACTTTTTGCATGAACGTAGAAAAAATGTTGTATGCAACTCATGCAAAAAATGTCGGACAATTTCACGTCGAGTGCAATAAACACTTACTTTTTGCACTTGTTGCATAAATAACTATTAGTAACATTTACATCATATATGAGCTTATCAATAAGAATCCATGTAATAAAACTTAATAAGTTTGTATGGATCAAATAAATAAATTGAATGAATGAATGAATGAATGAATGAATGAATGAATGAATGAATGAATGAATGAATGAATGAATGAATGAATGAATGAATGAATGAATGAATGAATGAATGAATGAATGAATGAATGAATGAATGAATGAATGAATGAATGAATGAATGAATGAATGAATGAATGAATGAATGAATGAATGAATGAATGAATGAATGAATGAATGAATGAATGAATGAATGAATGAATGAATGAATGAATGAATGAATGAATGAATGAATGAATGAATGAATGAATGAATGAATGAATGAATGAATGAATGAATGAATGAATGAATGAATGAATGAATGAATGAATGAATGAATGAATGAATGAATGAATGAATGAATGAATGAATGAATGAATGAATGAATGAATGAATGAATGAATGAATGAATGAATGAATGAATGAATGAATGAATGAATGAATGAATGAATGAATGAATGAATGAATGAATGAATGAATGAATGAATGAATGAATGAATGAATGAATGAATGAATGAATGAATGAATGAATGAATGACTGAATGAATGAATGAATGAATGAATGAATGAATGAATGAATGAATGAATGAATGAATGAATGAATGAATGAATGAATGAATAAATACTGCCTCCTATGACAATATTGAAAGAAAGTAGATATTATTATTACAAATGACAAGAGCAAAGAAAAATATTTATAGCTCTCAAGAAATACATAAATTAATATTAATGGTAGACAATGAATGAGCCATCTACAGTAATAGAGAAGGGGAATGAGATAAGCGAAAAAAAAAAGAGAGAGAAAAAATGTAAACATTATATATGTATGTTATATCCGATTCCTGAATGAGCCCTTTGTCCCGGAATTGCGTCTTACACTATAAACATTGCATCATCTACTACGCAGAAGATAGAGGATATTCCTCAGCACATTTGAAGGTCTTCGTGGAACAATAGAAACTACGCAGTATCCAGTCAGCATTCCCGAACCTATAAAAGTCGAGGAGACCGGATTCAAGTCGTTCAAGTCTTTCCAGTCTTCAAACCAAGTAGTTAGTAGATTTGAATCAGTACGAGTTTTTAAACCATTATAATTTCACTTGTAAAATTCAATATTTCCATATTGCAATAAATGTGAATAAAGTCTGTTTTTAAAAACTCAAACCAAAGAAGACTGATTTAACAAATTGGCGCAGTCGGTAGGATCTCGAAAACGCTGTGATCCAACGAAGAAACAGCGGTAGTCTCCAGACTTCCAACGAGTCCAAGAACCGCAAAGCAGAACCCAGTGGACAAGACGGTCTCTTCAACAACAAGAAACCCGCATAAGTCGTCGAACGTTGCTCACCTCGTCGTGAAGAAATCACCTCTTGGAACCCGCGTAAGTCGTCGAACGCTGCTCATCCTGTTGGAGCTAGAGCCTTATGAAGTAGGACTTCATCTTTCCACAAACCCCGGAGACAACAAGAAAAAGAAGAAAGAAACAAGAAGAAAGAAGAAGCAAGCCACCCAGAGCTTAGGAAGCTCAACCAACCAGCATTAGACGTAGGAAACTCATTGTAAGTACCACATCGAATCATTAATCATTTTGTTGTATTTTGATATTTTTCTAAATTTGATTTAACCTTGTTATCCCAAAATTTACCCAAAATGTCACATCATAGTTCAAATGAAAGTTTACATAATGAACGCGAAGTACCATTAGAACCGTATAAACTTTCCGAAATATTCTCGATAATTCCAGAATACGATGGTGATTCAATTTCGCTTGGAAATTTTCTTAATGCCTGTGACCATGCGCAAGCTATGGCAGTAGACCAACAAAAATTGCTTTTAACTATTCACATTAGAAACAAACTCAGAGGAAAAGCTGCTCAATTGATAAATTCCAGAAATCCAGAAAATTATCAAGAGATCAAAATTTTATTAAATTCTCACTTTGGTGATTCCCGTGACTTAACATCTTTGATACAGGATTTACAAAGAATAAGGCAAGCAAATGGAGAAAATGCACTGACGTTTTTCTCAAGACTTCAAAGTCATAGCGCGAAAATGTATTCGTGTATACAAAGATCTATGTTAACAAATGCACAGAAAAACGCACAGTCTCAACTAATTGAAAATATGGTTTTAAATACCTTATTAACAGGCCTCGAACCCAAAATCGGTCAAATTATTCGAGATAGCAATCCAAACAGTATGCTAGAAGTTTCAGTTAGAATAAAGCGTGAGATACAGCTCTCATACTTTGAAAATCAAAAATCAATCAATCGTTCATCACAACCTCAAAGTTCAAGAACAAATCATAATACAAGACCACAAATAAATCGACCAAATAATTTCCAAAGGAATTATTTCCAACCCCAAACGAATCAACCCCAAATGTATCAACCTCAAACCAGTCAACCCCAAATGAATCAACCTCAAATGAGACCAAATATGTTCCAAAATCAAAATCCAAATCGAAATTTCCGAATTCAAAACTTTCAAAGACAAGCAAATCCTCAAATGCAACAACGCGGACAATATTTTCAAACAAATAGACCCACAGTAATCAAGAATAACCCTCAATGGAATTTAAATGCGAATAAAACCCATTTATTAGATCATGAGTACGATTCATTATGCTCAAATACAGATTTTGAGTATCAAAACGAAAATATTTATGAATATTCAGACCAAGGAAACGAGTCATTCTATGATGAGGAAGATTATTTCCCGGAACAACAAGATTTTGAACAACAGCAATATGAACAAATACCAAATGAAAATTTTGACTATAAAGTAGAACAACTTCAAACGGATTTTCACAATTTTCTGTCACTAGACAACCCACCTATCAGTACAACTACCAATCCATGTACGACACAATTAATCAATACCAATCCCCAATCTCGACAAACCCTATATGCAGACAATCTAATTATAGAACAACAATGTCCAACTCAACAGATTCCTCCTGCAATCGAAATGAAAGCGAATCTCGCAGCGCTTATCAAAACTCGCGAATTCAAGCCAGAGAAAACAATACCCACTATGAACGACCTCAAGACAGATCAGCAATTTCTATAACATCCAATTGTAGCGATTTGTACTATTTAATCAGTCCAGCTAATTTTAAAATATTAATTGACACAGGTGCAGGTATCTCGATTTTTAAAAGGAAAACAGCTGAAAATTATACAAAAAGATTTTCAGAAAATATACCAGTTACAGGAGTTACAGATGGAAAAGTAATGGTAAAAGAGTCAGTTTTAATACCATTTGGCACAAAAGAAAAACCAGTTTGGCATAAAGTTTATGTACACGATTTAGATATCGAATTTGACGGAATTTTAGGTACCGATTTTTTGAAAAGATTTGATGGAGTAGTAGATATTGGTAATCAAGTTTTAATTTTGAATTATAAAACCTTCCCTTTATATTCAGCCCGGAAAACACTTGCTGGAACATCAGTTAAAATAAATAATGAACAAAAAATTCAAGGAAACTTACAGGAAAAGTTCAGTACACAAAATCTCGAAAATAAAATAACAATCGAACCAAGAGTTGAAAAAGTTTTTAAATTAAAATCCAAATTAAGAAATACAGAAGCTATACTGTTAGCTACTGAAAAAGAGAAAGTTAAACTTCCAAATGCCCTAGTCAAAATTAACGAAAAAGGAGAATTTTTAGTAACCGTTGTAAATGTAAATGCAATTGAAAAATCTATTGATTTTAATGACTTACAATTTGAAGAATATTATGGAAATGAAAATGACATTGAAACAGAAAACATAGAAACAAGTCGTCCAGAGAAAATAAAGAATTTACTTCGTCTAAAACATCTTAATGAAGAAGAGAAAGAACTAATTGAGACTTTATGTTTAGAATTCACAGACATATTTTATTTAGAAGGTGATCCTTTAACTTTCACAAGTGAAATTAAACATACAGTGAAACTGAAAGATGGTGCACAACCCGTTTCAACAAAATCTTATAGATATCCACACGTACATAAAGAAGAAGTGAAGTCACAAATTTCAAAATTATTAGAACAAAATATAATTAGACCCTCAATTTCACCATGGTCAGCCCCAGTTTGGGTCGTACCGAAAAAACTCGACGCATCAGGAAAACAAAAATGGCGTGTAGTAATTGACTATCGGAAATTAAATGAACTAACTATTGATGATAAATATCCTTTGCCCAATATATCAGATTTATTAGACCAACTCGGAAAATGTCAATATTTTACCACCCTTGATCTAGCCTCAGGTTTTCATCAAATTGAAATGCATCCTAATGACATAGAAAAAACCGCTTTTTCTGTTGAAAATGGTTTATACGAATTTCTCAGAATGCCTTTCGGAATGAAAAACTCTCCCAGTACTCTCCAAAGAATTTTAGATCATATTCTAACCGGACTTAGAAACGAGAGATGTTTGGTATATATGGATGATATAATTATTTATTCCCCGACTATAGACGAACACATATCTGACTTAAAACTAGTTTTCAAACGATTAAGAAATGCAAATTTGAAAATACAACCGGACAAATGTGAATTTTTGAGACAAGAAGTCGCCTATCTAGGACATGTTATTACTAAAGATGGAGTGAAACCAAACCCAGCAAAAGTTGATTGTATAATTAATTTCCCAGAACCAGCCAACCCAAAAGAAATTAAACAATTTCTAGGACTTGCAGGTTATTATAGAAAATTTATTCCAAATTTTTCAAAAATTTCTAAACCCATGACAAGATTATTACAGAAAGATGTATCCTTCCATTTTGATGAAGAATGCAAAAAATCATTCCAAGAATTGAAAAAAGCCTTGACTTCAACCCCTATTTTGATTTATCCAAATTTTGATGAACCTTTTATCTTGACAACCGATGCAAGCTCATTTGCAATTGGATCCGTATTATCCCAAGGACCAATAGGAAAAGACTTACCTATTGCCTATGCATCTAGAACATTATGTCCCGCTGAAACAAAATATTCAACTATTGAACGAGAACTTTTATCCATGGTATGGTCAGTTAAACATTTTAGACCCTATCTTTATGGTAGAAAATTTAAATTTATAGTAGACCATCGACCACTAACATGGTTATTTTCAATAAAAGACCCTGGCAGTAGATTAGCCAGATGGCGTTTGAAATTAGAGGAATACCAATTCGAAGTTATTTATCGACCCGGAAAAATTCATAAGAACGCAGACGCTTTATCTAGAATCAGAATGAATCATTTTGATGATTGTAGCAAAGTCTTATCAAATATTTTAATGGCAAATGATAATCTTGAAGAACATGATATTTCAGATACAGAGACTGAAGTAGCTCAAGAAACCGTATTAGAAGAATTAACAAACTTTTCTAGACTTTTTAAAATCAAATCATTAATTGATTACTCAAAATTTAAATTCATCAATGATCAATTACTAGACAAAAGTCATAAAGACATTGTTATTTTTCCACAACACCAAGAATTAACACCATTACATGATAAAATACTTGACGATATATTTGAAGAAGATATAGATTTTTATCCAAATAAAATAAATATTGTTTCCAGTAGAACTGTAAAAGATCGGAAATATTATTTGATATTAGTACCTTTTGAACCTGAAGATGCAATTGAATACATGTTCAGTTCCTTATATCGATGCCAAGACACATTTCAACCCTCAAAAACGTATTATGTCGAAAATAATGTCGATCTACCTATTCAAGAAATGCTTTCATATATCCTAGCAGATAAAGAGAATATTAAATTCGAAATATGTCAAGACGTAGTTCGAACCCCCAACGAAAATGAAATACCAATAATATTAGATCAATACCACAATGGTAAAAAGAATTTGCATCGTGGAATAAATGAAACTTTGAGAAGAATAAGAGAAAAATATAATTGGACAGGCATCACAAAAGATGTTGAAAATTTCATAAAAGCTTGTGAAATTTGTCAAAAAGCGAAAATATGTCGACAAAATTTACAGAATCCTCTTGTTATAACAGAAACTCCCAAAACAGCTTTTGAAAGAGTAAATGTTGATATTTTAGAAATTCCAGTACAAAATTATATTCTCACACTGAGATGCGAATTAACTAAATTCACCCAAGCATATCCAATACCTGACAAAACCGCAAAATCAGTCGCTAGTACTTTACTTGTATTTTTCCAACATTATGGAACTCCACTTAGAATCCACGTAGATTCAGGTAAAGAGTTTAATAATCACATTGTAAAAGACCTCTGTACACTATACGACATAAAGATTACAATTTCTAGTGTAGACCATCCACAATCAAATGGTTCACTAGAGAGATTTCATGCCACCCTTGTCGAAATGTTACGAGTTCATAAGATAGAAAGTCCTAATGAACATCCCCTGTCAATCTTACCCCTTGCTGTTATTGCTTATAACAACAGTAAAAATAAAACTCATGGATTCAGTCCTTATGAGTTGATATTTGGACACACTTCAGGTAGACCCCCTGAAACTACATATAATCAAAAAGATCTTTTAACCAAATATATAAGAGATCTTAATAATAGAATGGAATATTATTATAAAGTAGCTCGTGAAAATACTGAAAGGAGAAAACAAAATGCGAAAAAACGATTTGACGAAAATATCCATCACGAAACTCGATCTTTTAAAATTGGAGATAAAGTCTTTGTTAAAGAATCCCAAATAAAGAATAAATTAGAAAATAAATTTAATGGACCTTTCGAAATTATCGAAGTGTTTCAAAATTCAGCCATGCTTAAGAATCCTGAAACAAATCAAAATTCAAAAGTAAATTTTGATAGACTGAAACCATGTTTTGTTTCAGATCAGGAAAATCTAGAAAAAGAAATTTCAGATCAAGAATGATTCTTCTCCTGTTAGCAGTCATCCACATTGTTAACGCTCAGTATAAGTTAACACCTATTAATAACTCAGTAGGAGTATATTACCATGAACAAGGTGATATTAAAATTTCAAATGAAAAATGGACTTTATTAGTAGTAAAAGATATGGCACAAGTAAAAGAAGCTATTGATCATAATGCAAGAATATTAAATGACTTGATTGAACTTATAGAAACCAACAATCCGAGAATGAAATATTTTTATGGAGAAATCAGTACGCATATTAGTCTGTTGAATAAAATTGCTCATCAAGTAGAGGAAAAGTATTACGAATCTCAAGTTGATTCGAATGATTATAACAAAAGATATAAAAGAGGTTTAATAAATGGCGCTGGATCAATTTGGAAAGCCCTTACCGGAAATTTAAATGCCAGTGACGGTGAATACTTTAACAATTGTATTAACAAAATATACAGGGATGAACACCAAATTGAAAATTTACTCAAAAACCAAATTTCAGTTACAACTTCTGTAATAAAAGAATTTAATAGTACCATTCAACAATTGCAAGTAGATGAAGAAACATTTAATGAAGACATAAAACAAATTGAAACTTCAATTTATGATCTTTCAGACCATTTAGCAATGGTTGATGCAAAGTTGAAAACCATCGAAATCTGTGAACAACTATTGGAAAGTTATACATTTTTGGAAAATTATTTGAATGACATTCTCAATGCAATTACGTTTGCTAGACTACATATTATCCATACTTCAATAATTAAACCCAATGACTTAGTATCATCTCTTCAAGAAATAACACAAACAATTCAAAAGAATTATTTACCTTTACCCGCGAAACTTTCATCAGTATCTAAATACTTAGATATTATTGAATTACAAGCTTTTCAAGCAGATTCAAGGATAATTTTTGTATTGAAAATTCCCTTAGTCGAACCTGAAATCTATACTGTTTACCGATTGTACCCCATTCCTATCCTAGATAACAGAACAGGGTTACATCATATTTTACCAACAAATAAAAATTATATTGCAAAAGATGATGATTCTATGATGTACACTGCTTTTCAAAATTTAGATCAGTGTAAATTACTTTTTTATAATTTTCATATATGTGAAAATGTTATTTCTTATCCAATTGATAGCAATGCAATTTGTGAAGCTCAAATTTTGAGACCATTACTAGAACTTCCTAGAATGTGTTCAACTTCCTTACTTTTTGCAAAAGATTATAATGTTTTTGAAATTCAACAGAATACTTGGTTAATAACTGTATCAGATCCTTTGGCTGTTACAATTAATTGTCAAAAACAAGATATTATCACAAAAATAATTAAAACGAATTCAATTTTGAAACTGGAACCTAATTGTAATTCATTTATTGGAAATACAAGAGTATATGCAAAATACTTTGTTACTCAAGAAAGGAATATTACTTATAAAAGTTATCCAATTTTGATTCCATATCAATGTTGCAATGATGTACCAAATAAAGAAAATCTTCCAAAATTAAAGCCTTTGAAATTGAGCAAATTAAATGTTGATAACTTAAACATTGCTCAACATAAATTAAATCAATATTCTGACCAACTTGATCAAATTATTAATGAACCCTTTGTGAGGAAACATGTTTCATGGTTTACGATTCTCACAATTGTAATAATTGTCTTTGTAATTTTACTTTACATATTTTGTAAATGCAAAAATAGACGTTCAGTGAAAATTGGAATTATGACATCAAGAAATAATCCACCTTCACCACCTCCAAGAACAGGAAGAACATTTGCATCCCTTCGAAGATTGTTACCTTCAAAAAGAAGACCAAGTATCCACTTAGATGAAAGAGAAGAAGAAATTATAGAATTGAACTCCAATAAATCATTAGCTTGATGTGAAAGTTGCAGCACCGCATCAACTTTTTTTTCAAGGGGGGAGTTGTTATATCCGATTCCTGAATGAGCCCTTTGTCCCGGAATTGCGTCATACACTATAAACATTGCATCATCTACTACGCAGAAGATAGAGGATATTCCTCAGCACATTTGAAGGTCTTCGTGGAACAATAGAAACTACGCAGTATCCAGTCAGCATTCCCGAACCTATAAAAGTCGAGGAGACCGGATTCAAGTCGTTCAAGTCTTTCCAGTCTTCAAACCAAGTAGTTAGTAGATTTGAATCAGTACGAGTTTTTAAACCATTATAATTTCACTTGTAAAATTCAATATTTCCATATTGCAATAAATGTGAATAAAGTCTGTTTTTAAAAACTCAAACCAAAGAAGACTGATTTAACATGTATATAACTTATTATTCGTAGAATCTGTTTAGACGTGCTTTGAACTGGTTATTATTGTTCGACATCACAACATCATCGGGTAACGAATTCCACTCGTAGAAAATACGGTTTGTCAAAAAATATTGTCGGGCCGTGCTCCTGAAAGTATCCTTTCTTAGCTTTAGAGGGTGTCCTCGAAGTCGATTGTCATCAGCCAATTTGAAGATATGTCTCGTGGAAGAGGTGCGGCTACGTAATTCATTGAATGTTGCGATGAGGTCACCCCTCGTTTGTCTGTGCGCCACAGTGGGAATATTCATGATGCAAAGGCAATCTTCATACGAGGGACGTAAATGTCCGAAAGGGATACGATATGCCCGACGTTGAACGTTTTCTAGAGAGTTTCTGTCCCGAATTAGCACCGGGTACCAAACACTGTTAGCGAATTCGAGAATCGGACGCACATATGTTTCATACAGTTTGCAGAGTGAGCGTAAATCTAGTTTCTGGAATGCCCTGTTCAGTAAAAATAGAGTAGTGTTCGCTTTTTTCACCTGACGGTTGATATGGTCACTCCACGATAGGTCCGAGTTCACAAGTACTCCCAGATCATTGTGTTGTTCAACTTAGGTAATGATGACGTTATCTAGAAAATAGTTGATTCGAGGGTTATTTTTTCCCGCGTAGATATGCATTTGGACGAGTTAAGTGGTAGTAGCCAATCACGACACCAAGAATATATGTTGTTTAGGTCACTCTGGATGTCCTGAGAGCTCTGGAAGGGATTGCCGAATATTTTGGTGTCATCGGCATAAAGTGAACAAAACGACTTCAGGTGGTAGGGAATGTCTGAGGTGAATATCAAAATCAGTAAAGGGCCCAGGACCGACCCCTGTGGAACGCCACTTATTACTTGCCGTTTAGCACTCGCGTGTGACCCGACTTTGACGCTAAACTCACGATTCGATAAAAATGCGGAGATCCACTTTAAAAGTTTCCCTCAAATGCCCACATGATGGAGTTTATGTAATAGACGATTTATTGGGACCTTGTCGAACGCGCTACTGAAGTCCAAGTAAATAATGTCGAGACATTCACCTTGATCGACTATCTTGGTCCATTCCGAGACACAGCTCAACATATTTGTGATCACCGATTTTCCTGGAGTAAAACCATGCTGTTGTTCTGGTATTACGTTGTGAAGAGAAAGAAACTCACGCATAGAATCCACAATAATCGATTCCATGTTCTTGCCGATGATAGGAACAAGACTAATGGGCCTGTAATTCCTGGAGTCGTACTTATCGCCCTTTTTGAACATGAGTTTGACTGAAACAGTTTTACAAATTTTTGGAAGTTCTCCGCACTCAAATGATTGCGTCATCAGAATATGTAGGGGGACGACTAGGTTAGCAGCCAGGATATCTCATACACTCTGTATATTGTTCGAAAAAACATAAACAAATTGATGAAATTATAATATCTTTATTTTAATAATATTATTGTTACGGAAATAATCAGAGAATTATTTTATCTATTTGGTTGTACTGTATATTTTCCGCGTTTTCCTACAGCTGAAAATTGAATACGCCACCAAAAATCAGTAAGTTTCCCGGAGCGTAAATAATAAAAATAATAGCCGTCCCCTACCCGCACAGGGTATGCCTTTTTGGGTACATTCTATGAGTGTTTATAAGGGAGTTTATTTCATCAGGAATATCCCAGCCAGGCCCTGTCTCCGGAGCCCCGATACTTCCGGAGGGCGCGCTGCTGTGTTAATAACTCCAGTAAATACTCCCCTCGTCCATGGGGTGAGTGATTACTGGGTCTAAGCTACATTTCCACCGGAGGAACATTGAGAATCTTTTTTTTTAAGTTTCTTAAAAATTCCTTAGGCTACATTTCCACCACAGGAACATTTAGAAAATTACGGCAACATACATAAACTTCTTGGTTCCACTAAAGCAACTAATATTGTCAATATTCCTATATTATTTATTGAGTACTCAACTAGTGTTTCAATTGCATGTTGGCAATCAGTTTCTATATGGAGCATGATACAACGGACTCAATATCCCCCGGAGCATAAGGCAACACCGGTGTCTCGTCAATACCGTACGAGTGTTTTAAAAGATAGTACAACACCCGTAGCGCCGCGTTATGTCTGTGGATATAGGCTGAGACCGCATAAATTGGACAAGCTGACAGCAAATGCATTATGGTCTCATCTGTCCCACGACACGCTCTGCATATAGTGTCAGGGACCTACCCATCATGCAACTACGGTGTAGACAAGGGTGTTGAATACACCATTTCGGCAGACCATTATGAATTCCTTGGTTTCCGACTGCAGCCCAGTCAGGTTTCTGGATGAGCCAAGGTTTTTAATGTTCTTGAAGAAAACCCCTTATCCTTATGTAGCTGTAGGAGCCTCTCACTCTCTGCAACATGGGCTTTTTGCTGAACAGGTTCTAGAACGGGTGACAGAGTTTGGGATCGTCCGTTCAGTTTCGAATACGAGACCGAGATCATCGGCTACACGGGTTGCTGCCTTGAAAAAAAAATGCTCCAATTCCTGCTTTTCATGATCGCATACTATGCAAAGGAATAGATCTACAGGCTCCATCCAGTACCATTCTGTTGTGTAGATACTCCAAACTAAGAAGTCTACGACTTCCCCATTATCTGGGGAAGTATAACGGTGGAACGGACGATTGCAGGAAGATGAAGATCTCGCAGATTATCACAGCTCTTCCTGAGTCCATTTCATCACTCCAATGGGGTAAAGTAGAAACGGCAAGCATATTAGTTGCAGCAGCTTTTATTCTTCCCCGATAGGTTTGATGACCAGATCTGTCGGAGTTTGTGTTGATACTTGCCGCGGAGAAAGTTTTAACAATAGTTACTTCTTGGGTCTATCATTTTTCCACCCCTAGGTACTGTCCAGGCGCTAGGGAGGTGTCGAGTATCCATTTCAAGGTCCACCATGTTACTTGATATGAGAATACGAATTTTGGATCGCCGAATCGAAATTTCGAGGTTACCAGGTCCAATTCTGATCCCATTTTGGACTATGGCCCATTTTAGTCAAAAAAACGCAAATTTCGGACAATTTACCTGAAAATTTTCATTTTTCCCTTCTGGAACTGACATTTATGCAACAAAATTTTGTTCCGTCATAACATTCATAACCTCAATACAAGGCAACGGCTCAGATTGAATATACCAAAACAGAGAAAAGAAATGTTCAAACGATCTTTCAGCAACCAAGTGGTACCACTCTATTAATCACTGACGGACTCCTTGAAACATCTATCCTTAGATGCATTTAAAAAAAAGGTACATGATTCTTTCTGGAACAATGTGATGATAGTCTCATTTTGTTTTTCTTTTTCTACTTGATTCCAACAGTACGCAATGTTTTTTGTTAATTGAGTTTGTTGAATTTGTAACTCATGGAATTGAATCCAAAATACTTTATATAGAAATGTATAGTTTCATGTTTTCGGACGATGTTCGTTTCGCCAGGAGCCTAAAACTCTATGACGAAAATCGTCCTAATTTGATGGTCGAGGACTACGCTTATTGGCTTGTATTTGCCTGAGGGTGGGGAATGAGTAGTTCCAATAGATTCAGCACATCTCATTCTCCATAACGGACTCCATATCACCCGGAGCATAAGGCAACACCGGTGTCTCGTCAATACCGTACGAGTATTGCAGGTGGTAGTACAACACCCGTAGTGCCGCATTATGTCAATTAGAGCATCGGCTGCTCTTAAAATCCTGTGGAGATTATTCCATCATAATTTCAGGTTTCCATTCCATATTGGGTTTCTATTATTTTTATTGTATTGAGCCTCAATATTTCTGTTAACAATGCACGACACTGCCGTTAGGGGAACATGTTCCTTATACACACATTTTAATGCGTGTGCGGCGAGTTACTCATCTAGGTTGTGTTATTTGATCGGAGCATGCGTGTACTCTTGCACCACCCTTACGGACTAATGGAGATCCTTTTCTCCGGAGGCATAAAGTTTAAGGTCATCCATGTAAAACAGATGGGTGACCTTATGCATCCTGTTGCTGGGGGTGCTGCAGTGCAACAGACAATGGCAGAAGAGAGATGCAGAAGAAAAGAGGGCTGAGGAAGTCTCCCTGAAATACGCCCCTTCTGAAGATAACCTGCTATGTTTGGACTCTGACTTGACATGATGTTATGGTCAAGCGATTCCTCCATAGCGGCATCAGCTGTTCAATGCATGTCACTATCTGATGGGAGCAATTGCATGATGAGCCCATGCAATGTTGTATCAAATGCCTTGCGATAATCGATCCAGGCCATTGAAAGGTTATACGCTTATACTGCACGGGGTCCTGCGTGATGTATCTGTCGATCAGCAGGTTCTCCTTACAGCTAGCGACCCCTTCCCTTAACCCTCTTTGATCATATATCCGTTCATACACTGGCTCAACTGAGGAGAGTATTCGCATGTATAAGAAGCGGGTAAACATCTTATACATGCGTTAAAGCATGTTATCGGTCTGTAGTTCTTCGGATCAGACAAATCTCCGTTTTTGGGGATTAGCACGGTTCGCCCCTCGACAAACCAATCCGAAATCTGTTGCTCCCCATCTATCCATGATTTAAAAACTCTTGCTAGATGGTGGTGGGAACAGAAATTTTTCCACCAATAGTTATTCAGGACATCAGGGACTGGAGCAGCAAAGTTCTTCAGGCCCGTCAAACTTCTTCCGGGGTTATCGTATTGCATAGTTAATTGATCTCAGGTTGACGAAGCATCCTGCAGAAAGCTTCAAACTGCGCTACGGCTGAAGTATCTACGTTGAGTGGTTGCGGAAATTCAAAAATGCCATTCCAGTAGGTTTCTACCTGATCAGCCGCCCGCGGGTTATCCACAACACGTGGAGGTTCTTGGAATAGGCGAGAAGGTTCATCGCGGAACTTCATGTTATCCGCGATGCTTCTTGCCCGTCTCACTAGTGGCTTTTTGGCAACCACCAACAATAATATCCTAACAAGAAAGTTCTGTTTGATGGTAAACAGCACGCCTCGATTTAGTGTGTGGTGAGCTCGTCTAGAATTTGCAGCAATTCGCCGCACTGCGGGCGTGAAGGGCCTATTGGCCTTCACGTAGTCCGCCACACACTGGATACGAGTCGCGTGTTGTCTCGCCGACTCGATCTTAGCTTCCATCTTGTGAATGCGTCGCTCATGCCTTCCAATCAGAGGGGGTAATATCCTTCCTCTTAGCGGTGTCATTTTTGGCGGATGCGAAAAATCTAAAATCCAAGCCTAAGTGTTTGAGAGAATGCACGTTTCTCACGAGTGTTTATTTCGACTGTCAGTTGTTTTGATTAGCATATTCGAAAAATTGATACATTGAAATTCGTCAGTTTTCGTGAGTACACCTTTTACAACTAGTCTCAAACCGCTTCATGAGAGCTCGGTAGGTAATAATCGAACTTTCAGACATTTCATTCATATAGGTACCGCGTTATATTTATTCTATTATCAAAATACTATGTGAATTTTTGCCAGAGAATCAAACAAACTTCAAGTATTCATCCGCATATAATTTTAGTCTATTTACCATCTCGACATTCATATCTATGCGTGCTCAACGATTTCATGCAGGTGGCTGGAACGTTTTGAATGCTCGAGGTTGTGGATTTATTTTTAATCAGGACCAAAGACTTTGAATATTTTTAATATCGAGTTAGAGTTGATACATATTTGTCATTGCTGTTTCCTCAATACGCCATTAGCGATGATTTTTTAAGAGAATTTCGTATTCCGAGAATTTGTTTGCAAAATTCGGAAGTATGCGAATTTCTTAAGTGTTTGTCAATAAATTTGGTACAGAAATTTGTTTATTACCATATTTGCGTCCCAAATAATTCTGAATAAATAAAACCAGTCGAATTTTGAGACCAAACCCGATTGTGGGTGTGTATATCATCTCACTTTATACCATTGGATTTTATGTCTATCTCCTTTTGCAATCATCATTTGAATACAGTTTGAAATCGAACAGCCCAGAATGTTCTGGAAATTAGAGTCTGATCACGTGATACCTGGATTGGAGGATGATACAGCAGCACCTATTGGGTAAAAGCTAAACTATGGTCGAGGTATTAATTGCCACTTGTCGATTACTTTTGCGAATTCATACAAAGTTGAATACTGAATAGTTAAAATAGACAATGTCGAGAGATGGCGTGGAAAGACCTTTGGGAAATCACCCATTTTAGAGTAAAATTTATGCTTTTTTAAATTTAAGTGAGCTCGTGAACGACGTGGGCATTGTATTGGTCTAGCATCTAACACCTGAAGACAATGTTGGGAAGAGTTGAAATATTCAGATAAGACTTGGAAAGTGGAAAACCAACCTCCGTCGAAGAAATGAATGACTTCGAAGGTTGGAATATTTTTGAGTGAAGTCCATGTTAATTCAAATGGAAAACGATGGTCTCGTTGCGACGAGGCCCGCGTCAAAAAAAGTACGATCCTGGGAAGACACCAAATCTGACGAATACATGAAAAATAAATAGTGAGTGGGTTGATTTCAATTAAACACGTCTTGGAATATTTCACCGAAGTAATCGAGTTCGTGAACAAGATTACCGTTTAAAAAAGAAAATAACTTCAAGCGAACACAATATCGAAATGACTTGACATATTTCTGAGTGGAGTGTGTGTTATTTCAGATACACCAAAATGGTCCCGTAGCGAAGTAGGGTTAAGACGTATACATTCAGATTTGACACGTACTTGAAACGGGGTGGGATGATCGAATTAATCATATCGATTTCAATTAAACAAGTCTTGTGGTCAGAGAAGTTATCAAGTTCGTGAGAACGACATCACCCGTTTTACACTATTTTTTTTTATTAAATACGGCATTATTTATCCAAAAATTCAACCTTCAAATACATCAAAACAAAATATTTAGTGAATGTATCTATGTCAAGTTGGTAACTTTGAACTTTGAATATTTGCACAGCCAACTTTTCCAGGCATTTAATTTCATCATGAACTTGACATGAATACAATTCAGTAACCATTTTGGCTACGCCCCACGATGATGTTTTAGTCTGATCAATGCCCTAGATTGATGAGGAGAGTGGTGTGATTACTGGTACCTGATACCTACTTAATTATTTTTTAGCTTTTATTATAATATCTCCATCTTCACTATGTTTCTTTACAATAAAATTGTTTAACTTAGAAGTATTTTTACTTATTTTATTAGAGAAACTGCAAACATATTTGTAGAGCCCTTGTAGTTTTTAAATATAAGTGTGGCTTGTGGTTTTTCAATTATCATGGTGAAAACACTTTCACATATTAATTAACGTTGAAAGTCGAAAACATAGGGTTCTGTAATGATTCTATTGAATGAATGACGTACATATGACTTCCTAAAAGGATATTTTCAAGTTCTTTTCTGATTACCCCCGATATAGAAAAATACTGTGTATGTATCAAAATAGTATTTTTTTTTTCAAATTGTGAACATTTCCCAGCCATATCTCGAAATTAAATGAAGTATAAAATATCTCAATAATACTAAGTGTAAACAACGTCGAAATTTGATGTTTTGAGTTCCCCCGGTAAGCTAATTACTTGTTTTGGATCATAATAGTATGGCGTTTTCAAAGGCATGACATATTTCAGCCAAATCACGTGAATAAATCAGAAATAATCTCAATTTGTAGAAATTACTTTTATTTTGTGTTTCGTAACTTATTTCTAAATCACCCTGTTTCTCCGAAACTAATCATACGATTTGATTATGGTCTATTATCGACAGATCGTGATCTACAACATACCCGAGTTTCATTGAATTCCGCAATCAACCAAAATCCCGTGTATTCCGTGCAGGGTCCTTTCTGTGCCAAATTTATTCACAAACACTTAATAAATTCGCATACCTATTTCAACTTCCGATTTTTGCAAACAAATTCTCGGAATACGAAATTCTCTTGAAAAATCATCGCTAATGGCGTATTGAGGAAACAGCAATGACAAATATGTATCAACTCTAACTCGATATTAAAAATATTCAAAGTCTTTGGTCCTGATTAAAAATAAATCCACAACCTCGAGCATTCAAAACGTTCCAGCCACCTGCATGAAATCATTGAGCATAGATATGAATGTCGAGATGGTAAATAGACTAAAATTATATGCGGATGAATACTTAAAGTTTGTTTGATTCTTTGGCAAAAATTCACATAGTATTTTGATAATAGAATAAATATAACGTGGTACCTATATGAATGAAATGTCTGAAAGTTTGATTATTACCTACCAAGCTCTCATGAAGTGGTTTGAGACTAGTTGTACAGGGTGTACTCACGAAAACTGACGGATTTCAATATATCAATACTTTGAATATGCTAATATAAATAACTGTCAGTCGAAATAAACACTCGTGAGAAACATGTATTCTCTCAAACACTTGGGCTTGGATTTTAGATTTTTTGCATCCGCCAAAAAATTACGGGTAATTTCGCTAAAAAATCATATGGCATGGGTGTGGTGGAGGTAGGGAAAGCAAACGTTGCTTTTTACGACCCACCAAACATATCCCCGCCACCCACCATCCCCCCTCAAATGTCGATTCGAGTGCATACAAGCTGAGGAAAGTCTTTCGCAACGGAACTTGCCAAGAAACCGAGTGGTCCAACCGCCAGCATCTCAGCTGGTGGTGACCCCTCGCAGTGCCCCGAGTAACGACGACGACGTCAAGATGTCCTACAGACGCCTACGATGAATTCATGTTTTTGTATCTTTAGCGCTCATATGTCAACTGGGCGAATCATTGTACAAGCTGTTGCAATCAATTCGAGAAAGACACATATTCAACGATTCGAACCAAGATGGTGAATATTACCATGTCACTGAAGTGTAATTTTTTATTTGAAAATATAAATGTATTTTTTTCGAACTGACGTTAATCATTTCAATGAATGCGAACATACAATGGTTAGAGTGAAACACTTGAAACCAGTGCTGCTCCAAAGCAATTTTCATTTGTACCAAAATGACAGAAGAAAATGTATGCTTTTAGTTAGGAATGTATAGCACTAACGACGTCATCAGAATATCTGACAAGTGACAACTTTTCGCCCGAAATTAAGTCGGAATGGAGCAGTTTGCGCATGCTCAGACACAACGACACGACTTATGATCAGCAGGTAAACTACTACGTGATCTGTGGTCGTGATCTATCTATGACAAATGACAACGAATACGCCTTTTATGATGAGACTAGAGAGATAGACAGAAGATTCGACGATCGAAGTGACTGAGATTTGTAAAGATGGATCGTTAAAATTGATGAAGAAATGCAAAACCAAGTTAAGTCAAAATGTATGCTGTAACTGGGTGGTTTATGGTGTTCGCAAAGAAGGAAAATAAACTTGGAACACTTGGTTCACACTCGTACATTTTCTTGGTAAATTCAGTGTTCGAACAAACTAAAAATAATACAACGACGTCATTCTTTACAATTATGAGAAATATTATTATGATCACTTACCTAACACCAGGCAAAAGAGCAAATACGCTGATTTTGTCAACGATGGCACTTAACCACAAGGCTGTCAATTATTCTAACTGAAAAAGTCGTGCCTTGATATTCAAATGTGGCTCAGAAAGAAAGACTCCGTGTGCCCTCTCTTGAGAGGTAGCCCAAATCAACATTGGGGGATAACAGATTGCTACAATGCTTTTCATCTATGTGGTATGCATGTACGAAAAACTATTGGATTGTATAGCAATTCATATAATTGTATAGCCAGGAGCAGCCCTGCTTGAAACGTCTTGAATCGAGTCATTTGGCTTCACACTCAACTTGCTTATCTCTGACTGCTGTCTCAACAATTTCCTGGAAAAATAACTGGCTGCAGTGCGTCACACACCGGCAGCTGCGTGCATTTTTCTTGGAATTTCAGCTCGAGAGAGTAAACAAATCCAAGGTCAAATCGTGAAATGTATGCAAAGGTCGATCTGGGGAAAACCAAAATTGCGCAGTAACAAAATGCAGCTGTGTATATTTCTTTTAATTCCATTCGAGATAGTAAACAAACACCGGATGTGCCTTATCGCTGTTGACGGCGGAGACGTATTTTTCTTGGAATTTCATTCAGCTCGAGAGCGAGTGAATTAACAATTCCATAATTTTCTGTTCTAAGTCCGCCGCCGCTAAGACAGACATTTTCTTTTTGTTTTATCAATTTGGCGGAGCCCATTTTTTTTCTACAGAGCAAATCACGTGACGTATTTTGTCCCCCAGCCAATTGCTCTCAGCGAATCACGAGAGGAGACGTTTTTTTTAACTTCCGCCGCCATGTTTTTTTGCCTCCCGCCATCGCCGCCATGTTTTTCGCCTCCCACCATCACCGTCATGTTTTTTTTGCAGAAAAAACGGGCGCCACTCAGGGTAAAATGCAACCCACTCTATCTACCACTCCCCCGAACACGTCATCATCTTCAGCCCCTAACCCACCCACCAACGGCGAGAACTCGATGGACCATCGAGAGATAAATCCCCGTCAGGAGCAAAGTGTTTTCTGCCTCATGAAAAGTGGGTAACACTCAACTCACTCACTTTAGTTTTATTCAGTTTTTATGCCATATAAGAAAAGCATAGGAAATTTGAGTTATTCAAAACATCTATCTGTCTGAGTGACACTGAGTTCACTCATTTAAATTTCACTGAACTTTTTGCTCATCTCATACACCATAATGAATTTTGGTTTGTCTTTTTAAGCAAGGTACACTTTTTTCTCTATCAAAACCGACACTTTTTTGTCAAATAAATGCAGCAACGTTAACGACAATATGTGTGTGATTACTCTCTAATTGGCAAAAATTTTTGAGTTGACGGTTCTGTTTTTAGATTGGTATAGATGTCCCTGACGCTTCATGCAAAGCATGTCATGGGACAGCCGCATTTGCTGTTTGCCTGTCCATACGGCCTTAGCTTATATCCACATGTATAAAATATTTAAAAACTGTAATGTCTTCATAGCCCCCATGTCATGAGAACCAACAGCGTTTGTCATCATACGGGCTCAGAGCAATTTTTGTTTATTCAAGACTGAAAATATTGTAAGGGAACGAGCGAATACAGCGTTGCAAAGATACCTATACTGTTTTTTTTTTAAACATTCAACATAGTCTTCATAGGTTTGGACAACGCTGTATTTAACACCTTTGAATTTTTCCACGCATTTTCCACCCTGGATACCTTATGGACACCGAATAGATATCCTTTATGGGCTACTATCTACTGAATCCTTTTACTTTTTTTCATTATTACTGGACTTGGATGTCAAGCAGGTAAGTATTCAAGAAATTCAAGAATCTAAAAAAAAATAATCAGTATATTATGATACACTATATCTTCACTCTTTGTTATTTAGATCTTCAAAAGAAGAATGCAGCAATTATTCTTCATTTATTACCATTATTATCTGTTGATTTCAGTTAACTCATTTTCAACTCATGTGATAGTAGCAAAAACAAAAATAACATTAGCGATAACAGAGGTTGAGGTTATCGAAGTAAAAATTTTTTGCATCATAATCAATTTAAAATACACTGTACGATAAAGTTGTTTGATCCATAGAATACAGCAACATTACTGTTCTGTTCATGTTTTATTATTTATCCCTTTTTTGTAAAATGTGTATGAAATGTTTATTCGAGAAGTCACTTTTGACATCTAAGAAAAAAAAATAGAATCCTATCCTAATTGTTTGGTGAACAATAACGGATACATACCTACATCAAAAAAAGAACTTTTCCTCAATTAATCATCAACCAAGAGCATTCATATCCATTAAGTGACGTAAGAGACTCACGACACCGAACGTGGTAATTTCGAGCGGAATATAATCAGCTAAAATAGTAGCACAAGCCGTCATCATTCTACAAGATCAATTCAGGTCCTTCGCAGATTATTCATCACTTTCATCCAGAACAAACTTTAATTGAGAAACAAAATGATCAAATATATTATTAGATTCATTCAGTTGCAAACCACATCAACGTTTCCAAGAGTAGGAAACCAAAAGAGAAGAACAGCGAAGTTACGAAACGTACCTACTTTCAGTAGCCAGGGAATTGAAGTGAAAGCTCACTTTCTTTCCTATCCTTAGTTTTTATTCTCATCAAGTTGTTTGTTTCGCATTTTGTAGATTCTTATATATTTATCATATAAAATATCTGAAGAAATAAAGGCATTGATTCAAAATAGGGGAACATTTGAAGGTCAGAGTTAGAATCAAAGGACAAAAATGATCATTCTCAGCAAACACCGTTCCTTCGAATTCCGCTTCAGCCATTTTAATCAATACACCAAATGCAAATATCTTAGAAATTTTGAATCTTTAGCCTTACCAGTTGATCAATGGGAATATCTTGTTACATCAAAATTAGATCCCATTACGAAAAGGGAGGGGGTAGCCTACGTTTGAAGATTTCACAACTACATGGCGAGAATGCATGCTCTGTGGTGTAAATGTTGAAGTATGAGGTATCTGACAAAATTCTGTATTCATGTCATTAGATTTGAGCAACAAACAAACGTGTTCTGTAGTTTTATTTTCTATAATCTTTGATAGTTTTTATTAATATTGACAGTTGTTCCGTAATAGCGAGGTCTGTGACAGAGCTAGAGAATAATCTACTAATCGATACTTTATGAATTAAATTTTGGATAATGTTAGGGTTATAGCTATTATTATATGCGATTTGATTCAGAATGTTCAACTCTTTATTATATAGTTTATGGAATAAATTGGAATGCAAAACCGGAAATATTAAACAAAAATCCCTTCAAGGGTACACATTAAGTACTTAATTTTTACATGTTTTATGTATGTCTGATCAAACCAAGGTTAACCATGGTTTTGTTGACTTTTTATATTGCTCCTGTATAAATACTTGACGAGTAAGTAATTCAAAATTCCTTAACTTTTCTATTTCTCCATTATTACTTACTTGCAGGTATAGCACCGATGATGGCTCAATAGCCGAAAGCGCTTTGCGATTGTAATAAATTCACTTACATGAAATACAACTCTTTCATTGAATTGAATAGTTACGTGTACACAGCTTTGAGAACTTCACCTTAGTGACAACAGTATGTTAGAATTTGCTGACAAGTACAGGAAGCTCTCAGTGAAGAAATCCACACCCAAGTGGACATTTGGTTTTTGAACAGATGCATCAACGAACAGGTCACACCTAACTTTGCTAAAATAACTATATCTATAATCCTAAATTGTAGATATAGTTGACTCATTGGTTGTACGGTTCATTATTCATATAAAACAGGTCAAAAAATAGAACTGGAATAAGCTAGGTACTTTGGCTTCAAATCAAGTTTTACTTTGCCACTTTCATACATCAACTCCACACTTTCAAATCTCGTAAAACCCAGAAAATGTACGATGAGTCACTATCTACAATTTAGGAACTAGACTATAGGAACGTCAATTCCAATCTCAAGAAGGAAATGGAACTCAAATTAATTAGGAAAATTATTTGTAAAAATTATGCAAAACTCAATCATATCAATTGTTCAATGAACATTTTTTATGATAGGATAACAATAGATCTGGATTACATGCAGTTACAAAACCTATTAAATACAGTTCAGGATGAAGTATCTATAAAAGCAAACAAATAAAGTTTGACAAAGTGAGCAAATAACTTTCAAAATTAATCAGGGGAGAATTAAATACATTCAAAAACAGAAATAGTAAATTTTCAGATTTTAACTTTCATGAACGAGTCAAGAACCTTTCTGATGTTGTATTTGAAGATGAAGAGATGGAACTACTGAAACTTGGTTTGAAGCACAATAATTTACTTGAATTTGCAAGTGAAATAGACGTTGCTATCGAACTTCTTTCGAAAGACAACAATATCAAAATAGTAATCAGAAATGATGTTCAAAATTATCCTTACAGAGTTAAAAAAGTTAAATGAAACAGAAAAACATTTTAATTCGGTCCTCAAGAAAATCGAAGCTAAAATTGTAGACCACAACCTAATCTTTACTAAAGCTGATAAAGGAAACTGTTAAGTAATTCTCAATAAACTAGATGATATAAATAAAGTAGAAACCTTTCAATCTGAACACGATTTCAAACCTATAAATTCAAATACTTTCAATAGATTCATCAATAGAACAAAAACATACATTAAAGTCAGCAATGATCTTTTTAAGAATTACAATTCACCTTATAACTTAATTTCCAGTAACCCAGTCATACCACGTTTGTATGGACTTCCAAAGATACATAAAGTCAACATTCCAATCAGATCTGTAGTAAGTTTCACTAACACTCCAGTTTCAACAATAGCAGCTTTCATTTATAATCTTATAAAAGATTTAACAAATTTTAAGCCGAAATACTCGGTAATACTTTGAATATAGTTACAAAATTAAATAATTTAAATTTACCCATTGAAAATTATATCATGATCTCTTCTGACGTCAGTAATTTCTCTACTTCAGTTCCCAAATTAGAAACTATTTCTCTAGTAGGTGATATTCTTAGAAATAACCTTGTCATTGAAAACACTGTTACACAAATTTTAACGCAGGGCGCCTCATAACACCAAGCCTCTGAAGCCCCAACAACTGGCACGGGTGGATGCGGAGATTCACGATGTCCTTTCAGAAGAGGCTGACATCTGGCAGATCAACTCTGCCGTGTATGACGCCGCTCAGGCCCTGTCCCAAGCGGAAAGGAGAAATACAACCCCTCTGATTGGGAGGCATGAGCGACGCCATCACAAGATGGAAGTTAAGATCAAGTCGGCGATCCAACACGCGTCTCGTATCCATTGTGTGGCGGACTACATGGCGGCCAATAGGCCCTTCGCGCACGCAGTGCGGCGAATTGCCGCATATTTGAGAAGAGCCCACCACACACTGAATCAAGGCGTGCTATTTACCATCAAACATGAAGTTCCTCGATAAAACTTCTTACCTATTCCAAGAGCCTTCACGTGTTATGGATAACCCGTCGGAGGCTGATCGAGTAGAAACCTTCTGAGAGGGCCTTTACGATTTTCCACAACCACTCAACGTAGATACTCCAACCCCAGCGCAGTTCGAAGCTTCCTGCAGGAGTTCAATGAACTGCGCAGTTCGAAGCTTCCTGCAGGAGCTCAATGAACTGCGCAATTCGATAACCCCGGAAGAAGTTCGACGGGCCCTCAAAAGCTCGAAGAACTTTGCTGCTCCAGGTCCTGATGGCCTAAATAACTATTAGTGGAAAAATTTCCATGTACCCACCACCATCTAGCAAGAGTTTTTAACTGAAAGCTAGATGGGAAGCAACAAAATCCGGACTGGTTTGTCGAGGGGCGAACCGTGCTAATCCCCAAAAACGGAGATTTGTCTGATCCAGACCAATCTTGAACGCATGTTTTTGGTTCACTCTACCTGCTCAGGGCACATGACTCTCGGACACAGTAATCACTCACCCCACGGACGTGGGGAGTGTTTACTGGGTTTGATGACACACCAGTGTACCCTCCGGTTGTATCAGAGCTCCGGAGACACAACCGAATGGTACTGGATGGAGCATGTAAAGCTATCAGGAGTTCAGATCCCCTTCTCTGCTTGGTATGCGATCATGAAAAAGTGGGAATTGGAGCATTTCCCTACAAGGCAGCAACCCATGCAGCCGATGAACTCGGTCTCGTATTCGACACTGAATGAACGAACCAAAACTCTGTCACCGAGTTGGAACCCGTTCAGCAAAATACCCATGTCAAAGTTGCGGAGTGTGGGAGGCTCCTACAGCTACCTAAGGATAAGCCAATGGATGGGGTCTTCTTCAAGAACATTGAAGACCTTGGCTTATCCAGAAACCTGAAATTTTCTTTTCTCAGGTCAAGTAGGCTGAAGTCGGAAACCGACGGGTTCATAATGGCCTGCCAGGATAGTGTCTTCAACACCCTCGTCTACCGTAGTCACTTGATGGGTATAGAAGTCCCTGACACTAGATGCAGAGCGTGTCGTGGGGCAGCTGAGACATAATACATTTGCTGTCAGCTTGTCCAGCTTATGCGGTCTCAGCCTATATCCACAGGCATAACGCGGCGCTACAAGTACTACTATATAAGACACTCGCATGGTATAGACGAGACACCGGTGTTACCTTATGCTCCGGGGGATATTGAGTCCGTTGTGGAGAATAAGAAGTGCCGAATCTATTGGAACTACTCATTCCCACCCTCAGGCAAATACAAGCCAATAAGCTTGACCATCAAAGTAGGACGATTTTCGTCACAGAGTTTTTAGCTCCTGGCGAAACGAACATCGTCTGAAAAGAGGAGGAAAAACGGAATAAATATCGGGATCTACTCTTTGAACTCCGCAGGCCTTACCCAAACCATTCTGTCAAGATGGTGGTTCTGATAATAGCACTGAGGAAAATTCTGCTACTGAAGTTTTTGCTGGGATATTTCATGCTACCGTAATAAGAAATACTGTTTCTATTACAAATTATAGAATAGAAGTAGCACATTCAAATTCTGTGGCAGCAAAAACGATTTTGCTGAAGGTGGTTTTTCTGCCACAGGTAGGTATAATGCTGTTGCTAGTAGGCAGTCAGTCTAGGACAGCTAGTTTTTAAATTATAATTTCACAGGTGGATAATCACTAATGAATTACATGCCTATGGCCGTAAGGTTTTCGCTTACGATAAGTGGATCATCGCATAGAAGTCCATCCACTTAATACGGTAATACAGTTGTCAATCTGCCACTGAAATATTACTCGAAGAACCTACTTACGACTACTTTGTTCCATGCTGTGGTTATTCGATGTTTTGCTGAAATTCTGACGGAAATAACCCCCTCCACGACCGCAACGAACATTTGAAGGTTGTTACGTTCAGAAATGAGAGAACGAAAAACTGTTGTTTCAGTGTTACCGGCTGCACGTTCTAGTCCAGCCATAGTGCCGAATAGTGCTCCTTGCAAACAAGCAACATAGGAATTATGTGATAACGGGTGAAGTGAATGAATATAATCTTGAGTTTTTTTCGAGACAAACATATTCGTGTTAATGAAGTATGCGGAATATGAATCAATAGTAAGAGCTTCTGCAAAAATTTATTCACCTAACCCATTGTCTTACATGTTTCATTTCGAAACTTCTTTCTTGTTTGCCACTGTTAGAACACATTCCGACAGACTTTTTACAATAATTCTTCATTGAAAACTATACAGTTACAGAAATAGATATATGTGTCACCATAGCATACCTACAACATGAACAATGCCCTACGGGTAATTGCACACACCAGCGGTAGCAAAGTCAGATTCCTACAAATACAGCAATACTTTTTAGCACATAGGTGCACTTGCTGGCGGTAGCAAAGTTTACCAGCTACTACAATAACATTGTCTACTAGCCATAGGTGAATGCACTCTCTAGCGGTAGCAAAGTTCGAGAAACTAATTTATTCGACAATTTCTATTCATCCCAAGTGAATTATAATCGTCGACTTTATATCCACAGGTGATAGCTCGCTTGTCCCCTATGTTATTGGAGTTTCTTGCTAGGGTTATTGGATTTCTAGCAACGGTTAATAAAAATTTTCCTCAGTGAAGGGTCCTTGGTGGAATGATGGACACACTGCTCTCAAACTTGAAAATCATACTGGCTTACCATGATGCGGCAGAAGGATGCAGAAGGCAGTAATTCTTGGTTCACTCCACGTGGTCAGGGCACATGACTCTCGGACCCAGTAATCACTCACCGCACGGACGTGGGGAGTGTTTACTGGGTAATGACACACTAGCGCGCCATCCGGCTGTGTCGGAGCTCCGGAGACAAGGCCTGACTGTTACATTCTCATGAAGAAAAATAATAATACAATGATCTTTACCATACTCGAATGAAGATATATATATTCAAATTCAAAACGTTGAGTAGACAACAGCCAAAACGTAACTAATTCACAGCGGTATGAGTCATAGCCGTTGGGAAAATCCACAAGCTCTACCAAAAATTATTGCTACCATAAAATCTACAAACAGTTCGTATATTGGATTGAAAATACCATTTTTGATAACAAATAAAATAACGAAAGATTTGCCATCAGGCTCTTTCGATGCGAGTCATTTAGAAATTCCAAACAATATTCTCTTAGCGAACAATAATTTCATCAATACAAATTGTTGAAAGAGTACAGGGGTACCCTTCTCTCTAAGCGTTTCCACAAAGTGGAAAATAAAGGCAAACATCCGTCAGAAAACAACTACTTCCCTGGCTAATACCACGACGGAAATTGAACTACAACTGACAGATATTTGTGCAACGTTCTTCAAAGAAGACCCAATTGCAAGTGCTTGTAATTAAACAAAAAATTATCCTTCATTTGGCTGGGAATGACCACCTGCAGACATGCATGTTTCGAGGTTTATTGCCTCTCATCAGTGACACTGTAGGTCGGACAACATTATAATTGTACTGTCCCTGCCAAATGAATAATAATCGAGTTTGAGGGTAAGGTCTTAGAATTTTGGTTAGATGTTTATTATTGGTTGACATTTTCCGTTCAGGTTTACAAATTCATAATGATAATTATAATACCATAATGCATTTGCTATCAGCTTGTCCAGCTTATGCGGTCTCAGCCTCTATCCACAGACACAACGCGGCGCTACGATTGTTATACTACCACCTACGACACTCGTACGGTATAGATGAGACACCGGTGTTGCTTTATGCTTCGAGGGATATTGAGTCCATTGTGGAGAATGAGAAGTGCCGAATCTATTGGAACTACTCATTCCCCACCCTCAGGCAAATACAAGCCAATAAGCCTGATATATAGTCCTCCTCGACCATTAAAGTAGGATGATTTTCGTCATAGAGTTCTCGGCTCCTGGCGAAACGAACATCGTCTGAAAAGAGGATGAAAAACGGACTAAATATCGAGATCTACTCTTTGAACTCCGCAGGCTTTACCCAAACCATTCGGTAAAAACGGTACTTGGTGTAATGATGGACACGCTGCTTTCGAATCTGAAAATCATACCGGCTTGCCGTGATGCGGTAGAAAACCTAGCGGGAATAATAATTAGCGCGCCCTCCGGTTGTATCGGAGCTCCGGAGACAGGGCCTGACTGGGATATTCCTCATGGAAAATAATAATAATAACGCTTGAAGGAACCATAATTTTGTGTGGGTGAATGGTAGGAATGATTTGGGTGAAGGTTCTCGAGCCGGCGGTTCACGAGCTGGCGGTTCTCGAGCCGACGGCGGTCGAAATTGAATCAAGTTAATAGTTATCAATTTTCACGTATTGGACCAATTTGATAATTCTAGAGCTGACGGTTCTCGTGTGTGGTTTTTTTCAATTTCAAATTTTCGTTCATATACTTGGTCAATTTGGGGAGTGGGATTAATGTGGTAGGTGAAGGGATAAAAAAAATTCAAAATTATCATCGAGGGTTTAGTGGGATTATTTGAAAGGTATCTTCTCCACGTTTGCGTAGTACATGAACACATCTTTGAGAAATTTGCTGCTACAATAATAATAAGAATGAGGGGAAAATCAAGATGAATCGGAAGAAACAAAGTTTTTAGCCTCAGGAAGACGGACTATGTATCTCACTTTAACTCAAGGTTTTTTTCTATATCTGTCTTTATTATCGATTCGATTCGTTCAAGGTTTAATCACATATTATACATAGACATTTGGAGGGTAAAGTAACGCATTTCTCAAGTTCTTTTCTCTCACAATTCAATATTTCAGGAGTAAGTAATGGTGTTCCTCAAGGATAAAGTTTTTGAATAGTAAAAATGTATAATTAATTTTATTGTGAGCAGCTTACCAAGTGTGTCTACATGGCGTGATACATAGAGCTCATTCAAGTGTACTTTTTTACCTCAAAATTGAATTGAAGAAATGTGCAGTGGACAATCATATAACATTTGAGGATTTCATTGACTGCCTGGAATCCTCTGTAGTGAAAACTGTCCCACAAAACGTCATTCGATCTGCTAAACATCATGTGTATTCTATAACTCAAGAAAAAAATTGCCCTCAGCTCCCTGGATGATAAAAGACATTCTCTCTCCAATACCTTTGAAACTCTTCCTTTGGGGCATTATTCCATCATGGATATAGATGTGTGAATTTTTTATTTTTTTTTTGTATGAATGTACATAATGTAGTTCTTATAATATGCATATTTTAGTTGAAAAATAATGTTAAGTGTACTTGAATAACCATTCTTGAATGTACATATATATGTGGTATGATATGATATAATTCAATATCCGTAAGGGAAAGTAGTTCTTTTAGATATCATTTTTTCCACTGGGGAAAGTGTGTGTGTATGGAGAGAAGGGTAAAAATTATTTATTTTTTTCATTTAATTGCTACTCTCCAAAGGAACACCTCAATTTTTCAATATATTTTTTATATTATTAGTGATTTAATTTTCATTCTGAAATAACTACGAATCCTAAATTGAGTATATCTTTTGTATTTACATGACAATAAATGTTGTTTTATTGAATTCCATGTTTTATTTCTATTCAACAAACTTGATTTTGATATCATACAGTATTTAACAAATTTTCCTCCAATGAAATATAGCCGATGGTATTCTACATTACCTAATAAATGTTTTATTTTTTTAATATATATAAATCAGCTGTTGTTAGAACATGGACGGAAGTTATACTGTTAGAATTATCCTAGCACAGACGTAAAATCTGATTTACAAATGTTGATGTGAACAAAGAAAATATACAGGTAAGTTTGCATTTTTTCTCGAAAGTTGAAATACCTAATGCGGCTTTTTCTCATAATATTAAACGCCATTTTTTGATATAACTGTACAAGTCTCTTCATAACTATTGGTAAGCTCTCGTGGCGTTTCTTTTTTTCTGCACGTCATCTATGTAAAATTATGCATGTTCTTTTTTACTTCAACAACAGTTTACTAAAACATGGTCTACATGGCGTGATACATAGAGCTCATTCAAGTGTACTTTTTTACCTCAAAATTGAATTGAAGAAATGTGCAGTGGACAATCATATAACATTTGAGGATTTCATTGACTGCCTGGAATCCTCTGTAGTGAAAACTGTCCCACAAAACGTCATTCGATCTGCTAAACATCATGTGTATTCTATAACTCAAGAAAAAAATTGCCCTCAGCTCCCTGGATGATAAAAGACATTCTCTCTCCAATACCTTTGAAACTCTTCCTTTGGGGCATTATTCCATCATGGATATAGATGTGTGAATTTTTTATTTTTTTTTTGTATGAATGTACATAATGTAGTTCTTATAATATGCATATTTTAGTTGAAAAATAATGTTAAGTGTACTTGAATAACCATTCTTGAATGTACATATATATGTGGTATGATATGATATAATTCAATATCCGTAAGGGAAAGTAGTTCTTTTAGATATCATTTTTTCCACTGGGGAAAGTGTGTGTGTATGGAGAGAAGGGTAAAAATTATTTATTTTTTTCATTTAATTGCTACTCTCCAAAGGAACACCTCAATTTTTCAATATATTTTTTATATTATTAGTGATTTAATTTTCATTCTGAAATAACTACGAATCCTAAATTGAGTATATCTTTTGTATTTACATGACAATAAATGTTGTTTTATTGAATTCCATGTTTTATTTCTATTCAACAAACTTGATTTTGATATCATACAGTATTTAACAAATTTTCCTCCAATGAAATATAGCCGATGGTATTCTACATTACCTAATAAATGTTTTATTTTTTTAATATATATAAATCAGCTGTTGTTAGAACATGAACGGAAGTTATACTGTTAGAATTATCCTAGCACAGACGTAAAATCTGATTTACAAATGTTGATGTGAACAAAGAAAATATACAGGTAAGTTTGCATTTTTTCTCGAAAGTTGAAATACCTAATGCGGCTTTTTCTCATAATATTAAACGCCATTTTTTGATATAACTGTACAAGTCTCTTCATAACTATTGGTAAGCTCTCGTGGCGTTTCTTTTTTTCTGCACGTCATCTATGTAAAATTATGCATGTTCTTTTTTACTTCAACAACAGTTTACTAAAACTATGAAATACTTCAGATGTAAAGTTTCGGCTATTGAACGATAGTTGTCACCCTCTGTATGGCACATACATATTCAATAGATCTTCTGTGGGAATCCCTTACGAAATATAAGCAATGGCAAACACCTATATTCAGTTCAAATAATTCTTGCGATGTCTCTCACTGTGATAAGTATGTCTCTCTCTAAATATCTCAACTGTATTGAAAATTCTTAACCAAAAAAATACACTGGTAAGTACATTTCTACATTCGACTATTGCTTCAAAGTGTATTCACGTATCGCTGGTATGCTTCGATATAATATACTTACCAAGCTTGAATTCTGATATCAACAAATGTCGTGTATACAAAAAAAAAAATACCTCAGTGGCTGGAACAGTTTTTTTGTATCTACAAGGTTTCTCTCTCTCTCTCTGTCATCTCGTATAATATATCCCTTTCAAAGACTTCAAATATTTTTATTTTGGAGTGGATGACGTCATGCATGCTTGTATAGATGTGGGAACGGTGGTATGGCTGACTGAGCCACATCCTGTGTACCTTATGGCGATTCTATAAAAAAGGCTTTCCAAGAAATAGCCTATGACGTCATCTGTTTTCAACAATGTTGACTCAAATCTCAATACGAAAAATTTTTCTTTCATTTTTATGGTGTGTCTTTGCATGACGGGAATAAGTTTTCGATACGGTGAGTTGAAATCCTTTTCGTTGCCACACTGATGATTACTCTAGAAACATTGGCCAGCAAAAACATGAGAATAATAGTATTTATTGTGTGTGTATATTCTTTTAAGAGCGGATTTGCGGGATTTGCCGATTTCCACCACTTGACGTAGGTACATTCTGTACATATTATACAATATTGCAAGTGGCCTCAAACCGCTTCATGAGTACACTCCGTGTACATATATTGCAACTATAGTCTCAAAATCGTATTATGATGAGTAGGTACACCCTGTACATATTCCTAAATTGTTTCATGGGATAATAATAAAGTACTACTACTACTACTATTATTATGTGAGCTTGGTTGGTAATTGAATTATACAATCAAGCGTTCAGACATTTCATATACCGCGACATATTTCTCTCCTGATGCCCCGGGTATCCTTCATGCCATAATGAATCAGACAATATTTTTTTTTCGAGTGTTATACACATAATTCAATTTTGTTTACGTATTTCCATCACTGAGACGGCTCATCATAAGTTCATATCTATATCTCTGCCTGGTCAGCGTTTAACGAAGTTACTCTACAAAAATACTCCAGTGGCATAGAAAACCTTTTTTTTTTAATGACTCGGGGTTTTGGCTGTTTCAATCAATACCTCAATACAATATATTTTTTTTTTTCACAAGTCGACTACCTTTCGACTGGATAACGGTACTTCGGTAGTTGGATGCTTGTAATGGTTGAGATCCGTCTTCTTGGCAGTTGAACTCCGTGGTCGAGGCAGTTGAGTGCCAGTCTCGTGTGCCAGGGCGGGTCGCGAGCTCGAATCCTCGACGATGCAAATTTTTATACCCCAACTATGTAATATCTACAGTCACGATGCTAGTGTGTGGAATGACTAATGATCGGTGGCGGGAAATTCAAAATACGTGGGGTTGCTGCTCGCTCTCAGCGTCGCTGTGCATTGGGTTGTGTGACGTCATAGCCTGGAGAGGATGGTAAACCATACTGCAATACAAATGTATAATGGGTTAATTTTATAAGTGTGACGGCTGGTGGAGGATGGCGCTCGAGCGTCACAGCCTGGAAAATGGGTGTGCCGCAAGGATCCCTTTTAGGGGACAAAAATGACCACGATGGACCTTGTTACGATTTCCCATGTTATTTTCCATATGAAATGAGGCCGTTCTCTTGCAGATCATTTACTAGAGATGCCAGCTGTGTTCATTCCTCGGAAATATTTATTGCAGTTGGCTTACCGCCAGTCGTAAACAACATCTGGCCGGAAGCCATTAAGATAAGAAGGGATATTTCGATACCCCCAACGAACAAAGCCGTAACTAAAATAACAGCTATTTTCAGTTATAGGTGTAGGCGTATTCAGCGTAAAAAGATGATGCTGATGATAAAAAAGCTGTATCTCTAGACCAAGTATTTACGAAGAAATCTACTAACATTGACAGATGTCATATTCTCTCTTAACTCTCATTGGACATGGACCTTGCGTCAATGTCATCACATTTCATCTGTCAGTTTTCAATTTCAAATTTCAAAAATTTTCAAATCCTTTCCGGTTTCACCTCGTGGTTGTTACGTAGTCAGTACAACACGAGTAGGCTTCTGCATTGCCTGGAAAATGCAAAACCGGAAATATTAAACAAAAATCCCTTTAGGGCATTAAGTACTTAATTTTGAAATGTTGTATGTATGTCCGATCAAACTAAGGTTAACCATGGTTTTGTTGACTTTTTATATTGCTCCTGTATATATACTTGAGTAAGTAATTCAAAATTTCTTAACTTAAAAAAAACACTATTATTTCATTGAATTGAATAATTACGAGTAAACAGCTTTAAGAACTTCACCTTATTTCAAATAAACCAAAATGGTTCCGTAGAGTAGTAGGGTTAAGACATTTGACGTATACTTACAATGGGCGGGAAAATCGAATTAATCAGATCGATTTTAATTGAACAAGTCTTGTGTTCAGAGAAGTGAGCGAGTTCGTGAGGAAGACATCACCAACGAGACGAATAACTTCAAAATACTGAAGACAGTATCAAGATGACTTGACATATTTATATTTTTTAAAGTGTGTGTTATTTCAAATACACCAAAATGGTTCCGTAGAGTAGTAGGGTTAATAGTTCGTGAGAAAGACATCACCTACTCAAAAAATCATGACAGCGATAATAAACGACGCAATGGGTTATCAGTGGAGTATACAGAGTGTATCAAAGAATAATTATCGAATTCAGTATACCAGGTGTGCCAACATATAAAGTGAGATAATAATAATGATGATTGAAAAAATCGAAAAATAGAAATAGAAAAAAATTCTGCTGCAATAATTAACGCAACAGGTATTCAATGAAGTATACAGAGTATATTGAAGATTAATCATAAGAAAGAAAAAACATGGCGGATACCACGCCAACACAGAGCGGTTATTTAGCTAGTTGAAATGTACAGGGTGTATCAAAAAAGTAATCATGGGGGCTGCTTGTCGAATTCAGTGTAGCAGGTGAGTCAACATATACAGCGAGATAATAATAATGATGATTGAAAAAATTAAAAATGAGTACAGAAAAAACCATAACAGCAATAAGTGACGCAATGGGTATTGAATGGAGTATACAGGGTGTGTCAAAGAATATTCATTGGAAGAACGGTTATTTAGCGAGTTGAAATGTACAGGGTGTATCAAAAAAAAAGATTTCTGAGGAAAAATAAATATATGTTGTTTCAGAGAGCACATGCGCACACACCATGGTAGACATGCATTTTGAAAATTGTATGCTGTTTGCAAGTAGCCAGATGTACATCATCAATAGACGAATTCATCGAGGTCTCACCTCTGCCATGGTCACTCACTGACCGCATATTGAAAATGTTCACCGATGAAACATGGTGGCAAATCTACAAGCAGGCTCACAGCGTTAAACGAAATTTCAATGATTTGTGCCACTTAGAGTACACTAGGGAAATCAGCGTCGAAGTTAGATGTGAGGCTCTCAAATATCAAGAAGTCATTTGAAGACGTATACTGTGTGTAGGTGAATGCATATCATATTACAAAATATAATTTACGCATGTGTCATACTCGTTAAAAATCATTCAGAAGGGCTATGCGAAACCATCCAGTTCACAGTATCAGAGACCATCAGCATATGGTGTTCGGTGCAAAGCACATGGGCAATATGAATCAATGCTGCAAATTTTGATGTCACAACAGATTCGATGAGGTGTTATTCACTTCAAAATGGAAAAACCGAAGCTACTAAGACCTACATATGCGTGGTGGTGAACCCAACCCCATTGCGCCACTCAGCTTCCACCTAAAACATCTCACTGAAATCGTTCCACTATGTTAATAAAGGTGTAACTTTTTTTCACTCAGAAATACATGTATTCCTATGGGAAAATTACCATTTCTTTATTGAAAAAATGTCTGAAAATTGACAAGGGGGAAAAAAGTCTCAGCCGAGTGAATGCTGAGTCAAAAATCACTGAAAATGCCTCACTGAAATCGTTCCACCATGTCAATTTTGGGTGTTTTTTTTTATCAAAAAAAAGTGCCTCTTTTTTGCCCCAAAAGAGGCACTTTTTGCATTAAAACGTGAAATTGCCGTTTTTGAGCCAAAAAACTGCCTGTTTTTCACCCTAAAAAGTTACACTTTTTCATCCCTACTTCTGTAGGATAGTGTTCTTTCTAACCTTAGCAAATATTCGCTTAACCTATCCATTCCTACCCTTTATTTCGTACATGTTAATTACTTAATTATTGCGCTATAGCATATAGCTGTCTTAATGGCATAATTGTTATAGTTCAAGCTCCAACTCTCATCACACCTACCAAATTGTAACTTATCCTGACCCATCAATTATGTATTTTCCCCCCAATACTGTCTAATAAATAATGTCTCAAAATCATTAAAGCTATTTATATTTTTTTCTTGGCTATTAAACCATATGCAAGGTTGATTGAGCAAATATTGCCTAATTGCGTCTTTGAGTTCATCTATTTTTGAAATATTCTTCGTTTTATTCTTCATTATCTTGACAAAATAATAGAATGAAGTTTTTTGATATTTCCTTCAAACTTATTGTTTGATTGAATATTTTGACATGTACTAATTATTTTGCCTTCTAAATTACTGTTAACTCTTGATTTTTCAAGTTCTAATATTTTAGACTCGTTTTTAATCTGATTTTGTTGTTCTTTATTATTTTCAATTTTACAGTTTGACTCTTATCTGATTCATGTATACTTTCTTATTCACTTTTAATACTTCCCCTATTATTTCTTGACTAGTGTTTCCTAACTCTAATCGTATTTCTTGGATGTGTTCATTGTTACTGGCCGATTACTGTATTCTCATCAAAGAGCTCGTGCTAAAATTATTGCACTGAGTTCAAAACTAGGTGCACCAGATTCCCAATGGAATACAAAACTCTACAACAGTTTTACCAATTGAATACAAAAAGTGCACTCGGTGCGCACTAGTTTTATCAATGGAATTTGCTATAATTTGTCACTACTTTGGGCGACAGTTGTTATAATTTGATGTGAATAATTTATTAATATATTCTTTTTTTGTTGTTTCCTTTTTTGTAGATGTAGAAATTTTGTTGTATAGGAATATAATAAATTGAAATTGTTGTATATATTTTTTTAACAGATTGCTCAGATCGATACTTACTCCTTACTTTACAGATTTACCTGAAGTGCTAAGAATCGCACGTTAAAAGGTAAGACCTTGTTAATCTTTGGCTCGCACAAGTTTCGACTTTTGAGGGCTGTCGTTCGTAGGGGGACGACAGCTCGTTAACGAAAAAAACAATTTTAACTTTTTTGATCTCTTTTTCAGTAACTCAGAGTCAGCGCTCAGGAACATTCAGTACTCTCTTTCTCAGGATAGGATTCTTGGAAAAGGCTTTCCAACGTGTGATTATAAATTTTGCAAAATATTGTACCTACCAAGAGTAAATAAATAGCATGAATTCAAACACAGATGTTGGTTCTTTATTAAATCAGAAACTCAGTCACCTCAAATTGGCATACAATCGAAAACACAAAAAAATTGTCAAGCTCAGAAACAGCCAAGCTGAGACCAAACCACTTACGTGCATATGGTCCACATTACAACATGGGGTCTGTCTCCGGACAGATGTGGTACGACTCTGCCTGCCTCCTGGAAACAGGAGGGCAGGACTTAAGTCTCTCACCCTGAAAGCAGTTAAAACCCGAACCTACCCCCACCCTGGGGTTGTAACTAGTGTTTTAATATGTCATTTATTTATTTATATGTCCGTAAAAATATGTGCTGTATTTTATCTATATTTAATATAAATAAAATTTTTGGATTCCGAATATGTCACCAACCAGTAGCTAGCCTCATGCCAACCCAACGCCCGCTACGAATGATACTGGTAATAATTCCTCTTCAACAATTTTATTCTCTAATTTCAACTCTACCGTGCTCTCAGCTACTGCACTTATAGAGATTAAAGATAAAATAGGTAACTATCAAACTGTCAGAGTCATTTTGGACAGTGCCAGCCAATCCAATTACATAACGCGAAAATGTGTTAATAGGTTGGGGCTTTCACAAAAAATACCGTTGTTTCAATAAATGGTATTGGACGTTTGAATACGGAATCCTAAAAAAGTGTTACATGTAAAGTAAAGTCACGCCTCAAAAATAAATCTGAGTTTGATCTCGAATGTGTACCCAATATTTGCTCGAATATGCCAAATCGGGATATTTCTGATAGCTACTTTTCTCGGTTTTCTACATTAGAACTAGATGATCCAAAGTTTAACTCCTCTGGGCCGGTTGATATGCTTCGGGGGGCAGACTTATCGGGCTTCATTTTGACGGCAGAAGTTTGAGCACATCATTTCATGAACCAACAGCCCTGGAGACAATACTTGGCTGGATTGTTATGGGAAAAATTGATTATTCCTACTCTACCCCTCGGATCATCAACACGTTTCTTACAACATTAAACTCTTCTTTGGAAAATACCATCAAACAATTCTAGGAGCTTGAACAAGTACCGACTGCTTCCTCAGAAAATCACTTCAAGAAAACTTTCTCTCGTACAGAAACTGGTTGTTATAGCTACCATTCAAAACTCCTATGCACACATTTGAAGGTTCACGAAATATCGCTTTGAGGCGCTTCCTGTCGACGGAGCGCCGACTTGCGAAAAATCCTCGGTTATATTGTCGCCACTAGGGCTATGGACGTATAAATGAGTAATGGACCCAGTTAATTACATCTCCAAGTGAAGTCGCTGAAAGGCACCATCCTAAGGTCCTGCTGTTGAGTTGGGTGTTGCCACATCAAGTCTGTGATAATTCTTCATCAACACTAGCTTAAACTCAATTGCCAGCGAATTTCAATCAGTAACTCAACATTCCGATCCGTTTATGAAATTAAACTCGGCATAATACATTCCAGAATCAAAACTAGTGAAATTAATTTGAAAAATCGGTGCGAACCAAAAAATTTTGTACTGTCCGTTGAAATGCTGCACGTGCGGCAACGCTGTTGAAGTACGCTTTGTTTCTCTTCATTTGTTGATTGTTTACAAATTTCACCACTTTATGTTGACATTGTCTGTCATATACGGTATTTGTTAAAATATTGGTGTTTTGTTGCGTTTGGATTAAAATAGTGAAAGAAAAATAGATAGAGACTAATAATGGTGCTTTACTGTTGGGTTTGCAAGCAATCTAATTGTTCTAACAACCAGAATCTCAGCTTTGATAAGTAAGTACATAGATTGTTCACAAATGTTAGATTGACGTTCATATTCTTCATTGGCGTCACAGTGGGTATCAATTTTCTATACAAACAAAATAAAATATTACTGAAATCTTCTTACTTTATATGAAGAAAGGCACATATGGGTATTTTAGGAACACATCAGATCGTATCTAAGAAGTTTTGCTGACATTTTCATAATTATATATGATATTACACATATTTTTGATATTATCAATACCTATATCAGTTAAATTGCGTGCGCCACTGTCGTTGGAGGGTAGGTTACAATCTATCGCAGGTCTCCTCCATCCCTGCAACCCGCGCGCCTACGAACCAAGCGGCTTCAAAACAAACTGTATTGCAAGTACGGGATTGCTGAGTCCATTATTAATTTATACGTCCATGACTAAGGCCTTATTGAAGCTATAAGCCCTATCGCTTGGGACGTAGTCAGGAAGAACAAACTTCGTTTCTCCTTGATGGCTTCCTATTGACAAATAAAACAATTTGCAAATTCACAAGATACCAACAGGGATATTTTAATGGACACAATAACCAGGGCACAACAAAGCCCTATATTCATATATTCGTCCAACCAGGACAAGTCAACACACAATCAATAAATAGAATATTATATACAAAGGTTTCTTACCAAATGGACACTATAAATACTCGCTTAAGGACATCTTTCTCAGAGGTTCGTCAAGAAGGCTTTACCGCCGTGAACTACCACTCTGGGTTCACCTGTCCACTGTCGACCCTTCACTGTCCCCCATCGACATCCCTCATCTTGTATTTATTCAAGTTTCGTGTTATTGTTACGAGCATTTTCATTCAATGAAAAAGGTCGTTGAGATCTTCATACCCGTGTCAATAACACATCGTTTTATTTTTGTTATTAATCGAACCACGCCGAAGTCGACCATGAGACTGATTCATGTATATGATACTGAACTAGAAATAATTCAACAATAATTAATGCAATATGAATTATGAGAGAATTTTGGTATCAAACGAAATAAATTGAGTTTTGGATTAGCGCCATTCTTGACATATGCCCCCTCTTCGAGAAAGCTGGCCACAGCTTTAAAATACAAAAAAACTTCTACAAAATTTTTATACAAAACAAGTCCCCTACTCTAATCATGGATGAATTTAATGGTGAACATCCAAAATAATCGTCAGGGTCCTATTTCGTGGTACACACACCGTGGATTGGGTTCGGTCCTGTTGATACCATCCTGGATTAGTTAACACAGCTCGATATGGAACGGGAATGCAGACTACATCTCATTCTTTGTGATATAATGGCCGTTGCTTCCCATAGGGCTCATTTGGCAAAGCAGACTACATCATTTGGAAACCTAGTATACTGACTGTCGACATGGATTCAACGGCGTAACTAGGGCTACCATATCCTGGAACTACAGCTTCAGAAACATCAATAGTGACAGCTTCTGGAACATCTATAGAGGCAGCTTCTGGAACAGCAACAGTTTCGTCTCGATTGTAGGTCTCCTTTCTGGGTATTATTCGATCAGGATGCTGAATGTCTGACCAATTTTGTGGGTTTCTTGGCTTTGGACTTTTTGACCTGGATCATATCTGGGATCCTCGCTGAACTCACTTTCATTTTTCTTCTCGGAAGAAAGCATCTGAGTCACTCGGTTCATCCAGTTTTTCATTCCTTTACGTCGCCTCTCGATTCACGTTCAGCATTTTCAGTTTGTCTTCACAGGAAGGGAGCATTTGGATTACTCGGTTCATCCAGAACTCCAGTCCTTTGTGTAACCTCCCGTTTCATGTTCACCATTCTCAGCTTTTCCTGTTGAATTTTCATTTGGCCAGTCTTATGCCAGTCAATTCCATTTGATCAGCAGGAGGTATTCAGTTCACTCAGTCTCTTCTCTCCTTGGGTGTGTGTGTACCATTACCGAGAAAAAGAACAAGGTAAATAAGCATAACAATATCTAACAACAATAATCAATGAACTCCAAGTCCTAGTAATGCCAAAAATGACATCTATTTCTAGTTTAATTTATTCTAAATTGTAATACCTCATTTCAGCAAATGTTTCTATTTCGGAACCACTACAAACGTTGCAAAACAAAAGTATATAATGCATACTTATTTAATTGCCCTTTTCAGAACCTTTATTCTAAAGGGAATTGAGTTATATAATTGACAAAGTCATTAAAAGAAATCAAAACTAAACTTGAGAAACTCATCTCGGCAAATCTTTTTCAATTAGGTACAATAATATTTCAGCTCTCACTGCTTTCCTTTCATTTTGTATGGCTCTGATATGACTTATTTACTTAGGTATATTTACCACATTATTCTTATTTTCATTTTTATTAATCACTACATCTCTACATTAATGCATATGTATTGCCATTTTTCAATGTACGTAAAATTTGTAATCCCTCTAGAGTCAAACATTTTTGTTGAGATCAATAAAGTGAGATACTAGTTTAATCTGACCTATTCTTTGAGTTTAACTCGACACAAAAATTATTGTTATTTTTTTTCCAGATATAAACAAAATTAGGAACTGTCAAGTATTGCTGAGTGTATACTATTTATTTCATGACCAACATCAACTGAGTAATTTTGCATAAACGACCGTTCACTTTGGCTAGACCTTACTCATCAAATACCTACTTAATTGTTTTCAATGCACATCCTTTCGTCATAATATTATACTATTCACTTGGTCGTTTTTATGTTTATGATTTCAAGATGATAAATTGATTTTGGAGTTTTATGCAACTTTTAGATTCATTTGAGTCGGTTGGAATGGTCAAATTGTCGATTAATTAATTTGTGACTGTTAGAAACAAAGACTTGAATCAACAAGAAGATAAAATTTGGGTATTAATCTCTACAATTCATGGCCCACTCAACTCAAAAATATGAATATGAAAACATTCAGACTGACCTTGAAAAATCATCTCATTGCCAATGCCTACTACGACATATCAGAATTTAAGTTTGACATTCAGTAAACTGTATTACTATATAATATAACACATTCTATGTTTTTAAACTGATACTGTACTGCTTTGTAACGTATACATTTTGACCTGTCAAAACACTACGGTGTATCTTAGACCAATAATAATTCTATTCTATTCTATTCTATCCGTTCACGCCTCTTGTTCACCGTCTTGAATGAAACACGGGTGTGTATATCAATTCGGTTAGGACAGTCATACAAATTTTCAATCACATTATCATTCAAATTACTAATCACTACCTCGTTAACATACAAATTGTTTCACTTAATCAATCTTCTGTTATCAGATTCTGCTCTTAAAATACTGTTTTCGTAATGAAACTTCATCACTCATGACTCATTTTCACAATAATTCAAACAAAACTCATTCACTGTGCAACTGTTCCTCTCATATTCATATCGTAATTCACGAGGATGTTTTTTCATACATCAACTCAACTCATTTCTCGCATATCACGAGCATATATATCACCATATACAGGCCGTTTCTTTTATCATGTGGTAACATTGCTATATTCTAAACCGTAATAGATACAAAGACGATTAATGGGAAAAAATTTAACTATTGTGGTGAGCAGTACATTGGTCAGAGAAAATCTACGTCGACTCTCGCCCTTCCCGACTTATACAGGGAAAACTAAAAATGCTGTTTTCGGTGTTTTACGAATAGAATGGTTATTTCAGAAAATATAAAAAAAAGAAAGAGGAAAGTTTTATTGTATTCAAAATGTACTAGAACTACGTAATGATAAATTTTTAATTGAACGTAATGTAACGATTTCGAGACCAACCCCGAGACCGGCCCTGATCTAATTAATTATGCACCCTCGTTCAACTACAACATCATATCAGCTGGCCTATCGCCGAGAACAAGCTGGAATAAAATCGATCAATTCGATACTGTTCGAAGAGCCATCTAGATGAAATGTTCTATACTCCAGAATAATCGAGAGAGCCTTGCGACTATATAACCGCTGGGGGACAGTCAGAATTCAAAGTTAGTTACAGTTCCAGAGTTCGCTGATAGATAGCCACAGTAGAAATAAATTGAAATAGTTATTGAAGTCAATGTTTTAGTGAATAATTGTTGTAAATAGTGTTTTAAATAAATTAGGAAAATTAGTTAGTGCAGTTTTATTACATTTGGCGTCAGAAGTGTGGATGTTTAAAATAAATAAGTGTTAAAGTGTTCGTCGCGTTGAAAAACTGATAGACGTTTATCGCGCCTAATAGACAGTTAGTGACCCATTGAACATTTGAGTGCAAAGTGGACAGATTTGCGCGTCGCGGGACAATAAACTGAAAACTGTGTGTGAAATAAATAATAGACTGATATCTCGGTAAAGACAATAAGAGACAAAATGTTTCCGAGAAGAGTTCACCTAGTTGACCTTAAAGTTAGTGAATTAAAGCAAGAGTTAGAGGAGCGTGAGTTAGAAACAACTAGAAAGAAGGCCGTACTCCAGAAATGACTTGAAATGGAAAAATTGAAAGAAACAATAAGTGACCAAGTCAAAGACGACATGGTGGAAGAAATCAAAAAAATCAAGGAAACGCTCCACGATGAAATAAAAGATGGAATCGAGACAGAAATCGGCAGAATAAAAGAAAAAATCAGTGAATTGGAAAAGCGAATGGATTCTGCACACACCCCAGAAATTTACAACAAAAACCCAATGCTGGACCTGAGTCTGAACCTGAAGAAAGTTCAAAAACACGTAAAAGATTTTAAGGTCAGTACGGAACCAGGAAAGCTCTCATTGAAACCGCCTCAGTTCGACGAAAATACTCCATGGTCAAACTACCACCGACAATTCGAAGCTGCTGCCAAAGCAAATGGATGGAATGCTGGGGAAAAAGCTTTAGCATTGACACTGGCATTGCGTGGCGAAGCAACAAATATTTTACAAACGCTCACCGCCCAACAACAGGAAGACTATGAACAGCTGGTAAAACACTTGGAACTTCGCTATGGCCAAGCCCACCTTGAACACGTATATCACTCACAGCTGAAGAACCGAAACCAGAAGGAGGGCAAATCCTTACAGGAATTCGAAGCTGATATTGCACGCTTAGTTCGCCTGGCATACCCAGCCACACCGAATAACATAATGGAGCGATTAGCGGTTTATGCATTCTTGGATGGACTTCGCGATCAAGAAATCAGGCAAGCATTGATATTAGCACGTCCAATTGATCTCGTAGACGCACTGACACGCGCTTTGGAATTTGAGGATGCGAAACAATACTGCAAAAGCCAGAACAACATCCGAATGGCTGAGGAAGACCGACAGGAGCCTACTAATATGGAAGCTGTGATGCGAAAAGTGCTGAAGGAAGTTGTGCCTGAGAGAAGACTGATACGATGCCGAAATTGTAGAGAACTTGGGCACGTGCGTAGCAAATGTCCAACATTGAAAAAATCGACATCAACGATGAAGGTCAAGAAGGAGCAATCGTCAGCCCGTATCCAACAAGCCCCACTTAACAATGCATATGTCGCTGTACTTCAAAGACAAGACAAAGGTGTTTTTGTAGACGGTCTCATTATCAACGAGCCTCGCACCATGCTCCTTGATACGGGTGCGACTAGGACAATCCTTGGACCTACTTTTGCCAAAACACCGGCAAGAATCGAATCGTCGAATTGGATGCTACGCACAGCAACAGGAGAGCCGGCAACTTTGTATGGTGAACTTCCAATTGAACTGACTTTGGGCAGCACTACAGTGAAACACCGGGCTCTAGTAGCGGATATCGAGGACGAGGTAATAATTGGAATGGACATCATGAATTCTAGAGGATTCGAGCTGAATTTTAAAGACGGCGTCCTTCGTGTGAACGGAGGAGAGCTGGTACTTCATGGGAGAAATGAAGAAATGGTTCGAGTTCTGCTGGCTGAAGACGTAAGCGTACCGGAGAGGGCTGAAACCATTTTGGAGGCTCGCGTGGTGAGGTTCGAGCCCAAGCTACATGATGAGAAAATTGGACGAGGAATTGCACTAGGAAAAACCTTGTTGCGTGCTGATAAATTTGTGCCAGTAAGGATAATGAATGTCAATTATTACCCGGTGACCTTGAAGAAGGGAACAATTTTGGGGCACTGCTCGTCAATTTCCTCTGTGATTAGGAGTGTACGCGGCACTGTTAGCCAAGCCAGTAACATGCCAGCAGAATTGGAGAAGTTGGTTGCTATTTCGTCCAAGGACATGGGGCCAGCACAAAAGACCAAACTGAGGGAACTAGTCAGGAAGTATCAGGAAATCTTCGATACCGGAGTAGGCAAAGGCGGTAGAACAAAGGTGGTTCAGCACAAGATAGATACTGGAAATGCCCGACCAATCAGGCAATCAGCCAGAAGATTTCCTCTAGCCAAAAAGGAGGAGGCTTACAAAATAGTCTGCGACATGGAGAAAGACGGAGTCATCGAGCCATCCGACAGTCCCTGGTCCTCTTCAGTCGTGTTGGTGAAGAAGAAATATGAATCAACACGGTTTTGCGTAGACTACCGTCAACTAAACAACGTGACGAAAAAGGACAGCTACCCTCTCCCAAGGATAGACGACACGCTAGACACGCTGGCTGGATCTACGATTTTCTCGACCTTAGATTTGAAGAGCGGATACTGGCAGGTAGAACTGGCCCAGGAAGATCGAGAAAAGACAGCTTTTACCATCGGCTCCGGATTATGGCAGTTTACAGTTATGCCATTCGGCCTCTGCAATGCTCCAGCCACGTTCGAAAGATTGATGGAGACGGTTTTGAAAGGACTATCATGGAAGACGTGTCTGGTGTATCTCGGCGACATTATTGTGGTTGGCAGATCATTCGAGGACCATGTAAAAAACTTGGAAGAGGTATTTCAGCGACTGAGAAGCTCCGGACTGAAACTGAGCCCTAAGAAATGTCATCTGTTTCAAAAAGAAGTACGTTCTCTCGGCCAAGTTGTCTCTGGGAAAGGAGTGGCAGTAGATGAGCAGAAGATCAAAGCTATTAAGGAATGGCCCGTCCCGAAAGACATTCACCAGCTTCGAAGTTTTCTTGGCTTGTGCACTTACTATCGCCGATACGTGCTGGGATTTGCTAACATCGCAAAACCACTGACCAGGCTCACGGAAGGACAAACAAAGTTCCAGTGGTCAGATGAATGCCAAGATTCACTCAGGAAGTTGAAAGGAGCTTTGATCAACGCACCAATCCTGAGCTACCCCCTTCCAGACGGGAAATTCATTTTGGACACGGACGCCAGTAACGTGGGACTTGGAGCTGTCCTGTCTCAGATCCAAGGACAAGAGAAGGTCATCGGTTACCTCAGCAAGACCCTCAGCGGAGCGGAATTACTGTGTCACCAGGCGGGAACTGTTGGCTGTTGTCAAGGGAGTTGAGCACTTCTACAAGTACGTGTATAGACGAAGATTCCTACTGAGAACTGACCATGCAGCTCTCAAATGGCTCCTACAGTTTAAGAATCCTGAGTGTCAAGTGGCACGCTGGATTGAGAGGCTCCAGGAATTCGACTTTGAGATCGAACATCGGGCGGGGACCAGCCATAAGAATGCGGATGCCCTATCGCAAAGACCATGTCCAGACGACTGTTCGCACTGCCGACGAACAGAGGAAAAGGAGTCGACACTCTACAGAACCACGGCGGTCGATGATAACTGGAATGACCACAAGATCCAGAAAGACCAAGAGAAAGATCCAGATCTTGGGTTAGTCATCGGCTGGAAGAAGAGTGAGCGAAGACCGTCGTGGCAGGAAATATCCAGTTGTTCTCCAGTCGTTAAAACTTACTGGGCCCAATGGAACTCTTTCACCTTAGACAATGGAGTCTTGAAGCGTAAGTTGGAGTCGGAGGATGGCGGGGAAGAAAGACGTCAGGTAGTAGTTCCCAGGAGCAGAAGACAGGAAGTGCTCCGAGAAATCCATGATGGGGTCACCGGAGGACATCTGGGAGTGACGAAGACCTTCCAGAAAGTTAGGCAACGGTTCTACTGGGCCAATTGTCAAGCTGACGTCAAGGACTGGTGCAGAAAATGTACTGTATGCGCTGCCTTTAATGGGCCTCGAACAAGACCCAAGGCCCCGATGCGCCAGTACAATGTGGGCAGCCCCTTCGAAAGGATCGCCATTGACATCGCTGGCCCGTTCCCACAATCTGAACACGGGAACAAGTACATTCTTGTGGCGATGGATTACTTCAGTAAGTGGGCCGAAGCCTATGCTCTGCCCAACCAAGAAGCCATCACCGTTGCCGACGTCTTAGTGAAGGAGTGGATTTGTCGATTCGGTGTCCCGTTAGAGCTGCATTCGGATCAAGGCAGGAATTTCGAGTCAAACCTGTTCCAGGAGATGTGTCAGATGCTGAACATCCGGAAAACGAGGACCACAGCTCTACATCCGCAGTCCGATGGAATGGTGGAGCGGATGAATGAGACGATAAACCGCCACCTGTCCAAGGTAGTCTCTGATCACCAGAAGGATTAGGACCAGTACCTCCATCTGTTCCTGATGGCGTATCGTTCCGCAGTTCATGAGTCAACCGGCCAAACCCCTGCTAGTGTTATTATGGGCCGAGAGCTGCGACTTCCATGTGACCTAAAGTTTGGGACGCCACCAGGACAAGACACTGCGGGAGATGACTACGTCAGCAAACTGCGACAGAGAATGGACGACATCCATGAACGGGTCCGTTTGAACATCCAGAGTGCCAGCGACAGAATGAAGGAGACCTACGACATCAAGGCGGATGCTGGTGGATATCAGACAGGTGACCTTGTCTGGCTATACAACCCTAAACGTCGCCGTGGACTATCACCGAAACTTCGGAACTCGTGGGAAGGTCCATATAAGATCATGAAAAGGATAAACGACCTCGTCTACCGCATATATAAGCCACCACGAAGAAAACCTAGGGTAGTCCACTTCAATAGGTTGTCCCCTTACGCCGGAAACCACGATCAAGTCCGCACCGTCAGATCACCTGAGGACGAAATGACGTTTCAGAGGTTCATGTCCCTGTACTCGAACGGACAGAAAGTTCAATATGGGTTAACCCGAGAGGAGTCACGAGATCTTTTCAAGGTGCCTGCTTATTACGCGTTAGCTCACTGTGTGGCAGAAGATCTCCAAATGTCCAGAGGCATTGCAGTAGTTTTCTCCAAGAAGTTCGGTCGAATCCAGGAACTGAGAGAACAGAACCCGGAAGTTGGAGGGGTGTTACAGCTGAGGAAATGCCAGAGAAACGTCTACTATTAGGTTACCAAGAAGCGTTCTCGAGATAAGCCGTCTTATGAAGATGTTTGGAAGAGCCTTACGAGATTGAGAGACACGATGCTGGACCAGAATAATGTAGACCTGGCAATCCCAAAATTGGCCTGTGGGCTTGATGGGCTGGACTGGGGAGTTATGAGAAGCATGTTGGAGACAATATTTAGATCCAGCGGCATCAACATTCTGGTGTGCTGCAACCATCTTCCTCGACCCAACTTGAAGACTGTGGAGTTCTACTTCCATCGAACGTCCAGGTGCAGATATGGAGAATCTTGCAGATATCTTCACACTCCAAGAATGACGTTTCGGGGCGAAACGTCTTTAAGAAGGGGGCAATGTAACGATTTCGAGACCGACCCCGAGACCGGCCCTCAGCAGTCAGAATTCAGAGTTAGTTACAGTTCCAGAGTTCACTGATAGATAGCCACAGTAGAATTAAATTGAAATAGTTATTGAAGTCAATGTTTTAGTGAATAATTGTAAATAGTGTTTTAAATAAATTAGGAAAATTAGTTAGTGCAGTTTTACTACAGTAAAAAACCGAAAACAGCATTTTCAGTTTTCCCTGTATAAGTTGGGAAGGGCGAGAATCCCCGTAAATTTTCTATGAGCAATTTACTGCTCACCACAATAGTTACCTTTTTTCCCATTTAATCGTCTTTGTATCTATTACGGTTTAGAATATAGCAATGTTACCACATGATAAAAGAAACGGCCTGTATACCATTTAATAAATCTCAAATCTCTTGACATTACCTCAAGAGTAAAATAACTCAGACGTTCCTTCGTCCCTTCCGCACAGGTAATTTTTATAACCGAAAAATATTGTATCGTCTCCCAGTACATACTCGTACTTATATCACGATATTCCATAAAGTCATAAGCCAATTCACACACCACAATACACAGTCAATACAACACTCTGAAATGATTATATGAAGACATGAGCTTAATTTCTGAAAAGATTGCAAAGCAGAAGACATTTTCCATCATAAAAAAAACTTCAAAATATGTTATTTGTAAGACAGACTCAACAAAATGACGAATCTAATTTGAAATTCAAAAACAAAATTTACTTGTCATTCTTGAAAAAGATAATTCTTCACTTTAAGTGTGAAATACGTTAGTGTTCGTTTCAAAAATACCTTTTCATCCCTCTCATTCAACAACTTTCACCATGGTGCATACTACTCGAGACAAACTCTTACCATTGACAAATTCAAGGAAGGCACAAAAAAATCGAGACAAATACTAAGCTCCCATCTGAAGCATGCATCTATAATCTCATGATTTCCAACCACTTTCGGCCTAAGTAATCTCGATAAAACTCGCATTCTGCACTCAGTGACACCTAACTCACACAACAAAAAGGTACTCTTGAAACTATTCTCTCATTTCTTTCATACTGTCAAAATCATTCTCTCATTTCATTCAATCATCTCACATTTGCATTTTTTCTCTTCACATTTTTCTTTTCATACACTTATTTTTATACTTGCTATTATACTCCAAATATGTGGTTATCCTTTTGGATCTTTTTCCACAGTGAGGACGGTCCCTGCTACATAAAAAAAAATATTAAATAATAGTTAGTTGAATTCAAAAAATTCAAACATTCCCGTGGCTTCCATCTCCAGCGTGTATAGGAATGATACCTGTCAATAAAATCAGGGCGGTTTGGTAACTTCCAATTGTTCAGAACATTATCCTGAACTTCAAATAAAACTCTCTTGATTGCAAAAATTATTGAGAATATTGTAGAAATTTCATCAAACATAATATAAAAAATTAGACCTTCGTAGGCCCAAACGCTCAAAATCATTTTGAATTTTCAATATTCTCTCTCATTAAAACTGTCATCAATAATAATATTACTCGAAATATTTTTGAGATGAAAAAAATTATCCCTCAATAATCGAGAACACTCTCGATTCTACCACACTCTATGGGGTAGTTATAGCTATTGTCCATTTGAAACAAAATTTTAAAAAGACCTGTATTAGGTTGATTATGGAGAATTAACCTCCATCAGGACGAGCCCGGCGCCTCCACCATATGTCGCGACTAGGGCCTTATTGAAGCTATAAGCTCTATCACTTGGGACATAGTCAGGAAGAACAAACTTCGTTTCTTCTTGGCTTCCTATTGACAAATAAAACAATTTACAAATTCACAAGATACCAACAGGTATATTTTAATGGACACAATAACCAGGGCACAACAAAGCCCTACATTCATATATTCGTCCAACCAGGACAAGTCAACACACAATCAATAAATAGAATATTATAAACAAAGGTTTCTTACCAAATGGACACTATAAATACTCGCGTAAGGACATCTTTCTCAGAGGTTCGTCAAGAAGGCTTTACCGCCGTGAACTAGCTCTGGATTCGACAGTGTCGCAAACCCACAATGGGTTCTTCTGTCGACTGTTGACCCTTCACTGTCCCCCATCGTCATCCCTCATCTTGTATTTATTCCAGTTTCGTGTTATTGTTACGAGCATTTTCATTCAATGAAAAAGGTCGTTGAGATCTTTATACCCGTGTCAATCACACATCGTTTTGTTTCTGTTATTAATTAAACCACGCCGAAGTCGACCATGACTGATCATGTATGATATTGAACTTGAAATAATTCAGCAATAGATTAATTAATGCAATATAAATTATGAGGGAATTTTGGTATCAAACGAAATAAATTAAGTTTTGAATTAGCGTCATCCTTGACAAATCAATATAATGATTTCATGAGAGAATATCTCTCTTCTAGTCTATTATATCCCTCACTTGTGCGTCATGAAACCCGACAGCTCAACAACAAAATAGAGAGTCGTGTTTGATGCCTCCGCTCAAGCTCGATACCCTTCTATTAGGCCCTAAACTGCAGAGAGACATCGTATCGATCCTTTTGAGATTTCGACTGCCTGCCATAGTCATTACATCAGACGTGAAGAATATGTATCGTCAGATCTTGGTTTCAAAGAAACATGTGAACTTCCAGAGGATCCTCTGGCGATTTTCAACTTCTGAACTCATTCAAGACTTCAGATTATTGACTCTCGTTTATGGAGTTAATTCATTTCCATTTCAGGCAATTCGTACTCTTTTGCAGTTAAGCTCAGATCAAGCCTCCCGTGTCATCAAAAGTGATGTTTACATAGATGATGTAGTAACCGGCTAAAACAGCCCTCCCCAAACTCTCTCTTTGCAAAAGGAACTAATAAGCCTTTTTATGAAAGGTGGCTTCGAGCTCCGCAAATGGGCCAGCAATGACCCTGCTCTCCTAGCGCATCTTCCTCCTGAAAGTCTTTAGTTGAACCCAATGACTTTCGACTCTGAATCCAAGTCAACTGTAAAAAATTTAGGACTACCATGGGATCCCTCGAGTGACTCGTTTTCATTTCATGGTAATCCAATTAGTACCTTTTGTACAAAGCGCACAATATTATCCGAATTAGCAAGGGTTTTCGATCCTCTAGGACTCCTCACCCCTCTAACACTCTCCCTGAAAATTATCATCCAACAACTCTGGGCATTGGGTCTACATTGGGATGAAACACCTCCAGACAGCATTCTTCAAACTTGGAATCGTATTAAAATAGATTTGAGCTCCCTATCTACTCTTCAAATTCCAAGATTTGTCTCATCTACCTCTATATCTCTTGTTGAACTACACGGTTTCAGTAATGCATCAGAGAAAGGGTACGCGGGAGCGGCCTATATCAGGTAACGTGATAAAAGTAGTAATATTATCACCCAGCTTCTCTGTGCGAAGGCAAAGGTGGCCCCCCTCAAGAAAATCTCAATTCCAAAACCCGAACTTTGTGGAGCCTTATTGCTAGCAAAGTTGTTGAAATTTGTTCTGAATACTGTCAAGGATAAATTATCTTTTACAGAAATATTTACTTGAACAGATTCCACCATAGTTCTTTCTTGGCTGAATGGCTCCCCTCACAGATGGAACACTTTCGTCTGCAATAGGGTCACTCAAATTCATGAATTATTATCTACCTCTTGTTGGCACCACGTATTCTCAGCTAATAATTCAGCAGACCCTGCTTCGCGAGGCTTGACTCCTTCGAAGATTCTGGATAACGAATTATGGTGGGCGGGACCCCCTTTTCTAAGCCCCCCCCCTCGTGTTGGCCTTTAAGTGAAATTGTTTCACATCAGACAAACGAAGAAAAAAGAACGATCTTATTCATCACTGCTGATGTCGATCACCCATTCTCCCATCTCCTAACACGGTTTTCCTCGTTATTAAAAATACAGAGAATTGTCAGTTACATGCTGAGGTTCATACATCAACTGAAAAATCCCGAATTTCGAAAGCTTGAACCTGATTTATCTCAATTTGTGCTCTCTATTATACTTGATAAAATATTCCCAAGAATCCAGTTTCTCTAAAGAAATAACTCCGATTAAACAAAAAAGCCTCTGCCCAAAAGTTTCCGGAAGCTTAGTCCGTTCCTGGATGAACAAGATATCCTCAGGGTGGGCGGACGCTTGGCTCGCTCTTCCTTACCGTTTGAGCAAAAGCACCCTGCGTTACTTCCAAGTGATCATCGGTTGACATCCTTGATAATTGAATTCACCCACAAAAAATTCTTACATCCAGGGATCCTCACTCTTCACAATTTATTATCTCAACGATATTGGATTTCATCACCAAGACGTACTATTCGCAAAGTTGTGGCGTCTTGTCACCGCTGTTTTCGAGTAAAACCTATTTCGATTCGATGTCGGTGTTGACATGGCCGGTCCCTTCTCCACCAAGATTGGAAAAATGCGAGGCGCGAAGACTTTCAAATCTTATGTCTGCATGGCTACGAAAGCCATACATCTCGAACTTGTCTTGGAAATGACCACTGAAGCCTTTCTTGCAAGTTTTCGCCGCTTCATTGCCCGTCACGGTCAATGCAACATATCTACAGTGACTGTGGAAGCAATTTTATTGGTGCTTCCAAATATTTTGAGGATATCATGACCTCTGCTGCCACAGAGGAGCATGTAAAATTTCATTTCAACCCAGCACATGCACCCAATTTCGGAGGCCTCTGGGAGTCAGGGGTTAAATCCATGAAATCCCACTTGGATAGGGTAGTTGGGAAACAGATTCTCACATTTGAAGAGTTCTATACCGTATTGGTACAGATTGAAGCGGTGTTGAATTACAGGCCGTTATCATCTCCAGCCAGTTCAGACCTAATGACATTCAAGTCCTCACTCCTGGTAATTTTTCAACCATGGAGCCACTCAATGCGTTACCTGACCCTGATTTAGGAAACATTAAGTTAGGGCGTCTCAGTCGTTGGCAGCTCCTTCAGAGCATGCACCAGAGCTTTTGGAAGAAATGGCATAGGGATTATCTCCATACCATTCTACAGAAATCCAAATGGACAGATCCGTGCACTAATATTGAGCCAAACACAGTGATCGTAATGAGAGAGGATAACTCACCGCCTCTAAAATGGCACTATGATAGAGTGAAGGAGGTATTCAAAGGTATGGACACGCGTTGTCACGGTAAAATCTTCGAAAGGTATATCTTAACAAGACCTGTTTCAAACGTTTGTCCATTACCTTTTCAACATTGAAAAATATATATATTTCACAACCCTTTTTTTAAGTTTATATAGTTAAGTAACAAAGTAAAATGTATCATTTTGGTGGGCGGAATGTTTAGGGATGACGTCTCGACAGATCAGTTTTCATATTATTTTATTATTGTCATTATTATTATTCTCATTATTCTCTTCATGCATAAACATATTTTCTACTCCTATGTTCCAGCGCGATATGAACAGAAACAAGATTGCTATCCGTACTGTAGCGCAAAAAATGTCCTCGTCGATTATAGAAAAAAAGGATATATTCAGAACGTCGATGAGAAAAGAGTCTATGAACTCTTGTGCCGAAAAGAATAAGTTAACACTCACTCGCGAACTTAGTTCAACCAAGTATTATTTTTAACGTGTCGTAATTTTGTGTACCTACATACTGTAACGATTTAGAGACCGGCCTCGAGTCCGGCCCTGATCATTGTTAACTCAAAATGTAAAAAAGTTCTCCGCTGACAAACAAATAAATCACGTGGAAGAATCGCGAACCCTCTGAACGAAGTTTCTGGGGACATCTTAGAACTCGCCCGAAAGGCCGAGAACTGTAAATACTAGTATATAAGCCACTGTGTGTAGATGGCGGGATAGTCAGAGTTCAGAGTTAGTCACACTTCCAGAGTTCGCAGATAGAGACTGATACAGTAATAAATAAATTAGTGAAGTAAATGTTCTAGTTCAATAATTGTTTTAAATAGTATTTCAAATAAATAGGAAAATTAGTTAGTGCACTTTTACTACAATACCTACTCAAGGAGTTACTGCCAGGTGGCGGCCGCCGAGGAGAGAAAGCAGCATTGCAAACCGACCAAGGTAGGTGGTGGTTTTGTTTCTGCCGAATGTGAAAAAATTCAATTCCGTATTTTCATGAAAAAAAAATCTACACAGCCAACTCAAACAGAATGAACGAAAAATTTTAAACCTTTTCTGCAATTCTCTACCATGCCATATATTGGACACATTGGACATATCAAGTAACTATCTATATTTTCAGCTCTATGCGATAAACTAATAGAGTTTGTAAGATATCTCGCAAATCATTCCATAAGCTTAATATACGATGGAAAAAAGAGTCAACTATATCATGAAGAGATCTTACCAAACTCGTTGTTATGCGTCTGTGGTTGCCATGAATACCAAAAAAGAATTGAGCACTCTCAAAACGAAGTATGGAAGGTTGAGCGATCCCTTCGTTTTGAAATATGAATTCACAAGAAAAAAAATTCATGCAGGCTGCTGTCTCCAATCGAAAAATTAAACACATAAAACAACGGGAGCACAGAGAAAATGATCTTTTCTACGGAGAGCATTGTAAGAACCCAGATATGGATGACGCTTCTTTTGCTATTGCAGCAAGAGATTTTTTGAAAAATTTACAATATCTGTTGAAGAGGCTAAAAAAATTGAGATATTGACACGAGATCAGGCTGATTCTGCTAAATGGCATAGTGAAAGACGAAAACGCGATACTACCTCAAAATTTTAAGAGATATGTAAAAAGAGGGAACCGTATTTAGTAAAAAATTTGGTTAAATCTATTGTGCATCCGATACCATTTTTCTCGAAAGCTACTCAATATGGCATAGAAAATTAAGTAAGAGCACGGAAAGACCGAGAACACCACTTGAAAAGAAAAATATCAACATGTGAACCATTCATTGATGAAGAATTCAGTTACATGCCTGCCAGACCTGACGGAATTTTGGAGGGAGAAAACTCCATTGTAGAAATAAAATATCCATATGGAGCCAGGACCATAACAGTTGATGAAGGAATAACACCATCAACGAATGCCATAATTGGTACTTTCAAATCCATGGTCAATTACGGATCACCAAAATGAATTTTTGTTTTCTATGTGTTTGGACCCCTCCAGGAATCAAAGTGGAGAAAATTAATCTAAAAGACAAATTCTGGAGTGACGAAATGAAAAGAAAAATAACAAAGATTTATATTGAATACGTTCTACCTGAAATTATAGATAGTAGGACAAATAGAGGCATCGAAGTGCGAGACAGAATAAAAAATGAAAAATGAGTTGTAGGGTCTTTCCTACAATGAAATTTTATATTTAAATTCATTATGCTCAACAAATTTGTGTCTCATTTTCAGTTACAAACTAGAACAATAAATTGTTACTTTCAAATTTTGTCTTCTGATTAAATTATTTTATGGTAGTGGTCATCAAACAATTCTTCGAAGGTTTATGTTACTTCCGTTGAAACCAAAAGTGACATGGAACTGAGCCACATATCAAGAAATACAGTTTAATGCCTTATACAGATCTTTCAAATTTCATTTCTTTATTTTAAAATCCAGTTGACGAGCCACCTTCCGCGGACACCCGGTATGTATGCAATAAAGCATAAATTTTTAATACTTCAGAAAATTCACCGATGCTTTGATATTAAATTATGTTGCATTTGGTAAACAGATAATCGGAATATGTTTTCAGCTATTTGCATCCGATATGAATGCTCGATTCTAATGCACTCGTCCATCACCCAGATTCAGTATATTCTTCAAGCTTATGATGATGGCTAGTCGACAGACGCGTCGATACCGCCAAACCGTACGGAACTTCGACTCCCCCTCGTAATTGCTGAATATTGATGAGCTTCGGTCTATGGGAATGGGGGAAGCGGTAATCATGTTTCCGTAATATTTAGACTCCACCCACCAGTGGCGAACTTTGTACCTCTGCCCCAACCGCTGCCTCGCAGGTCATTCAGTCTATAAGGTATCACAAAATCTTAAGATTTGTCCTTTCGTTGTACTTTGATGATCCTTCAATAATGTTTCTTTCAGTTTTTCTTGTTTTTGCAATAATTGGTAAAATTTTCCTTCTTTTCTCGTGTCTCTTAAAATCACTCGAGATATTTTTCATAACTGGGTCAATAAACTTTCACGTTTTTGAAAATTTTATAATTACTTGTACAACTATTTAAATTATAATATTTAAAACTTTTTTCCATAATTTTCTATTTAATGACATTTTCTGAACTTTCTGCAGTTTTGAAAACTCTATTCATTCTCTCAGTACTTCACGTCCTTATCATGGATTGCCCTGTCAATCTTACTCTTGTATACTGAATATAATTTTATAATGAAATTTCACAAAATTTTTATTTATTTTTTACTTTTTTTTTATTAATTTAAATTCAACTCCGACCCTGTTGAAATTCGACGTTTCGACTCCGGTTTTGGAGCCATTTTCAAGAACTGAAAAGGAATGTGAATTTGAACCGCGTTTGTTCTTGTCATGATAGAATTTTAATTTAATACTGTTTTACAGAAAGAGTTGGCTGGTTACTGATGGTTTTATGAAGAACGAAAAAAGTCATCGTAGAACTGAAACTGGTTTCAAGAACTGATATTTGTGACTATTTGGATGAATCTTTTAATAGTCTTTGGTTGAGATGGTAAAGATAGAACATTGCAAAGTTCAGGTAAGGTATCTGGTTTTTCTAGTTTAATAATAATAATGATATTTCTATAAATTTCCATTACAAGAATCTTTCACAACTAATTCTAATATATATTTTTATTATTATTAAAAAATAGTGCTTTTCATAACAATATAATGTAATAAACTGGAAGTTCGGGTCGAACTGCGTCTGGAATTTGTTGAAATTCGAAGTTTCGACTCCGGTTTTGGAGCCATTTTCAAGAACTGAAAAGGAATGTGAATTTGAACCGCGTTTGTTGAAATTCGATGTTTCGACTCTGATTTTGGAGCCATTTTCAAGAACTGAAAAAGAATGTGATTTTACACTGAGGTCTCAATTTGACTTCTCCTCACGTATCATCACGATAGGATTTTGTGACTTGACGCCGGGATCTCAATCTGAGTTGTGATTCTGTACTTGTACTGAACGTAGTCAGTAATAATACTCCCTCATAAACACTCGTTGAGTGTACCCAAAGGCATAGCTTGTGCGGGTAGAGGACGGCTATTATTATTATTTGCCGTGGCGCTCCGGGGCGACTTACTGATATTTTAGGTGATGTATTCACTTTTCAGCTGCAGGAAAACCCGGAAAACCTACGGCACCACCTTGATTGGTCGGTGTGCACTCCAAGCTAGCACTAGACGAGATTGGCATCTAGACAACTCACAATACACTTGCTTCTCAACAAGGCATGCGGCCGCCTATCGATCCGATATAAAGTAGTTGAGAGAAAAATTCTCGTACCTACATCGGATTCGAACCGACTATCGCTATGCTGGAGTTTCGAACGGCCTGAGCATTAGACCGCTGATCCACCGACCACAGTGAAAGGTAACTTTCGGCGGGAGCTGGATTGGCAGGGCCGTCTGGATTGGCGAGGCCTGAATTTGCGGTATTTGAAATGGTGCGAGATGAGCTCTACGCAGAAACTGAGTTGGGGCCAAATGAGGGAAGGCGGGCAATCAGAGGTTTCCAGGTATTGGGAAGTCTACGTCCGTCGTCGCGGGTATTGAGGCAATTGGGGCGCTTCTCTATCTCAAGAGCTTCACGGATGATCCTTGTTTGAAGAATATTCTCGGTCGCAATTGTCTTGGTGTTTTTGAAGTCAATTTTGTGGTCTGTGTCTTCTTGATGTTTATAGAGTGAAGACGAGGAGGGTGCTTATCGTCCTGATTCGTTGGAAACCACGAAACTGCTGTCGGCGAATGATGGAATTCTCGGAATTAAATCGAAAACACTCTCTTCACTTCAGATTCTGTTTGCATTCGAGATTGAGCCTTGGGTTGGTCAGGACAACAAAATTGTTGGCTGCCTGTTATTGAGTATATAATCATCTAACTTCGGATTCCATGGTTCGTTTGCAATTAAGTTTCAACTAGTGACAGTACATGCCACCAGTTACTTTTAGTAATAGTAAAGATGAAACAAAATTATATTTGCATTCATTTAATAAAGCAATCCTATTCCCAATTACAATTTCCTTACAAATTAATTTTCTATCTTATCCTGTGTGTCCATACAAATAATTTTTCTTATTAATTACATATGGGGTGTGTCAAGCAGTCATTGGTGCATATTAAAACTGAATTGAAATATACATAAACTAACCTTTGGTAGGTTGCTACTCAATAAAGCAGAATATTTTGATTACCTACCTCCATATTGCAAGTACATGTTGTTATTCTTGAAAAATAATACGACATACGCCCAAATAATAAATTTACTGTTCATTATCAATACAATCACAAACGTTCATAAGCTACTAATTCTCAAAAAGATAAAGAACTTTCGAAAAATTTATTCTAAAATTGTTTTTTTAGGAATGTATGATTTATATAGACCAGAAAATAGGATAAAAATAAAGTTCAGAGTAACTTTTGAGTTTCTACAAATAACAGAAATAACTTGATATAGGTATCCATTAAAAAATTGTTTACATCTACATGAACAAATTCAAAAAATTCGTAATAGGAGGTCAGCTATAAATCAAACTTCTTTATGTCCCTCCAATGCTGATAAATTGTTATCCTTCAATATCCTTCTTATTCTTGTATATATTAATAAGCTCTTCCATATGTTCTCTCTAGTTCAAACAGGGGCATGTTTAAGTTTGCTGGTGACATCTTTTATTCTAAATTGTTCCAATATCGTAGAACTTCCAGACTCAACCCAGAGTTTAAGACAGAAAATGAGCGAGTTAGGTACAAATAATTTATTGATATTAAAAGCTGACTTGTAATTTCCACATGCAAAAGAATATGTTGGAAACTTCTTATGTTAACTCAAATAAAATTATTAGTAACCAATAGAATAATTGTCAGGTGTTTATAGACTATAACATGAGCTGGGATATATAAGGTGACACTTAGGCACTTAGGCATAATGAGTGTCCCTATGTCTCTCAAACACTTCTCAACTGATGATTGAAAAAGAAAAGAGAATCACTTCAATTCGCCATTTCTTCGCCTCTATGTTAGTAACATTATTATAGACTGTGAAAACCAAGAATATACAGAACATGATTACATAGATTACAAGAATAAAGCTAGTAATTTTTGACAAGAAAATATGTTTTTGAATATAAATCAACTAACGGTACAGTTTCCTACTATAACATTTATAATTTCGAATATATTTTAAGAAACTACTGAATACTATTTATCAGCACATCGATTTCATTAGGGTTATTTGAAATGTTTAAACTATCTTCAAATGAAAAATGAAATACAATGATCCAGTCATAAATAGGCTTGAACTAATCACCATGTTATAAAGTTATTGATAATGAACATGAACAATATGAGCAGTTTTGCATTATAAATTAGCTCGAAATCACTTTCATACATTCTTAACACATTTATTGCCACTTACTTCTTCAGCATCAAACGACATATCTAAAGATTCCCTCGATCCTCTTCTAGATGTTTTATCTTTGATACTTCCTACCTTCCGTTTATCTTCGCCCAATAGGTTTCTTGAATGCTTCACAATATCCAAGGCCTACAACAAAGATCGTCACAATGTTAGTAAATTGGTAAATTCTATAATTTTTTTTTTTTCAGTGAGAACATCACGATAATCAAGGAAGATGAGATTGAACTAGGAATTGTTTTTTTTTCCTGAATTTCTCAATGATACATGTCACTGAGAACACCAATATGGACGAGTTCTAAAGTTTTGCCATTTGTTGAACATACAAGCTAAGATATCTAAAAACCCTGTTGTAGACTGATTATATTTGATTTAATTTTTTTAAATAAAAAAAAAATGGAATATAGAAATATAATTATAATAGACTGACTAGAATGCGCTTGGTCTACTGCATACCCAAATTTCGTTGCACTCCTATGCGATAGGCAAGGAGGACACGACGATAAAGAGATATATGTCTGCGATAGCATTTTACATGCGTGCGAGAAAGATAATCGAGAGAAAGTATGATGCACAGATTACGGAAACAGAGTTTAGATATGAAAGATCGGCCTTCTCGCGGTTTTCTATTCGAGCTTCAGGGATACATACACTTGCAGCGCTGGGAGCATGAATGATTACTATATTTAACGTAGATGGCGGCACAATATCATTTTGGGCTATTTTATTTTGAGTTGTTTTCATCCATTTTACCATTTTGTTTTTTAAAGTGTTTCGAATACTGCGTGTGCCTTACCATGGAAGATTATGTTGATATCAAGAAACGTAAGAGGTGTTGTGTTAGTGGATGTACTGATAAGACAAGTAAAAGACATCGTTTTCCTATCAAGGAACCAGAAATTTGTCAAGTCTGGATAGAAAGGAATAAACCACCACATCATGATGATCTTTCGGCGAGAGAAATACATTATAAATATGTTGTCTATGAGCAACTTTTCTCACAAGAGTGTGGACACACGAAAAGGTCTTAAAAGGACGACAATTCCGTCGATTAATATTCCAGGTAAATTTCTTTCAATGATAAATAAGTTTGATTTGCACTTCACAATATTATGTGCTCATAATATTAAAATTTTAGGTGATGTGATTCTATATGTCATCACCAATGAAAAATGTTTTGGCTTTTTGATAGATGACCATGAGTCCAACAGATATTTTCTTTCATGAGAAGATATATTCACGTGTTTTCATTTATCCCCAAAATAAAATTTCAGAATTTGATGCAGAGTCTTCAGGAGTAACGGATGATGAACAAATACCTGGTCCTTCCAATGTTTTCTTGACACCCCCTTGTCTGTCTCCTGAGCCTGTGATGCCTATGCCTTCCACCGCTGACACATCTCATCCTGAGGCAACCAATTTCAAGAAAGTTCTCATTAAACATGGTAAGTGCAATCAATATATTTGATATTTACTCAGGTAAATAATATTTTATAAAAAAAAAGAAGTGATAAACGACAATTATGAACCACTCTTACTTTTTGCCTTCAATATTTTCAAACCTACTTGTGATAGGAATCATTTGAACAAATTTTAAATTGTTATTTTGTTTAAAATTGTTTTTTTCCGTTAACCAGCCGTCATCCCCCTACGAACGACAGCCCTCAGAAGTCGAAACTTGTGCGAGCTAAGGATTAACGAGGTCTTACCTTTTAACGTGTGATTCCTAGCACGATTTGGGGATTTCCAAAAAATTTTAGGTACTATAATTTCTGAACACAATGCGAAATTTTCAAAAAATACTTTTACTATGCTGTGAGGAAAACTGTGTTGCTATAGAAACTTATATCTTTTTAAAATGTCATGGGTTTGGAACAAGGAAATGATGACATTCAATTGCTTTATATAATATGAAGAAAATTGTCAATTAAACTTGATGAGGAAAATTTATTTGATGGTAATGATTTTTTTAAGGACTGGTGGGAGAACTCTATTGGGTGACGTGAATGAAACTAGAGCTAAAAATCTTTCTCCCAAAGCAAGACTATTCTACCATAAAGTGAAGAGATGGGGAGCCCAAATGTCAAGAATGCAGAAATATATTAAATCTTACAAGGAACGTCCTGCCATTGCAGAAAAGGTTACAGCCACACCAAATTTCCAGTCATTCGCCAAACTTGCCAATCTACCATCATATAACTTTATAGTGTGTTAACTTCGCAACCAGCGTCTGAGGCCGCTTGAAGATAAACAGAGGAGAACAAAGGTTTGGCATTGTCTTTGTTCAAGAAAAGGGTAGAAAGGGGTGTCGCTTCTTGGGAAAAATTGTTCCTTTACCATCTGCACGTACCTTAATTAATTTATTGAGAAAGGTTCCATTTCGTCCAGGTATAAATATTCACATATTTGAATTTTTGGAAAGAAGTGTTCAAGAAATGAAGGATGACAAAGAGAATAATACCAATTATGTTTTATTTGTGTTCATGACCTTTTAACAGTAATAATGTACTTTTTTCAACACCCGTACTATATTAATAAACTTATATGCCCATAATCCGTTTCATAATAATAATTCAAAAATATTGCTTTTCATAACAATATAATGTAATAAACTGGAAGTTCGGGTCGAACCGCGTCTGGAATTTGTTGAAATTCGACGTTTCGACTCCGGTTTTGGAGCCATTTTCAAGAACTGAAAAGGAATGTGATTTTGAAACGCGTTTGTTGAAATTCGATGTTTCTACTCCGATTTTGGAGCCATTTTCAAGAACTGAAAAGGAATGTGATTTTACACTGAGGTCTCAATTTGCCTTCTCCTCACGTATCATCACGTTAGGATTTTGTGACTTGACGCCGGGATCTCAATCTGAGTTGTGGTTCTGTACTTGTACTGAACGTCGTCAGTGAAAGGTAACTTTGGGCGGGAGCTGGATTGGCAGGGCCGTCTGGATTGGCGAGGCCTGAATTTGCGGGATTTGAAATGGTGCGAGATGAGCTCTACGCAGGAACTGAGTTGGGGCCAAATGAGGGAAGGCGGGCAATCAGAGGTTTCCAGGTATTGGGAAGTCTACGTCCGTCGTCGCGGGTATTGAGGCAATTGGGGCGCTTCTCTATCTCAAGAGCTTCACGGATGATCCTTGTTTGAAGAATATTCTCGGTCGCAATTGTCTTGGTGTTTTTGAACTCTATTTTGTGGTCTGTGTCTTCTTGATGTTTATAGAGTGCAGACGAGGAGGGTGCTTATCGTCCTGATTTGTTGGGTGATAAACGACAATTCTGAACCACTCTTACTTTTTGCCTTCAATATTTTCAAACCTAGTTGTGATAGGAATCATTTGAACAAATTGATTTGGGGATATATATGATACAGATTTTTCTCATTACGATACAGTTTTTGCCTTAAGATACAGATTTTAATCAAAAGAAACTAATAATTTTTCCATTACACATTTATCGGGTGTACAAAAAATTGCATATACAACTCTCATGTACTGGTTATTAATACTGTAATACTGTCTTTATATATAGGTATTTATTAAGGGTGATTCATTGGGAAATGCGCATACGGTTATGGCAGATGGAAGACACCGAGGTCCTTCTAAATATCCTATATTTTATGGATCTATCGTTCTTTATAACCAAGATACAGGGTGATTTATTGATTTTCCCCATTTTTTCAATTAATCATAACTTATGAACCACCTTATACATTTTTGTGATATTTGGTTTGTATGTTCTTTGTCCAAAGTAGTGTCGATTAACATAATAAGAAAAAATCTTATTCCAGGTCCGGCCTTTAAAAAATTAATAAGTAGGTTTCGAGTCGAAACAACATTCTGTATATCAATATTTTAAAATTTTATTTACAAATTTGGAAAGAGCAGGAAAAATAAGTAAGACTAAAAGTATTTGGTGTTTCCGCATACAACTTTTTTACTTATTAACTTGAGTCAAATCTAGATGTTTCGATAATGAGGTGCCACAAAATTTAAAAAAATAAAATTTCTTCCCCAAATGGTACTTTTCCAGCTTCAATCCATGAAATCATCATCTATTTCTTATTCTCCTGATTCCTGGATCCCCAACCTTATTGAAAAACGAGAGGACATGTTCGTATTTGGGACATATTATTATTATCAATGAAGAACTTTCAAACGCCCTGAATGGTTAAACAAACTATCATGACATTTGTTCATTGCGCTACATTTAGAAAAAAATTATAAAAATGAGAAAAAATGCCCATTCCGAAAAAAGCATAAATTTATTTTAAACAAAAATAACGTTGCAACACATCTACATTTCAAAGGTTAAACATAACAGAATATCAAAAAACTAGAATTTTCTTTTTCCGCGTCTAATTACCTTTTAGCTAGAGCATGATCATTTCTCGACTCTTCTGATGCATTCTTGATAATAATAATAAAATCAAGCAGTCTGTACGTATTGTTTGATTTAGTAAATAATACACTTCAGATTTGATATCCCAAATTGTTTTAATTGCCAAGTTGGCTGATGTCAGAGTACAATTTTGACATAAGTTGATGACTTTGTATTTGTGTTGTTACGTTATTTGTTGGTAACAGTTATTTCTTACTTAAAGTGCCACACCAATTTGATAATAATGAATATGCAGACATGTTGTATGTATATGGATTTTGTGATGGTAATAGAAAAGCTACCCGAAGAGAATATGCACGGCGATTTTCTGGCCGGCGGTTACCTAGTGACAAGACTTTTCCTAATGTGTTTAGTTACCTTAGAGAACACGGTAAATTTCCAACTGTAGCACAAAATGAATGTTACGAAAGACGACATATCGATTTGGAGCAAGATATTCTTAATTTTGTACAAAATGATCCAAAAATTAGTTCGAGAAGAATCAGTCACGCCACTAATGTTCCTCAGTCTACTGTTTGGCGAAGAATAAAAAAAAATCGTCTACATCCGTACCATTTACAGCAAGTTCAGAGGCTACAAGCAGGAGATAAAATTGCTCGATTGGCTTTTAGTAGATGGGTATTACAAAATAATAGGATAATTTACAGATGTTTATTTAGCGATGAATCTCAATTTACCAGAGACGGTATCAATAATTTCAGGAATTCTCATGTGTGGGCCGAACAAAATCCGTTCGCCATAAAACAAAAACATTCACAAATTAGGTTCTCCTTTAATGTTTGGTGTAGCGTTATTAACAACCGATTAATTGGACCCCTTATCCTACCACATCTACTAACGGGTGAAGTGTATTTGGAGTTGCTGCAAAATATTTTAGCCATATTGCTAGATGATGCAGGCGTTGATGTTGGAGGCATGTACTTTTAACATCATTCACCTCTTTCAGGGTAATGGTGAAAGAGTTTTTAAATGACAACTTCCCAAATCATTGGATAGGCAGAGGAGGACCTCACAACTGGCCTGCAAGGGGGCCCGATTTGAATCCACTCGATTACCATGTTTGGGGTTATTTAAAATCAAAAGTTTATTCAACTGAAGTAAACACTAGAGAGGACATTCTACGGAGAATTGAGGACGCTTGCGACGTACTGAGAAATGACCAAGCTATGATTAGAAAGTCAATTACAAATCTTACTTCAAGAGCACGGAAATGTATTGAGCAAAATGGAGGCCACTTTGAACAACTTTATAAGTTATGTTGTTTACATTTTTTTGTGTCTAATTCTTTTCGTTTGACTTGATACAATTTGTTACAACGTTATTTTTGTTTACAATAAAGTTATGCTTTTTTCGGAATGGACAATTTTCCTCATTTTTATAATTTTTTTTCTAAATGTAGCGCAATGAACAAATGTTATGACAATTTTTTTAACCATACAGGGTGTTTGAAATTTCTTCATTGATAATAATAATTTGTCCCAAATACGGACATGTCCTCTCGTTTTTCAATAAGGTTGGGGATCCAGGAATCAGGAGAATAAGAAATAGATCATGATTTCATGGATTGAAGCTGGGGAAGAAATTTTATTTAAAATTTTGTGGCACCTCATTATCGAAACATCTAGATTTGACTCAAGTTAATAAGTAAAAAAGTTGTATGCGGAAACACCAAATACTTTTAGTCTTACTTATTTTTTCCTGCTCTTTCCAAATTTGTAAATAAAATTTTAAAATATTGATATACAGAATGTTGTTTCGACTCGAAAACAACTTATTAATTTTTTTAAGGCCGGACCTGGAATAAGACTTTTTCTTATTATGTTAATCGACATTACTGTCGACAAAGAACATACAAACCAAATATCACAAAAATGTATAGGGTGGTTCATAAGTTATGATTAATTGAAAAAAATGGGAAAATCAATAAATCACTCTGTATCTTCGTTATAAAGAACGATAGACCCATAAAATATAGGTTAGTTAGAAGGACCTCGGTGTCTTCCATCTACCCTTACTGTATGCGCATTTCCCAATGAATCACCCTGTATATTTTTAACTGTTTTATATTAATGTGAATAGTAATGTTTTGAAATTGCTTTTTCTTCGCCAATAAAGTATATTTGAATTGATTTGGTTTGTTAATGCAATGAAAAATTGTACAAAAGTTACCTCTCCACCTTATTTGTTAAGACCGTTTTCGGCTTTTATACCGTACTTTACTTTACTTGATAATGCTGGAAATGAAACCATTCCTAACAAATAAACTAACACCAAGTGTAAATTGGACAAAAGTTTTACTCTTCTGTATTTATCATTTCAGGAAGAAATAAATATTTCATATTTCAAAATCTCTCTTATTCCTCTATCGGTAAAGATGATTTGTAGTCGAGTGACTTACCAACCCATTACAGAAATCTACGTAACTGAATTCAAAATATTTTAGTTCGGGATACATCCACTTCACATCAGTGGCGTAATACGATTCATCGCTTCCAGGTATTCAGTTTCATATCATATCTATCCGTAAACTGTGGTATGAAGGCAATATTTATATAACCAATTTGTAAACATATAACGACGTCGTCGGCTGTCACTAATGAGCGTTGCATTTTCTTTGTGTTCGGTTTGGATGTGTCAGTGCTTTGTCTTTGGGTTATAGTGATAATAATTGATGAATTTAAAACTTAATAAAATTATCTCAACAATTTATATAAAAGGTTATATATGATGAAGTGTTTCATTAGTAGCTGCTCCAGTACTTGGAGAAAAGGAAAAAACACGAAAAATATATCATTTCATAAGTGACTGCACACCTGTGTTGGTATACTTCATCGTGGTATGATTTTTTATATTCCAAAATCAAACCTTAAAACATGGTTGGAATGTATGGGAGTGAGTGGCCGGAATATGAAAAATGTTCAATTCACTTCGCTGATGATGATTGTTTTATCCGCAAATGACTGATGATTGAAACCACATTCAAAACCTACCTACTAAAAGATATGCATTCCGAGCATGTGGTTTCTAGTTCTGGGAATGATGATTCAACAATTACTCTACAGTCTCCAGAAAATAAATATGTTGAGACCGAGTCAACAATAACGGTATCTTTTCCAGAAAACTAATTTCCCCAAGATTTAAATTATTGAGTAGAAAAGGCAGGTATAATATAACAATAATTGAAGCATTTTTTATTTTAATCAAACCAATGTTTCACGGCCATCAGAAGGAATGACATCAATATGTATGAAGTACCAGGAATATTGTGATGTTATATATTATTATAGAATAAGCACTTTCAATATAGCTAGGAATTTATGTTATTAAGGTTCATATAAAGTCAAATCTTTCGCGTGTCTGAACTGTAAGATGGCACTGACAAGATATGTTTTTCATACCATAGTGACAGCGATCTTTTATAATATTTCCAAATTAATTACAGTTTTCTGATGGAATATTTACCGAATATCCAACGGTCAACCCTACTGCTACTGCATTGTTGCCAAATCTCAACATTATTCGAAGTACTGCGAAATAGCTTACAGGATGATTGTTATCAGGTGGTATTAATTGTGGTAATGTGGTTCAATGCATTATGTAGCTATATTACTGGATTACTAATAATAGTAATTATTATTACATTTCTTGTTAGTTGTGGAGACGATTTTGTGATTTCTTTCTTTTCAATAATGAATTATTCATCTACTGTATTATCTACATTAGAGATATAGAATATAACCAATTATAAACAATCCCCAGCCAATAATAATTTGACATTTGTCATTGCTGACACATGGCACATGTCAGTGTATCAAAATACAGTGTTTCAAATCTTAAAAACCAAAATTCATTACAAACCTGACAGCAAAAAAAACGATCACCGAAAGTCTGTGGAATATTGTCAATTTCGGTTAAAACTTTCCTATTATATTTTTTGAAACTTGCACACATAACTCAGTACGGGGTGTTGAGTTTGAACAATGAGGTCTTCATCCAAGACAAATCTGAGGGCGCACGCACTAAATTTCCTGAAATTTGTTGACAAAACACAGCAAGGGAGATTTAAACCGAATAATGAGGCCCACGAAGTCTCCATTAAACCAAAACCGGAAGCACTGCACCTTTCACCAAATGCAAAATATTTCAGCTTTGCAGTATCTCCGTTTTTTTTGTGAATGTAGACATCGCGAGCCCCATTACTGTTGATTAGCGACCTCTGCAGAGCCTTGTCAGTGAATTTAGTGAAACTAACAGGGCCTCAAGTCTTTGGTTGGGTGGAAAACTCGGGGAAATAATTTTTCGCGATCAGTTGAGTCTTGTCTGTGAATATGGTGGAATTCACAGGGCCTCCATAATTTTGTTGGGTGGAGACCTCGGGGATATCGTATTTCGAATACTGAGGGTCTCTGCTGAGTCCTGTCTACGAATTTGGTTGAATTTGTAGTGTCTTTGCTCTTTCGTTGGCCGGAGACCTCGGTGACCTTGTTATTCGAATTCAGTGGCCCCTGCTGAGTCCTGTCTGTAAATTTGGTGGAATTTACAATGCCTCCATAATTGTTGGGATCAGTGGCTTCTGCTAAGTCCGTGAATTTGGTGAAAGTTGCAGTGCCTATGGTTTTTGTGGGGTGGAGACCTCGGAGACTTTATCATTCGAATTCAGTGTTCCTTGCTGTATCCTGTCTGAAAATTTCAGGAAATTTGCAGCGCCCTCAGATTTGTATTGGGTAGAGACTTTGCTTTTCGAACTCAACCCCAGTGCCGAATCATGTCAGCAAGTTTCGGAAAATTTGCGGAGTCTTCAGTTTCGTAATCGGTGTACACCACATTTTTCAGTAACAGTGATGTATTTTTCTTGTCTGCAAATTTCGGTTGATTTGCAGAACATCCAGGCTTACCATGGAAACATCCTTTTGTTCTAAAAGGGGTTATTTTTTCAATTGTTTTTAGAGTTTCCAAAGGTTGTGACCCTTTTTTTTGAAGCTGGTTCATTCTTTTTCTCAGATTTTGGTTTATTGATGATGCCTGTGCCGTCGGTTTTCCTGTGGAAGGAAATCTTGGGAATCTTTGGTATTGCCCTTTTTTTCTGATTCGCCAGTATATTATTTATTGTATTCTTTCCGTTTGTTTTTCTGATATTCGGGGTTGCAGTGCCCATGGGTCCCATCAGATTTTCTTCTACATCTCTCTAATTATACAATTTGAATGCCAAAATAACTCGAATTTTTTTCAGAATTTTTTAATTTGCATCATGGATTTACATGAACCTTAAGTTGTATAACCCTAACAATGGGGGTTTCCAGTCATTTTCAGAAAAAATATATTTCGATATAGTGCACTCATAAGTACCTTGTGTTCAGTTTTTGAAATTTTTCTTCATCAATTTATCGAGATAAAAATTATTGAAAACAAAATTAACCACCGAATTCAAACGACCAGAAGAGGCGGGAACGTGTCGTACTTACGCAAGAGATTTTGATTGGTTATACTCGTAATATACCTTGCAGATAAAATAAGTAATGTGCCTGACAGCGTTGCCATATCGCAAAAAATATGATTTACCAGAATATACTATTTCACTTTCTTAAATCTTTGGTATATATGTACCTACCTACCATGAAATATTAGCTTGGTAATTTTGGATCATTTATTTTTAAATCGTGTTCATGGAAAATAGTATTGTCATTTGTACTCCAAGAAGATATTTATGTACCTTCTGTAACGACTACAGATTAAAAATCTCAGTTGGATTCAGGGTTCAAGGAACACTCTGTGGTTCAGGTAAGCAGATATTACAATGATACAATATACATACATACATAAGCATTAATAATTACTTACATTTTCAGTGAAAAGTGCAAATACTGGTGCGACTAATTTTCAACTTTACAACTGTGCATACTTCAACCTGTCGGTAGCATAACCTATACGTTGTAGCTAAGATGTCTAGAAAACCTGGTGTATCTACTTATACCTGTAAAATTTTGGGAAAAAATGAGGGATTTTTGCCTACTTGATTTTGTGAGATCAGTTGCAGATCGTTCAATCTCTCATTACACGTAATTACTTTCTAGATTTTACAAAGACTTGGCAACTGCGGCGTCACTCTCGGCTTTGTCCGCGCAATTACAAACTTCAGCCAATAGTATTACATGAAGACAATGTCGTCACAGCTGAAGAGCGTTTGAATTTATGCATGCTGAAATCACGTATTCAATATTGAATAATAAATCAGTTTTTCAAAATTTAGAGTGAATAAATGGTTAGGACTATGTTATAAACTGCCCTCCATTACGTCAATTGAAAAAAAGTGCATATTTTACGATACTGAAAACCCCCATTGACCATATTATTATTTATTGTAACTTGTAAGCAATATCGATTCATTCATAAGTAAACATCAAAACCGAACACATGTGTATTATTCAAAGAAACAAATTGAAGTAATACCCAGTTTATTACAATATATCCGAAGGTTGCTTAGTTAGTGACAACAAGGTCCCGAAAGTAACATATTTAAATACTCAATTACTATAAGTCAGCTGTTTTTTGATAAAAACATATTTCCGAGCTTCAATGAACATTATTTTCCATATTAATTCAATAGTAATCACATATATTTATTGATGAAAGCGATACGTTCTTCATACATGATAATTCAATTTTAAAATCTTTGTAAAAAACAAAGTGAGATTATTGAAGTTAGAAAAACCAGACATACCTTCAATAAATTGATAATATTTAATAATTAATGAAAAAAAAAATTATTTCAAAGTTTTTTTTTTGCAGAAGTAGGTAATGATATGTGAACATGCCTATTTATTCATATACATATATAGATTTTTCCATTAGAAACAAAATTCATCACATCACAAAAAGAAAACTCGAACAGATTTCAAATATAATCTCCACTGTTTATAAGTGTATTTATTGATTTCTGAAATATGTAAACTCAAGAATGGTTAATATCAAAAGAAATGTATCCTTTAATACAATCTACTTTCAATGGTTATGTGTAATACTTGAAATAAGCCTGACCTTTTATATTGTTGAGTGGTCGAAAAAGCCACGCAGCCTCACAAGCACCTCGGTATTTTGTGCACGTTTCTTAATCTATTCGAGGCTCAGGATATCGATATCGGTAGGCGTTAAGAACGAAAATTCTAGAAACTTAAGCCTCTTGTAGGAAAGCACTACGCATTCGCGAAGCAATGTTTTGCAGTCTTAGTAAAGTTATCGCAGTAGCAGCAACCATCTTCTCTAATTTGATCATTGCACTGTTTTGAGGGCCAACAGTGAGAAGTACTGTTTCCTATAGGTTTTTTGATGATAGGATCACTAGCTCTTTCGCTTGCTTGTCTTTGTCCTGGCACTTATTACAGTGATTTCATTTGTTTTCCAGTCTCATAACTTTTCTCTTTTGTGGGCTTTAGGCTTCTGGGCCAGAGACAGGCGCATATACAAGGGGGGGTAATGGGGGGTAATTACCCCCCACAATCGAAGAAAATTCAGTCTTACAATCGAAATTGACATAAATATATTCACAAAATGAATCTAATTTCATTCACCGCGTAATTATCTAAATCGAATCATCGTTGAAATTTTTTTTTTATATTAAATAAGACAAACTGAATTTGCCCTCGTTTTTTTCCCCCTACATGATACCCCTCTGATAAACCTAACTATAAATTTAAACGAAAAAAATTTCGCCTTCGGCAGTTTTCAATTTTCTGTCACCCCGTCTCCACGAATTACCCCCCCATGGAATAAATCTGTATACGCGCCTGGCCAGAGAATTGTGTGTTTGCACCTTTGGTAATGCAATGTGTTTCTTCATTGCCTCTGAACCCCCTATGACCTGACACCCACATCAAAGTGACCTTATAACATAATAATTTTTCAAATATTGACGTAATAGTGTGATAACAAATGGTATTGATGAAAATACGCTTATTTAATTATAAGGATAAAAGTATACAGTTTAAGATTTCTGAATATGGTAAACTATTTTATTATTAAGTTTACGAAAAAAAGTTATTCTTCATAAAAAGTTCTCCATAGTCTGAAACCTAGAATACCATCGTCAAATAACATTTTTTTTGAGCCGTCTACAAGTTTTGTCATATAATATGAAATTTTCTCAAGAATGTAGTACCCTTATTTTTGTTGTAAGTTGGTAGAAGTTAAAAACTATGTTCAGGTATCCAACTACATCTATCTACATAAAAAGTCAAGTTTTGTTATTTTTCACAATTTCTTTTTGTTTCAGTAAAAAAACCCTTATTCTCTCCTTAATATAGGCAGATATCTGACAGAAAACAACTACTTCCCTGGCTAATACCACGACGGACGTTGAATTAAATCTAACAGATATCTGTGCAGCGTTCTCCCTAGAATCCGGTAGACAGCCGCAAATGCTTTCTGTAACAAATAGCAGAATCCTGACATGATCACTTACAGACTAGTTTCGAGACATTTTGACTATCTTCAGTGAATGGTAGGTCCGACAACTTTTACAGTCGTCGAAGCCCTTGGTCATACCACGCAATTCACTGGTACTTGAAATGATTCTCCGAGGTGGATGCGGCGTCTCGTAAGAAGACGGAAAACACTCCAAAGCCACTATGAGTAGACTTTTTTTTAATATATATATATATATTATATATATATATATATATATATATATATATATATATATTATATATATATATATATATATATATATATATATATATATATATATATATTATATATATATATATATATATATATATATATATATATATATATATATATATATATATATATATATATATATATATATATATATATATATATATATATATATATATATATATATATATATATATATATATATATATATATATATATGGTATTGCCCAGCGTCCCCCTGTTGAAATTTATAGGTTCACTAGGCGTCCGAAGTCACTGGGCGTCCGATATACGGACGCTCACTGACCGCATCCCATAAATACCCCCAAACATCATTATAAGATGTCAGGAAGCGCATGGAACAAAAATCATCTGGAGTCCCACATAGCCGTTTTCTGATTGCTGTTTTAATTTTAGTTCAGGCTTCTGCCGTACTGGAGCGGTGCTGGCGCTTGCTGTATATGAGATATATAATAACTGCTTTCGCAGCGGTTCACTAGGCGTCCATCGTCATTTCTGTAAATTCCAATCAGTATGAGAATTCACAAGGAGTCCATCGTCATTTTATCTTCAGAGTTTAAATTCATTGTTGTTGTTTCAACAGTTGTCGCCTGGCGTCCTGTTGTTTTACATTTCAGATATTCATTGATTAGATAATTTGTTTTGTGCCAGTGGTTCAAGTGATTTAAAGACATATCAAGATGTACCAGTTTCGTTCTCGTACCACTTTTATGGTAGAAACAGCTAAAAAAATTAGCACAGGTGAGTGACAATAAAAATTGGGTTATGACTTATTATATTTTCGCGCCAAATATGTAATCTTGCAATTTTCTCTCGAATTGTGGTCACATGATATTCAGTTTTGAAGAGAGTCCTTTCAAAGGAAAATATATTACAATAATAATGAAAGAATCCATTCATGACCAACGAAAATACGAAGCGTCAATTTTCAGTGTTTTTCAGTCTAAAGGTGAGTTTATACAGCAAGTAAAATAAAATAAGAAATAAAATAAAATAAGATTTAAAGTAATAATTTAACCGTAACTCATAGTGCTTGTTTCAAGATATAGCGTTTCGGTCAAATTATATTCAAGAATTATTTAAATAACACAACGCTGTCTGTGTCTGGAAAACTTGAGATGAAGCAATTCTGAAATTTTTTAGAGTGGGAGAACCATTTTTGCTCTATTCTGTTCATGTATTTGATTCTTTGGAAATAACGTTTTGATCGTTATTTTGAGGGATTATAATTTTTTTGTCAAATTTCAAAGGTTGGGGCCGGTTCATGATGGCGGACGAGTCTCGTGATTTATGTTTAGATTTCATTCTAAATTGTTAACTAATGTGATTCTTGACGAAAATTGCAATTATGGGCTTCACAAATGGAGTGGGATATTATGATAGTTTTTGTAAAATGGTAAATTCAAGATTGCGTATATCTTCATGCCAATAAAAGGTCACTTCTATGCCTAATAAAACAGTATACTATTTTATTATTATGTTTCAATGAATATACTTATCATATTTTCATAGATACCATCTTATCGACGAGTGGCAGCTATGATTCTGACGAAAGGATCTCCGATTCTTCCTACGGCATCCCCAGTACGAGTGGTACGTAATATTTTTTTATATTTGTTCATCGAATTAATTTTTTTTTATTCTAGGAAGCGAATCGTTCGATTCCGAAATTATTCCTGTTCAAGAAAAATTGAGGTACATATCTTCTCCGGGTTTTGAGTTGCCGGGTTCTTCATATTTTGATTGCAATGGTAAATATTTTCATATTTCAAATTTTAGCAGTATTTAGATAAAGTCAAAGAATGTGCTACCTCTACTAGTGAAAAAACTATTTCCAACATATAGAGTACGAACAAAAATTGCAATGAAAGTATTTTTAACACGCTTTCATGAGCTAACTAGCAAACAATGTAATACAATCTTGGTAGTCAATTTTCACCCACTTCTAGTCCGAATAATCTGAAATTTAGTACACTTATCGAGGACCGATGACAATATAGGATTTCATAATAATATGTAATAATAATGATGATAATAATAATAAGGGTATTTTTTAAATTCAATTTTCTCCTACTTTCAATCGCCCGAGTGATCAAAAATTTAGCATACATGTCAAGGTCCGATTAAAATGCGAGAATTTCATAGTATAAATGTACCAATAATAATAATGATGAGGTGAATTTTAGAATTCAATTGTCACCTACATAAAATCGTCCGAATGATCCAAAATTTGGCCACATATCAAGGATCGATCACGATACAAATTTTATAATAATAATGTAATAATAATAATAAGGTTAATTTTTAAATTCAATTTCTACCTACTTTCAATCGTCCGAATGATCCAAAATTTGGCATTCATATCAAAGACCGATGACAATACAAGAATTTCATGACATTAATGTAACAATAATAATAATGATGAGAATTTTTGAATTCAATTCTCATCCAATTCTAATCCTCCGAATAATCTAAAATTTGGCAGACATATCAAGGACCGATGAAACTCAAAATCTAAAAATAAATTGAAGTTTTGAAAAAATTAAAGAAACACGCTTTTATAGTAATATGGACTAAAAAGTGAAAAATAATCTTAAACATAATTTTTTATATTAAAATAGCGTGGAGTGCTTTTCACTTACATTTTCATAATCATATCATTTTCTTATATAATTATGAAGAATAGAGATAAATGACATCAAGCACCACGTGCTTTTTTAACATAAATGTGATTTTTGAAAATAAATTAGTACTTTTCAGTCCATATTACTGTTGAAGCGTATTTCTTCAGTTTTTCTAAAACCATAATTTATTATCTGAAACTGCAATGAAACACACATCACAATCGAAATCTCTCTAGTAAACGAAAATCGGAAAACCGATTCACGAGTGATATTTTCGGATAATTTTATTAGGAAAGTCTTCCTGAATTAGATTTCATTGTATTCCCTCTTGGAACTGGGGCTTGTTCCTAGAGAAAAAAATGTAAGTGTCATATAGTTTTGAATCTTTCCAGTGCTTATTACTGATACTTATGAAAATCAAATTATTTTTATGAATTTTCTACAAAAATGTTTCAAAATTTAATATTCGTTTCGTATACGAGGAACGCAGAAAAACATTAAGCTGACTTATAATTAATAAATGTTTTCAAATGGGGAATCACATAGAGTCCTATATTCAGAAAAAATGAAGTTTTCATTGATTTTTCACCTTTTCTATTTCACCACCATAATTATGTAATATAAGAATAAAAATCATTTTAGGAATAGAAGGTTATGAATTCGACTAGTTTTTCTGTTTATTTTGAAGAATAAAGGTACTTTACTTTCTAAATTCTACACTGAGGAAAATTTGTATTAACCCTAGTTAGAAATCGGATAACCCCAGCAAGAAACTCTAATAGCATAGGGGACAAGCGAGTTCTCACCTGTGGTTATAAAGTCGACTTTGCTGATTATAACTCACTTGGGATTATTAGAAATTGTCGAATAACTTATAGTGTCGAACTTTGCTACCGCTAGCGAGTGCACCTACTTATGACTACAAGGCATTCTTGCAGTTGTAGGTAACTGACTTTGCTACTGCTAGTGAGTGTATCTACCTATGCATATTATTGTAGGTATGTTACTTTGCTACCACTAGCGAGTGCGCCTACCTGTGAATATTAGGCAGTGCTACAGTCGCAGGTGGAACATTTTGCTAATGTAGGTGTGGAGCACTCTGATGGTTGCAATATTTTTTGCTGCATTTAAAAAACTACATCAATTTCAATCACTCGTGTAGAATTCATAAAGAACAACAATTTTTTGCAATTATTTCCTGTTATGAATACTTTGCGATAAAAATCTGTAACCATAGAGTTTTCAATGAAAAAGCATTGAAAAATACTGTTGTTGTTCATGGGTTCTACAAGTGGTTGAGAATGATGTACTGATTTGGGAAAATCTATCACCAAAACTTCGAACATCATTATTTTATGGAGTAGATTATTAATTAGTCGGTATCACTGAGACACAGTAAGGTTTATTCGTTTGCATCCAAGTGTAGCACTTTTCTACACTCAGTGTAATTATACTCGATGTTTAATATTCGTTTGTCGATTCAATTTATACTTTCCTTTGTGTTCGTACACTGACTTGCACTCAATTCAAAATATGGTGTGAATTACACTACACACTACACCTTGATGCAAATGAATAAACCTTCAGCATGATAACCAAGTGACCAACAACAGCGACAGAGTGTTACTGTTTCTCTGTATCTTTTTCATGGAGGGGGTAATTTTCGTTGAAAAATGAGCTAAACATTGAATAACCATTGCATGGCACAGAATAATAGAATAATGGTAAGTGGGTTTATCGACTAATATTTTAGTGGCAGGTTGGCAATTGTATTACCATAAGTGGGTGAACTTCTATGCGATTGTCCACTTATAGAAAGCAAAAACCTTACAGCCACAGGCATGTAACCCGCCAGTGATTATTCAGCTATAAAATTATAATTTTGTAATAAAAAATCTCACTGTCCCAGACTGACTGCCAAATAGCGACAGCAGTGTACCTTTCTGTGGCAGAAAAATCACCTTTAGCAAAATCGTTTTTGCTGCTGTAGGATTTCAATGTGCTGCTTCTATTCGAAAATTTGTTATAGTAATAGTATTTCTTATCATGGTAGCAAGAAATATCTTAGCAAAAACTTTAATAACACAATTTTCCTCAGTGTACAAATAAATCTCTCTCATATACAAAAGAATAAATCAAGGTTTGGACGGTACATTTTGAGTTTGAAGATATGCAGGCAGTTTCATAAGCATAAGGAATATTATTTTCTTACTTAGTTTCATTCCATCTGTGTTGAGAAATCTGCTGGTCACTGTCTATATACCGGATGACAACAATATCACTTCATTATGCTCTTTATCTTTTAAAATATCAAGATGAAATTCTACAATTAATGTAGACGTCAAATGCCACATTTAACGTGTTCGACAATTTTTTTGGACTTGCGGTTCAGCTGGAAGTGACACCAATTCTTAAATACCTAATTTACTTTTGCAGAAGCGAGCTTGAATATGAAGTGGACCTCCCTAATGATATTGTTTTATCAGTTGTATTTGTCACAGGTTACTCGATGCATTAGAAACTTATTTTAATACCAAAAAATGCTTTACTAACATAGTTTTTTGAGTTTTTTAACGGAATTTTGTTTAAAACCTATTAGTGTGGGGTTTCAAATTAATCGTAATGAAATGGTCTTTTTTCCCAACCCGACGAGTCACCATGTTGCCATATGAAAAAAATTGGTAATTTAAATTTCAAATTTAAATTTCACATAGCACACACATTTTGACCGAAAACAGTGATGTTGTATTTTTCCCAAGAGTTCAGGGCCATCAGCGATTTGAACGTATCCATGGCATTCTAGGTTACAAAATAAAATTCGAAATTGAAAAATAAATTGCTTACAAAAAGTGAAAAATGATACATGGTTGTATTCAGAATGTCATGTGGAGACAAAAGAGGTAGAAATATACTGGGTGTCCCATTTAAATATAAAAAGTTCAAGTCACTTTCGGTGAAACCGGAAGGTGCATGAACTTGAGTTATTCGTCAAAAAAAACGCAGTTTATTTGTCTTAAGTAGATCCTCCAAATTTCAATCCATCTTCAGAAATGTATTTACGTGTATTGAGTATTTTTTGATTACTTTCCATTACATTTTCTATTTTTTTTTAGAAGTGGTGGTACCTCCTCTTGAATTGTCCAACGTAGTAGTAGAACACCCTGAAATTTCTGTTGGTGAAATACCAAACGAAGTAGTCGAGAACCCAACAAAACCATCATTTGTTGATGAAGTACCAAAAGAAGTAGTCGAGAACTCAACAAAACCTTCATTTGTTGATGAAGTATCAAAAGAAGTATGCGAGAACACACCAATACCATCTTCATCTCAAAGTGTTGGTGTGACTAGCTATATCAAGGGAAAGAGAAGAAAGCATAATTGCTGTTATTGTGATATTCCCGTTAATAACTTTGCAAGACACATGGAGAGACAGCATAGTGATGAATTTAAAGTTCAACAATTTCTAGCCTTGAAAAAAGCAGATCCGATGCGGAAACAATTGATAAACAAACTGCGAAAAGAAGGAGATTTTTACACTGGTGAGGTAATTCCCGTCCAGGGAAAACAGACAAAATTTACTTATGGAATATCTGAAAATTTGAGTACATGTCAGTTATTGCCCTGCACGCAATGCAAAGGTGAGTTTCTATCACCAGCATATGCACACAACTACACCCAATCACCAATCTGTTATACTGAATCTACATTTTTTCTAGGATACTATGCGAGGAGTACCCTTCGGAGACACGTGAAACGTTGCGTTTTCCATAAATCCAGTTCTTCAAAAAATCGTCACCAGTCATCCGGACATACACTAATGGCTGGTAGTTTCGGCCCAAATGATCCATTGCGTACTTCTGGGATTTTAGAATCTTTGAAAGCAGATGCAGTTGCTTTGGTGGCAAAGAGAGATAAAATAATTTGCGAAGTGTGCCGCAAATATGTCAAGAGCCACAAAGAAAAACATTTAATATCAGTTGCAAAACGTGACATGAGAAGGTTAGCTCGCCTTTTGATTGAGGCTAGAAAAATTGAAAATGATAGTTCTCTCAAATTAATTTCTTTATTACATCCACAAAAATACAAAGTTATTGTACAAGCTACCAAAGCCATGGCAAATTACGATCATGAAAGGAACTGTTACAATTCACCTTCTGTTGCTATGCAAATGGGAACTCTATTGAAAGCAGCTATAAATGCAGCTCATACATTGGAACTTCAAGTGGACTTTGAATCCCCAAAGTTGAAGATTTTGGATGTGATAAAGGACTTAATTGATGCTGATTGGGCCAATGAAATCTCCACAGAGGCCGGACAGAATTTAAATCTGAATAGATTTAATAAACCAACCGTAATTCCAATGGCAGAGGATATAGCGGTAAGTGCAATTCATTTTTTTCGAGGCTTTGTTACTGAATACTTGAAATAGTAGTAGAGCTGAGGGAAAAAAAATGCAACAGTTTTATAAAGGCTGATATTTTGATATTAGGTCACAAATAGGTGGAATATCAATAGCCTGCCGTCAGTCAACTAGTTTTTGGGACAACTGACGTGGGGGTGGTTCCAAACTTGTAAAAAAAAAACATGTATGTCGCAACTGTTTTATAAAATCTGAGATTTTGTCTGTGGATAGCAAGACAACTAACAAACTGTGTAGACATAGACAGTCAGCAGAATATTGGGACACTACGCGTCAGCGCATGAAATTTAAATAAAAAATTGAGAAAACTAATTTTTGTTGCGTGTATGGCTGTGATTCCGAATCTCGAAATCGTTTTCGATTCTAAACAACTTTTCTAAATTAACTTCTTTGATAATATCAAAAATAAGGGTAGATTACTCTTGATCAAAATTCCTATTTTTTGTTCTCCCCTGTACACGGTTTGGAAATTCAGAATTTTGATTACTCAGATATAAGTTTATCGCAATGCACTAACTTTTATGAGCAATAAAATTTTCTGAAAAATGCATAATAAAAAAAATTCCTATATGGTGCAAACTTTTTGAAACTGTATTTTGACCATAAAGAATGATTATTTCCAGAAAAATTTCCATTCGAAATTTGCCAGTAAAACAAAATTGCTCAGTAGTATATCTAACCTTCAGAATTGACTACCTATGTTCATCTATTTCACTTATTTCAGAATCTTGACATTTTGTTCATCATTCACCTTATTAGTTCAAATGGGTATTATTTTGGCTTAGCCAGTTTCTCAACAAATTAATACCCCTTACTGCATAATTTTTTTATTTCATTAAAAAAAATATATGTTATTTAATGTAGAGTTAAAAGTACTGAAAAAATATTTTTAAAAATATTGGACATCTATTAACAAAAAATACTGTAAATTTTGACATGTGCCAATTTTGGCACAAATTGTATTAAAGTAAAGAAAAGCAAACCGTGTACAGGGGAGAACAAAAAATAGGAATTTTGATCAAGAGTAATCTACCCTTATTTTTGATATTATCAAAGAAGTTAATTTAAAAAGTTGTTTAGAATCGAAACAATATGAGATTTGGAATCACAGCCATCTACCCAACTAAAATAGTTTTTCTCAATTTTTTAATTTCATGTGCTGACGCGTAGTGTCCCACTATTCTGCTGACTGACTATGTCTACACAGTTTGTTAGTTGTCTTGCTATCCACAGACAAAATCTCAGATTTTATAAAACAGTTGCGACATACGTGTTTTTTTTACAAGTTTGGAACCACCCCCACGTCAGTTGTCCCAAAAACTAGCTGACTGACGGCAGGATATTGATATTCCACCTATTTGTGACCTAATATCAAAATACCAGCCTTTATAAAACTGTTGCATTTTTGGTCCCTCAGTCCTTGGACTATAAACTCATATAGCATAGCTAAATGAATGATTCAATAGTTCAATTCCTTGATTTTCAGAAAATGAAAAACTACCTGGATGGTCTGATTTTAAAATCAAAAATGAAATTACAGGAAAATAACAAAGATAGAGCAGCCTATAAGTCTTTGATCGAGGGGACATATTGCAGCCTACTACTATTCAATAAAAGAAGAGTTGGTGAGTTGCAGCGAATACATCTTGATACATATATCAAACATCAAAATAACAAGCCCTCAGGAGAATTTGAAAAGTTATTATCACCTAGTGAAAAAATACTCATCAAAAAATTGAAACGAATTGTCATAAGAGGAAAACGTGGAAGAGGTGTGCCAGTGTTATTCGATAAGGGTACACAGGAAGGAATTGATCTCACTATAGAGCATCGAAATTATTTTTTCCCCATATATAACCCATATTTATTTGGATTATCTAACTCGGTAAGCTGTATCAGTGGTTATCATGTTTTCCGAAAACATGTCATTCGAGCTTTAGGAGAAGCAAGTAAGGCAGCATCTCTCACTTCAACAAAATTAAGAAAGCATCTTCCAACGATTTCACAAATTTTGAAAATGGGTAACGATGATTTAGAACAACTGGCTACCTTCATGGGCCATACCACTAAAACACATAGTGAATGGTATCGTTTACCGTCTGATATATATCAGACGGCAAAAGTCTCAAAAATTCTACTACTAGCCCAAAATAACTGCATAGATCAATATAAGGATCGTAGTCTCAACGAATTGGAAATAAACGATGAAATAATGGAAACTATGGATGTCAGTGAAGCTGAAGAAGAGGAGGAAGACCCTCAGGAAAACATTACTCCTGACAAAGAAAATAAGCAGGTAATAATTACAAACAAGATAAAGAAAAAAGGAAAAACTAAAATAGCCTGGACAAGAGAGGAGAAAAAAGTAGCAGAACAGTATTTCAAAAACCATATCAAAGGTAAAAAACCGCCGAAAAAAGAAGAAGTGTTGAAATTTGTAGAGAAATATCCGGAAATGAAAAGAAGAGAATGGCAAGTCATTAAAGCTTACGTATGTAATCAGTACAATAAAATGTGACTGTAAGAAATCATGAAAATGACAACAATGAATTATAGTTTTGTTACTGTCTCTGTACCAATCTATCTATCCCCAGTAGTAGTAATAATTGAAATTTATCGACATCTAATGCGATGTCGAAAGGCTATCGACTGAGGTCCTTCAGCCATGGTGCGTTCTTGGTGATAGGCTTTGTTATTATTTCCATACGCCACTTAGGAGCAGCACTGTTGATTGGAACCTAACAGTGTCGACTCTTTCTGGTTAGTATTCAGAATTTTAGATTTAATCCACACCAAAATGAAAAACGGATCAATATTAATTTATTATTTATTTATATTGAATAATTATGTACAGCTACCAAAATATTCCAAAATCCAATTACAGATTCTCATTATTGGTCATTCTGAAGCTTCACCATATATATTAGAGATTATATATTGTTATCGGAATGTTAAGGTATAACATTTTGTGATACGTCTACCCACAGTAGTAACATAATTTTTTCTACATATAAATATATTACCTGCATTAATCCAAAATATTCTTAGACAATAAATTATATACAATATACCCAGGGTTAAACCGCCAAACGGTCAGTATCGATTTTTCAGCTGAAAATAAGATGTTTTTTCACATAAGCATGTGTTCCAATTTGCTTCGTTTTCGAGATAATGGGCGTCAAAGTTTTTAGAAAAAATCAGTTTTTTATTCACTGCTCAAAAACGCTTTGGCTGATTTTAATGAAAATTGGTAAGCTGATTTGCGGTACTGAAAGGCTTATTTTAATGTACCTAGAGTTAAAAAATATAAATTTTTTCCTAAAAACTTTGACACACTATATCTTGAGAACAAATCAATTTGGGACACATGCTTATGTGAAGAAAACATCTTCATCTAAAAAATCGATACTGATTGTTTGGCGGTTTAACCCTGGATCACCCTGTATAATAAATCTTAATATGAATTAGTAACCACAATTTTGAGCGGTTGGAATGAATTTAAATAATAATTTTTGAGTGTTAAAAAATCACAAACCACCAATTAAACATATATTTCCAAAAGTGAAAGAATTTGCCAAAAACGGAAAATACTTTGGCGGTCTTATCAAATAGGTTAACAGTAATCGAGTGTTGTTTCAAGAACACAAAATTCATGAATTTGAACATAGTTCGAAAAGTGTGCCAAAGAATATCAAATAAGTAAAACGAATAATTTCGACAAAGTCGAAATTGCCTTCTATTCACACGTTTTCACAAAGTGGAAAATAAGCAGATATCTGTCAGAAAACAACAACTTACCCTTACGGACATTGAATTACATTTGTCATCTACTTATACAATGTTCTTCCATGAGAACACTATTTCAAATGCATACTGCATTCAAGTATTGCATATTATCAACCATCTGGTTGGGATTGACCACCTGCATACATAACATGTTTCGAAGTTCTCATCACTCATCAGTGTTAGGGTAAGTTAGAAATCTTTATGTCATCCAGGACCACCCAACGAATAAGAACACGCAAAGCTCAACAGCAAGACGCAATCCTCGATATCACAGACTCCAGTAAGAGTGAATGAATAAGTTCCTACAATGTTCTAAAAGTGTGGTCCGTGAGGGGAAGTAGTTGTTTTCTGACAGATAGTTGCCTCATATTTTCCATTTTGTGGAATTGTGTGGAGAGAAGGGTATTTTTACATCTTCGAAATTTTTCGTTTCATTGACACAAGAATATATTAGTTTTTTTTTCAATCTGAACCTAAATTTGAGCAGTCGAATAGATTCCGACCCTATATCACAAAACTCGCCTGCCTTATTGAAATATTCGTTAAAATAATTATCGGCACCTTAATCAACTGTCAAACTATAAGTTGATCGAAAAACTGAATTAGTGTGATGCATGTGTTACAAAACTTTATTACCAGCAAAAGAAAGATGAGTAAGGCGAAATAAAAGTATTTCAAAACAGAGGATGGCTGCCTGATCCGTTAAATGAATGTTCGTGTAATATATGTTTGAAAAATAGTGGACGCCACGTGAAACACTGTATGGGCTGACGTTGTCTTACCTACGGTTTCAAGGAGATTTATAAACACGTGCATATGACCGGACGCCCAGTGAGAATGTTTTCTGATTGGACGCCATGTTATATCGTATAGCTATATATATATATATATATATATATATATATATATATATATATATATATATATATATATATATATATATATATATATATATATAAAATCAGCTGGGGACTTCTCGAGTTTGCGGTCTGTTTACCAATAAAACTCATTCGTTCTATATCTCAATATTTTGCTAATCTTTATTAGCTTCTTCAGGAGAGAAAAGCTACAAAAACATGTTAGGAATTATGAAAGAACCAAACCAAAAATTATACAACTGTTCCAATTACAATCATAGAGTCGGTAATCCTATTGTGTTCATTAGTGTTCTGGGGAGCTGCGAAACATTCATCAACACCAACTAGGTAGTATCCATTACTAACTGAAAACGGGGCACCGGCTTATATATCCCGCAGGTAACCAAAAATCTAATGACCAGTAGGTAACAATAAAAAATAATAATTTTTTTATTTTTTTTTCATTGTTGCTCAGCGTGCACTGATAAGAGGTTCCCTAACCAAATATTTCTTATTCTACTATACATTTGAATTTTGATATAGTTCCCGTGAACACATCACAATAAAGGCCATAACTTTAGGTTACTTTAGCGCAGTTGTAGTTCCTTACGCCGATAAGTCATTACCAACGCCGATAAGTCATTACCAACGCCTCGGTGAATTCTCCTTCCTCATTATCCCTACATGATATACTACTCTTTACTGGTCAGCGGAACACTCTTCTAGATACGTTTCGATTCGAAACCAATGTGTCTGAGGCAAAATAGGGTAATTGCCCGTTGAGTGAGCGGCAATTTGCTGGGGTTCTAGAATGATTGGCGAAGGTGTCGATTCGGTTGGTTGGGATTGTCTGGGATACTCTTGTTGGATTGCCCACAGGTCAGAATGTTACACAAGCTCGCTCACAATGATATTCAAATCATGTGGTTTGATATAAGTGAACACCATTTAGGATAACATCTACAGTGTACTTTTCCAATCGGAATATATAGCAAGATCGTAGGCTCCCAGTCTTTGAACGATAGTCCTTCTTCTACCAATGAAGTATGACTGCATCTCACAGTGAAACAATGATTTGGTGACTTCTACTGAGCAAGTCTACAAGTGCTGGACGAATTTCGTTACACCGCACTATCTTAACGGAAATAGGTTTGCTGAAATACGCGGATTCTGGTTCTGGACACTTTTTAACGTCTGTGAGAGATATTGTAGAAATGTTTACTCTTTTATCACTACAGTCATACGCAATTATCCCGGATACCGACACAAAATAGTGCATGACCAGCAAGATAGCAATCATAAATAACCATTAAGATTTACAAATATAATAAAATCACTATTTCCGTGAATATAAAAATTGAAATCGGAACGACTCAAAATGAATAAAAAATAAAATCATAACTCAATATAAATCATCATTGGATAACCCAGTATGAAAAAAAAAATCAATAGTGACAATAAAATCATATCCGATGACTCCAAAAATAGACCATATTGGATTATGCAATAGCAACAAAAAAATCATAGAATTACTGAATAAAAAAAATCGCATGTCAGGTTACTGCCGTATGTCGGCCCGGGCCTTGCACAGACATTACCTCGACAAAGACATATACTATTTATTTAGCTTGAAGATAATTCACCCCAGGCTCTTCAAGTTACGGCACTCCTCTGATTTTCCCAAATACATTCTAATCATTCTGGCTCGCTTCCATTTTAATCCCCAGTCACTCGTCTACTCCTAATTGTCAGTGCGTTCAACTTATCGACATTACTCTCCATCATTCATTCAATCAATTACTTTCTCTCACAGATTTGGTCGGTCAGGTACTTTTCGGATTCTGCTAGATTTCCTTAAAGGCTGAGGCTCTTCTATACCTTCCTCCTCATCCTCATCTCCTACATTATCGCCCTCAGTCACCTCGTCTTCCAAGTAACCTTGAAACTCTATCCACTGGGGAGGGATGATAACTTTCTTTCTCTCCTCCACGGTGGTCTCCTTACCGCGCTTAATCTCCTCCACGTCGGTACCACTACTGGTTCCTACGGACCCATCTTCTTCGAGCTCATGAGGTGAGTATGCTTTCAGCCTGTTAACCCAATCTCGCTGGTTGTACGCAATATAATGCGACAACATATCCTTCAATACTCGATGCATCCTTTCTATTTGACCGTTTGACGTAAGGGCATAGCTAGACGTTTGTATCTTCTTGATAACCAAAATTTTGCACACTGCCTTAAATAACTCGGAAAAAAAAATTGCACCCCTGTCTGTTAGAAGCATCTGTTAGTAGCATCCTAGGAGCTCCATGTCGGCAGGTGATATGTTCGACGAAAGATCGTGCAATGGTATCTGCTTTCTGATGTGGAAGGGGAATAGCTACCACATCGTAAAATAATATTGGAAGGTTAAAAGGTAGCGATTTTCATTCCAAGAGGTTACTAAAAGGCCCACTATATCTATAGACGTCAATTCCCAGGGTTCATAAGCCGTCGTAAACCTTTGTAAAGGGACCTTTTTCTGATGTGGTGAGGTTTTTCGCTTATTACAGAATTCACAAGCAATCACATATTTCGTTGCTCTCATATTGGGCCAAAAAAATCTTTTCCTAATACTCGATAATGTCTTCTGTTATTCCTGATGCCCTGCCTTTGGCGAGTCAAGAACTTTTCTAACCATTTTTCTGGGTACCACCCACTTTTCCTCTTTGTCTGCGTCGATTCTATAGAGTATTCCATCGATATCCATGTAATATTCATCTGTCGCCGCTTCTTATCTCGACTTTACGCCTTCTCCAAAATATCTCGATCCCAAACTGGTTCCATCACTACATCTTCTTCCACTTACCAGATAGGTTTTTCTATAGTGCACCTGCTGTCATACACTCTTATCTCTATGTCCGATCCATACCATATGAAATCAATACTTTCTACCACTTTTCCCCAATCCATTTTCCAGCTTAGTTATGGCAAGAAATTTATCTTGGTTTCTTTCGCAACAGCTTTGGAGTTCTTTATGACACTCCCACAATGTATGGTAGGCTGGTTTCTCGTAATAGGCATTATTTTTGACCAGGTAATAAATGTTCCTTTCTGGTAGTACTAACGTCGCTACTTCCCCTGCGCATTTTACTTGTCTTTACAGAGAGTTCACCGATCCATATTTCTCCTTGAAAATCTTGGCAAGCCCCGCTCCCATTGCTAGATCCTTTGACACACAGTGAGCTAGCGCCCAATTCTCCGGTGAAGTAAACAAATCTTTGAGATACTTCAAGTTCTAGAATATTGGTATCTTATGCTTCTTCCGATACTATTCGAATTCCATGTACTTCACCTCTACGAAGTTCTCATCTTCATTATACATCCGACTGAGAGCATCGGCATTTCCGTGAAGTTTCTCTTGTCGATGTATAATTTCGAAATCGTACTCTGCTAATGTCAGCGCCCATCTGGCCAATCTCTTTCAATGTGAGTAACCACAGTTACGGTCAGTTATGACCGTGAATTTTTTCCCATAAACAATAACGGAAGGTTTGTATCCCATACACAACACCAAGCAACTCCTTTTCTGTCGTTGTGTAGCTCAATTCTGCCTTTTCAGTTTCCGGCTAGCGTATGCTATGGGTCTTTCATACCCATCTCGTAGTTGGCTTAGGACTGCTCCCACACCTAGTCCAGAAGCATCCGTTGCCAAAATTAATGTTTCCTCAAAGCCTGGAAAATTTTTTACAATTTATTATAGCTTCTAACACTTGTTATTTCAAATTTCACATAATTTTCCATCAAATTGACCAATGGTGCTGATAACTCAGAGACGTTGGGAATGAACCTCCGGATCTGGATCTAGTGGTATACCTTCTTAGGAAATACTATGGCCTAAATACTTAACCCTTTTCAACATAAAATTACATTCCTCCGGCTTTAGTTTTACGTTTGCCTCACTTAATCTCTCTAAAACTTTCTCTAATTTCTCAATGTGGTCTTTTCCACCTTCTGAATTGATGTTCATAAACCGTTGGAACGTTGAAGGTACATTGACTTGTGTAGTATGATACATCCTGTGTAACGTTGCTATGCTAGTTTTATCATGTATAAAAAGTTGTTTTTAGAAATATGGTTGTTGTCAATAAATTCGTGACAGAATATACATTTTTACAACTTTCTTTGAATGTTTAATCATCTCTGCCTCAGAGTAATATATAACAAATTGTGGCGACGAGGATGGGATACGAACCTCAGCAGGGTATATAAAAAGTGAATCGTCTACCATTTGGAACTAAGCCTGCCTGTGCCATTTTTCAGAGTTCGGTAGAAAAGCTTATGTTGGGTATACCAGGAGTAGTCAACTATTTAGATGATATTGTTGTAACTGGTAGAACAATTGAGGAAATCGTTTGGAAACGTCATTTGGATTAGATATTAAAATGTGATAACACAGATAAACTTATAAGAAATCCAAATTCGAACAATTTTCCATCTATAAATGAAGATTCAGATAGTGATTCTGATGTAACAAGGGAAGACCCGATAACTGATAATTCTAATAGTACAGTTTCTTCCAGTAGTAGAGCGAGTCTGCAGATTTGAACTCGAGTACGGTAACTGGTAAAGTTGATAAAATACCGCCTAGCAATCGTTACGAGTTGAGGTCTAGGACTACACTGAAACCACCTGATCGTTTAGCTTAGTGGCGGGGATATTGTTTTGTATTATGATACATCCCGTGTAACGTTGCTATGCTAGTTTTGTCATGTATAAAACTTTGTTTTTAGAAATATGGTTGTTGTCAATAAATTCGTGACAGAATATACATTTTTACAACTTTCTTTGAATTTTTAATCATCTCTGCCTCAGAATAATATATTACACTCATAATGGCCTTGAAACATGCTGAATCCTGTCAATGGCATCGCCTGCTCTTCCATGTCTATTAATTTGATGATAGGCTTCGGCTAGATCAATGACCGAGAATAAATAGCATATTATTTCCTGCCTTCTATCCTTGGATCAAATCTGAAATATTAGGTAAAGGATAATACTCTTTCTTTGTGATATTATTGAATCATCTGTACATCCTAACTTTTTCTTCTACATTCGGTAGGCGGTTAGTTACCAATACTATCGGTGCACACCATGGATTACAGGACGGTCCGATCACTTTCATATCTAACAACCTTCCTATTTCTTTCTCCAGAACTTCTTTTTGGCGATAGGGTATACGGAATGGTGCTTTGCAAATTGGATGTGCTCCTGGCAACAAAGTTAGACTGTGCTTTACCTTTGATGTGCTCGTCAACTTTTCGTCGTCTTCCCGGAATAGATGTCTACACTTTCTGATCGTCTAATAAAGTTCCTCCTTGATTCGGTCATCCAAATGTTGCAAGTCAAATCCTTGTGTAATCCCATCATCGTTTGGAAAACCCAATTTGCAGATTTTCACATCCGAGAAGTTTGTTAAATGTATTTCCTCTCCTGTAATGGCCCTGCCGAGTCTCTGTCCCTTCTTCAATTTGACTTCTTTCCATGATAAATTCATTATCTTCACTGGGACCTTTTCGTTTTTGACAACTACACGAACTACATGTGCTGGGGGTTTCCTATTTCGAAAGGCTCACAGACTGAAATGTCTCCCCTCATAGCCACTTTCAATTTTCTTGAGATAATAGCTTCGGTCCTCGGTGCAATCACTATATCTTCCACTGCTACTACACTACACTTGTTTCTCTTCTATTAACTGACTTTTCTCCTGAACATTCATAAGCTCGACATCATTTATGTTAGTTGCAAGCGAATCCATCTTAGTTTCACTATTTAGTTTCCGGTGTCTCCAACTTCTTAGCAATTGTCTTCTGCTCCATCAGTGTTGAAGTTGTAACAGCGCCATTACTTTTTCTATTATCTTTAGCTATAGGATGGTTCCATTATTTTTCCTCCCGATAGCCTGTTTTGGCAATGTAACTTCGGTTGGCGTTTCAATATTCACTGAATCATCAAGCTGGGTCTCCATTCTTCTTTCCTTTGTTTCCAGAGTCTGCTCATGATTATTTGGTTTCCTTGGGTCTATCAGCGGATCTTGCACCTTGTTCATCGTTTCTGCCCTCTTGTGACCGAAAGTGGATTTTTGATGACCAGTTCTATAACTTGCGAAGAATCGTTTTACCTTTGATAAGCCAACTTATCCAATTATCCTCCCTTTCATTTCCATAATGACATGATGATCTTGTAGTCGCCCTACTGTCGACAACTCGCGACGGTTCAGACGGCGTTGTATCCCCGTTGGTCCTTTGTGTATTTTTCGTCAAGTGATTTGTCTCATTTCCAGCGTCTGATAGCTAATATATCTATGATCTCCCGCATACAAAAATGAAATGGTTCTTCCCCATATGGTGATAGGCTCTTTCTGGTAGGTTATGGATGCCCGATTGGTATAAAGAAAATCCCGTCCCAATAAAACTCAATCGATCCTAACGTTTCGTAATCACATATGATAGCGATACATCTCGTATACATGCTTCCATTTTCAGGACCTATTTGCATATTTGTACTACCCCATGTTCGCAAGGAGTGTCCAGTGACACTAGTGAGCTGGTATATATTCACTCCTGTTGAGTTTATTTCATTCCTGGGCACCATCTTCTTTTAAATAAGGGTCGCCGCTGCACCTGTATCCACTAAACAATCACTCAGCACTCCATTCACACGCACTATGATAATATGCGGGATATCGGGTATATCTTGCGAGGATATTTCCGGTATAACCATAATTCATCGGTTTCCTATTTCTACATTATTTAATCTACCCCCACTCTTCGATCTCTTCGAAGCTCTGCCTTCCTATTCGCCCTTGACCCGCATCCTGGCAGTTGGAATTCGGTCCCAACAGTTTACATTTGTTTTTCCTAGATTGTTCTGGAGCGATCCTGAAATAAAAGACGATGGTTGCTCCTATTTAGGTGAATCACCTGTAGACTGCATCATTTCCCTATGGATCTGAGACTCGAAATTCTGGCAAAATCCTCTATCTCCAACTCTTTCTCTTCTACCTGAACTCCAATTTTGTGACTGAAATCCGGTTCCTCGTTGAATCCTCCTATCAACCTCACGATATCCTTGTCGCTCTTCATTCCTACCGTTTCTTGGACAGTCCCTCGCCCAATGACCTTCTTGATGGAACACATAACAACAATTATTTGTTCCTGGTTGAGATTAACGACAACCTCTAGCAATATGACCCATTTGTCCACAGGAATAGCAACCACCTGCGGCCCTGGGATTGCGTGCACCGCCAAACCCCTGAAACTCCTACATTCCCTAGCAACATGTCCAGGCTTGCCACAAGACTGGCAAACGTTATTATTTTCAACCATCGAAACTCTCATACTCGGGTCTCTTCCTTGGATTATCAGTAAAGTTGTCTCCTACATCTTCACCAACTCCTCAGCCTTCTGCAAATCTAAATTGGCCTCACGCAACAATAAAACACCAGTTCCTTTCATAAGATCTTTTCGCAGCCCCATCTTAGATTGATTCTACTAAACTATTAAAAAATATATACCGGCTCTGGAGCTGCTGCTTGGACTCCTATCCTTAATTTACCTATCTCATCCTGAGACTACAAACGTTGAAAATTTTTTTTACTCTTAGTTATAAAAAAAATATCTGTTTTCGGTTAAAAAAAAATATTATTGGTTTCAAACTTTTTGTTCAAAATATCTCAAAAACAGTGTTTTTTCCGTACCAAATTCGATCCGAAAAAAAACCCGACCAACGATGACAATTCCAGAAGAATGGTCGCTTTTATGGCTGGTGGTGAATTTTCTAGTTCTGCCAATATTTGGATAGCTGGTCCCGGTTCTACATCCCATATGACGAAAGATAACTGCCTTTCAGAGAATTCCGGGACGAAATATCCTTCATAGCTGTTGCCAAAGAAGCTTGAGTCGATGATTTCCGAAGGAATCGGGACAATCGAATTCAAAAATTGTATAATCAAAAACGTTTTGTATGTTCCACAACTTTCGAAAAATGTTTTATCTATAAAAGCCATCACCGAAAATGATGAAATTATTGAGTTCACGAATGAGAGTGTCATTGTGACTGGTAATGAAGAAATCGTACTTCAAGGGGATCGAAATAAAAATGGGATTTACTCAGTCCAATTCAGTCGACCATAACAAAAAGCTTTGAATGTGGAGAAAGGAGAAGTCGCATATGAATGGCATCTCAGTGTTTCAAATATGTCCAAATTGGCTAAAATTTTTAACAGGCACAAGTGAAAGATAATAAAAATCTTGAAGGTGCCTGTAATACATGCATAAAAGCGAAACAAACTAGAAATCCATTTTCCGAAGAAAGACCCCTTGAAATAGTTCATACCAATGTTTGTAGCCCAATCATTCCAAATACATGGGACAATAAGAAATATTTCGTCACCATACTAGATGACTTTACTAAAAGCTGGTGTAGAGAATGAGGAATTTATTTGGACTATTCAATTCCTTATTCACCTCAACTAAATGGCAAAGCAGAAGGAATCCAAAGAACCTTGATGGAAAAAGCTAGAGCACTGATAGCCGATTCTCATTTGAAGAAAGAAATGTGGGGAGAGGCAGTTCGTTGTGCAGCCTATTTAGCAAACATGAAATCATTCCTGCTGAAAAATTGTACTTATAAAAAAAGGCTAGACTTGTCCAGATTACAAATTTTCGGAAGTGTTGCTGACGCAAGAAAACTCGGTTACCTCCGAAAACTGGATGATTGAAGTGAAAAACATATTTTCACCGGCTATAGTAATAATGGATACAGACTTTGGAATGAGCAGAATAAATAAATAATTTTATCAAGAGATTGTTTTTGACAAATATTCGGTAAAATATCATTAAAATGTTAGTTGATTAGAAATACAGAAATAATGCACTTGGAAGAGAACGAAAATATTGAAAAGGTCGGAAATCAAGAAAATTCAGAATCAGATATTAACAAAAACGAGGAAAATGAATAAGTAATACATAATGAAAATTTGCCATCGAATGAAGTTATCGAAAGTATTCAGCCGACACGTCAGAACCAAAGAAATAAAAAAACCTCCAAACAAATTTCAAGATTTCGTTATGTTCAATGAGAATGCACAAGCACTACTTACTTATGAAGAAGCTATCACAGTCCCCGACAAAGATAAATGGATTGAAGCAATCCAAGAAGACAAAAACATCCTTCGAGAAAAACAAAACTGGAGTCTAGTTGATACAACTCAAGTTGATAAAAGAAAAAAAATTGAGCAGTAAGTGGAAAGTCAAAGTGAAAGGAGACGGAAGATATAAAGCACGATTGGTAGTGAGAAGTTTTGAGCAAGAATACGGCAACGATTATTTGGAAACATTCAGTCCAGTAATACATGCAACTTCCCTGAGAATTTTGTTTGCCATAGCAATTCAAAAACAAAAACAGATAGTGAAGTTTGATGTGAAAACTACATTTTCATATGGAGAAATCGAAGAAAACATCTTTATGAAGGTTATCGAAAGATATAATGTGACAAATACAATATGCAAACTCAAAAAGTCATTATATGGTCTGGAACAAGCACATTTGAAATAGAACCAACTTTTCACAAACTCCCTAAAAATTAATGGATTGAAAGCACTTAAAAGCGAACAATGCATATTCAGAAATGATGCAGGCACATTAATTCTAGCCATTTACGTCGACGACGACATTCCACTTGGAAATAATTTGGAAGAAATGAAGGGCTTATTGTCAAAATTAAAAGATAAATTCGATATGATCATCAGTTATGAAATGGACAGTTTTTTTTGGTAATGAAAATCGAAATATTGCCAGTTTACATCAAAATATACCAGAATGATTATTCTAGACAAATTTTGGAAACTTTCGGAATGCATGAATCAAAACCTGTCATGACTCCTTGATTGCCTAATGACAAAAATTTAGAAAAAGTTCATGAAGCCAACTTTCCATATCAAGAAGCGATAGGAAGTTTACCATATTGATCGAACAAGACCCGACCGGACGTGGCACGTGCAGTTGGTTATGGAAGCAGATATCTTGAGAAACCGTCAGAGTCAGATGTATTGAAGGTTAAACGAATTTTCACATATCTGAATGGAAATATGGATCTCGGCATTAAATTCAATAGGGGAAGTGAACTGAAAGTCAATGCATATTTTTGGTTTCCTGATTTACTTTATTTTATTTGGTATTCAAAAATTAGAAAAAGAATATTGCGGAATCAAGGGAAGGTGTCGAGAAGTGATGTCCATAATATATATTTTTCTGGTAGTTTATAAAACAATTGTTTAAGTATTTGTTCTGCATGTTAGATTGGTATCCACTCAAACCCGTTTTTAAAAACAACTTTATTTTAAAAAAATAATAATATACTTTAAAATACAATATTTTACGTGAACTTGCACGGACTATAGGCCCGTCAAAATAGGCCTGCAATTTACAATAATTACAAACATTTCTTTAGCACCGTCATATGTTAAGGTATCCAGTAAAGACTCAATATAAAAATTTGCACAAAAATCCAGGGACCGGAAATTAGACAAATTTGCATAAAACGCTAATTAGCAATATCTCCTTGGGCAAAATTGCAAACATTGTGCAAATTTCAGATGTATCAACGAACTTCTTTTCTACATTCCTCTTGAAATTTGCACCTGCCATTTTCAACTGGAAATACGAATAATCATCAATTTCGTTGTAATTAGCGCTAATTACGATAACAAAATTGAAAACATTGTGCAAATTTGTGGTAAATCATGGTACAGTCATCCCTAAAATGCTTTGAATTTGCACACTTGTCATGCGTACGGAACATCCAAAAAACATGGATAACGCTAAAAACAGTCTCAGGGGCAGAGTTTTAGGGGTCACAAAATTGAAAACATCATTTTCGTGTTTTGCAAACTTTTCTGGTATAATTTTAAGTCCTCAATTGAGTTTTCACTCTTTTCAGTATCCCGGAAGATGGTAGGAATGAACAGTATCTTTAGAAGCAATTTTTGTAAATTACAAACTTTGTGCATTTTTCCATAAAGTTTTGCTATGGCAAACAAGTCAATGTATAAATTTGCAACCCTATAAAATGTCGGGAAAGCCGGGAAATAGAATATTATCAATTAAGTCGATTTTCGCGGGCGACACAAAATTCCAAACTTTGTGCAATTTTTTCTTAAAGTTTTGCTATGGCAAACAAGTCAATGTATAAATTTGCAACCCTATAAAATGCCGGGAAAGCCGGGAAAGCCGGGAAATAGAATATTATCAATTAAGTCGATTTTCGCGGATGACACAAAATTCCAAACTTTGTGCAATTATTTCTCAAAGTTCTGGTATGGCAAACCAGGCTACTTATAAATTTGCAACCCTATAAACAGTCGGGAAAACAGGTCTGTAGCATAAGACGGTCAAACTAAATCTGAGGTGTAAAGGGGGAAATAAGAATCCCGACCGATGGAGGCGGAGCTCCACCATAAAGAATAGCGTCTCACTCTAACTGATTGGGGTGTCAAATATTACAGTTATAAAACATTTGGCCTTCGAGTCTTCGATGATCGTCATCGAACGCTATCCGCTTTTACGATTTATTTGTATGTACACAAAGTTGCCCAGTAACTTTAAAAGGGAATAATTCAACTAATATAGGTATGACATTCCAGTTCAATATTTTCTTCATTAGGATGAATATTTCGAATAATGAATTAGTTGAAGATGTAGGTAGGTATGAGCAGACATCAGATATGATATGAAAACCGCGTTTATCGGCATATAGGTAGACAAAAATGGTTCAAAACAAAAACGAGACTTTTAGGTAGAATTACATCCAAACGAACAGAATAAAATGATTGCATGTGGTGAAAAATGATTTTACGTATTTTACAGTCGTATTTTCAAAACGTGTCGAATAAATAAGTTTTTCAAGTATGTCAGCAATTTTTCCTCTATTAGAGGTATGGAAAATATAATGACCGTAACATTTTATCAAATACTTTCCAAAAGTCCAAATGCAATACTGGTACAAATCGTTCAGCGAAAAAAAAATGTACTCCCTTGCGGTGGTATGGCGGCCTTTGAGAACCGTCGAAATCGTATGGCAAGGTGATTTCCGTGAATGGCTACTCGACGATGATTAGCTGCGCAAAAATTAGCCTGATGGTACAAATGGTTGAATTGTTTTTTTTTTTATTAATGTATTCGTGTCGGTATGGCGGGCTGTAAGTCACACCGGAGAAGTATGGAATTACGCTACCGCCTACTTCTTTTTTTATCGACTATCAGAAAATACAAGCATTTTTGTGGAACAAATCGTTCGACACTCGTTATTTATCCGACACGTTCGATTAACGCCAATGCGATTGGGCCGCCGGTACCAGCGCTATGACAATCATTTTCTTTTTTGTCATTCCGTAATTAGACTCTGGAAGAACCGCCATACAATATTTTGTGTCACCATCTCCCGGTCGCATATACGTATAATGCAGACGCACAATTAGTGGCCAAACAATTCGCAAATGTTCGGCTAGGATCGGGCTAGTTGCTCGCTCCAGGCGCGTAAACTGGAGACATAGTTGGATCTCACACGTCTGCAATTTGCATTAGGTGTTTAGATATATTTTTGGATTCTACGCAAGATTCTAGGCAGATTTAGTGTGCCTTGACCTATATCTAAATTCAACTGTTTTCAAGTTACCTACAAACAATTTAAAATCAGCATTTTATCAACTTCATCCCATTACAGTGACAAAATCATTTAATGTAGGAAAAATTAAATTTCACATTTTTATCCTAACTTTTAAATAGCTATCTGATGATGGTGGTACCAACAAGGTACCATGGGTACCGTTTTTAACTGTTTTGTCACTGTAATGGAATAAAGTTGGTGAAATCGCTATTGGATCCGATATAATTTCATAATCAAGGGTACAAAATTTTCTTAAATTCAGGTTAGAGGTACCTGTGATATTTTGCCGTATCCTCATTTTTGATAAATTGACTATATAAGGCTTCCGTGGCCGAAATTTTCACTATCACTATTTTGATTCGGGTTTAAAAGCCGTCGTGATTTGGAATAGTATCCTAACGTTTCGCTGGCGCGAGTGGCTAGCTTCCTCAGAGGCCTGTTCATCTTCAATCTTCATCGGATTTCAAATATATAGGAATTCCGTATAAAATTAAGAGGCAGACAGAATAAAGAAAAGAAAAAATATATCTTTACAATCGACTTCAATTTCGAAACGTAAGGTTACATTGACAGGTAGAAGAGCATCGTGAGCTGGACGAAAACCAGCAAAAAAGAAAACAGCAAAAAAGGGCACTACACAAATTGCAACTGTGTGTTAAGAGTGGTATTGGTCTAGGTGACAATAAAATTAGGAAATTGTGATTTTGGCGAATGTTGATTTGTCACTATGTTCATTTACATAAAAGCATAAACTGTAGACGTACCAGAATAAACTACGTCTGCCCTTTACCAGTCGACCAACCTTAGTAAACTACAGACGTATAAAAACAATCTACGTCTCCACTTTATTGCTATTTTCATTGGTCCGATAGATCTCAAGAAGCTGAATCGTTCAGCTATGTCTGATGCCTCTACAGTTTATGTATATGCCTCCCGGTCTAATAGTCCCCTTCCCTGTTAACTTTTGAACGGTTTGACGTACAAACATAAATAAAAAACTGTTTGGAGGGTTTCACCAATACTACTTTTTGAAATGGAACACACTGTGATTGCTCGATAGATGGCGCGGGGGGCACGTCAACTGAAACATTTTAAATGGCATGGGGGGTCATGTGTCACATCGTTGAAAAGATAATTCAATTCTCTTTTCAACCATTTGAAAATTTAAAAAATTTCGTTCCATCCACAATTTTCTGTCTCGTTATTTCACATCAAATCGTTCAAAAGTTGTAGTGGTCAGGTAAGAAAAGGGATTCAGATAAATGCATCTTGTGAAAAAACGTAAAAACGAAAATCAGCATAGTTATGTGAGGGCGCTCAAATCAATATAGAAAAATACTCCAAAATTGAGTCTGCAGGGTTTCAGCAAAAACACTTTGACGGTGTGATTTTGAATGGATCCCTGCAATTTTTTTTGTCAACAAAGATAAAAGTCAAAGATAAAAGTCAAAGATGAAGTACTTTTTCTGAAAAAAATATAACTAGTAAGATAAAAAATAGAGAATTTGGTCTAATTTCTGCCATTCATTTTAAGATGTTTTTGAAATACTGAAAAAGTACTCCGAGAGATTCCTAGATTTAACTTTTTAAAATTTGATGGTGAAAGAAAACCAAAAAACAAAATGTTGAAAAGGAATGGTTCCTAACAAAAATTGGCATTTTGAAAGAATTTGACCACGAAATTATTCCAAAGGATGTTTTTAAATTAAGGTTTAACAACAAACTTCTAATTGACCCTATATAATGACAAATAACCCAGCATATCACGAAAGACTGAGTGTGCAAGTTTGAATTAATAATTTTATCTACAGTTTGATGAAAAGAATTTTGAAAATTGAACCAATAATGAAAAACCTACGAGACCTCAAATTAAACCAAATATTAACTTGTTGCGTGTATTTAGATTATTCGCAAATTATAAAATAAAGAAATTCATAAGTATGTCCGAACTTTTCAGAAAATTCGAAAAATAAGTGTGAAGGCTTTGGAATGCTTTGAAAACACCAGAAGAAACAGTAAAAGCTCCGAAAAATTATGTTTACCAAAGCAAACAAAACAGAAAAGTGAGGATGTTGTACCTCCTGAGTCGACCATCTGTCAAGTGTGTACGAAACCAATCATAATCAGTAAGATAGGATGGATTACAAGGGAAGATCATTTGGCATTACCTATTGGTTGTATCTTTTATGATAAATAAATTATTTCGACATTATAATCGTGATACATCAAACTGTTAAATTCTTGATATCGTTCGATCTGAATAAAGTATAAGAACTGGTCAGAACCGTCTTGCATCAAGAAGTACTTCAGAGTGCGATAAACAAAAATAACGTTTTTATTGACCACGTTCGACATTACATACATTTGAAGTAAGTTTTTTCAGTCTATAATTCTAATTAGATTAGAAAATAAGTCTAAAACTCTTTAAGCTGTTGGAAAAAGTGAGAATCAAATGAATTTCAATGCTCAATGACCTATCGAAATATTCGTGACAAGTCGGCTTCACTCGCAGCAGGGCCATGCTGATAAATTTGGTTCTGGTCGGTGCAGAGAAGAGGACGTAGCTATGAATTTATTAAGGGCGAGGAGTTATACAAAAATGTCTGTTATCGATGTGAAACTAATAATAAAATCCAAAATTTCACAAAATATAGTATATAGTTTGGAATTTTGTGTCACCCGCGAAAATCAACTTAATTGATAATATTCTATTTCCCGGCTTTCCCGACATTTTATAGGGTTGCAAATTTATAGGTGGACTTGTTTGCCATTCCAGAACCTCGAGAAAAAATTGCACAAAGTTTGGAATTTTTTATCATCCGCGAAAATAATTTCAATTGATAATATTCTATTGACTTGTTTTCCCGACGGTTTATAGGGTTGCAAATTTATAAGTAGCCTTGTTTGCCTTACCAGAACTTTGAGAAAAAATTGCACAAAGTTTGGAATTTTGTGTCACCCGCAAAAATCGACCTAATTGATAATATTCTATTTCCCGGCTTTCCCGACATTTTATAGGGTTGCAAATTTATACATTGACTTGTTTGCCATAGCAGAACCTAAAGGAAAAAATGCACAAAGTTTATAATTTTGTGGCATTTGTAAAAATTACTTCTAAAGATACTGTTCATTCCTGCCATCTTCCGGGATACTGAAAAGAGTTCAAACTTAAAATTATACTAGCAAAGTTTGCAAAACACGAAAATGATGTTTGCAATTTTGTGACCCCTAAAACTCTGCCCCTGAGACTGTTTTTAGCGTTATCCATGTTTTTTGGATGTTCCGCACGCATGACAAGTGTGCAAATTCAAAGCATTTTAGGGGTGACTGTACCATGATTTACCACAAATTTACACAATGTTTGCAATTTTGTTATCTCAATTAGCGCTAATTACAACGTAATTGAGGATTATTCGTAATTCCAGTTGAAAATTGCAGGTGCAAATTTCAAGAGGAATGTAGAAAAGAAGTTCGTTGATACATCCTACAATTTGCACAATGTTTGCTTTTGCCCAAGGAGATATTACTAATTAGCGTTTTATGCGAATTTGCCTTATTTCCGGTCCCCGGATTTTTGTGCAAATTTTTATATTGAGTCTTTACTGGATACCTCAACATATGACGGTGCTAAAGAAATGTTTGTAATTATTGTGAATTGCCGGTCTATTTTGTCTGGCCTACTAACGCTTGAAGCAGTAATAGTAGAAATTTAAGCAATAGTGATACGTCGATTCTTGGAGGCTTCTTTTATATTCTTGGAGATGTTGACTGGGCGTCTTCTGGCTTCTACGTCACCAATAAACAACTTGAATTGCGCTGAAGAATAACCTTGATAGTCGGCGACATCCTGGCACCATTGGCATTAACTGCGTAGATAACTGCGCAATTTGGATTCAATTGGAGTTCCTCTTCTTCGATATCTTCTCCAATGTGGATATTTGGTCGCTTCCTCAAAGGGATGAATCTTGATAGGGTTCTAAACGTCCCTCGTCCTGGAGGTCTTGGGGGTAGATCATCATTTCTTGATGCCATCATTCCACATTTTCAAGTTTTACAGTGCGATTTTTCTTGCATTTACAAAAAATTTATAAAATTATCAAAATACAAATTATTACAATTATAAAGTAGGTAAACCAAGAAATATGTTTCGTTGCAAAAGTTTCATTAATAATTCAATCTTCTGAACATATTGATCTAATTTATGTTACGCAATATTTAAATCATCGACATTTAATTTACTGAGTTTCATTGGCTTTAAATTTGGAAGATTTTTCTTTTCTGGTAAATGATTACAACATTCATATGGAATTGAAATAGTATGGCTGTTATATGTAACATTTCTTTCAAAATTCAAAAGAGTTTTTGAATATACTCTCGTTATACCAATGAATGCATTACATATTCTGGTTGCAACATCAAAATTGAATTTGTTTTTTATAACTTTTAACATTGGTTCAAATCCTGAAGATTTCATTGTAATTGGAATGGGATCTTATAAGCCATATATTTGGATCTAAGTTGAAAATATTAAAATTTTTAGCAAATAATAAAGACGTTTCACAAATTTTCGGCAATTGAAAATCTGGGCCTCACATATAGCATTACTATCAATGGGGTATGGCGAAATATTTGAAAATAATTTTAAATTCAAACTCAAATCTTTGCAATCATTAAAATTTCCCAAAATAAAATATAACATGGAATCATCATCTTTTGCAATAAATTTATGATTCGTTGTTGAAATGTGATGAAGTCCTGTCCTGTTGTCAAGGATGGGAATTGGATATAGTTGATAACTTGTATATAATTCTGGTTCGACAAGAGAAATGTTTAAGACAAAAACAGTTCTGTTATCAGTTTGAAAAGCTTGTAGATCAATTAGATCTAAATATTTTGAAATTGATATAATTTTCACTGGCAAAGATAACTTATGCGTTTCCATGGATTGTACGACTTCTTGCAGGTTGTAGGGTAAATCGTTTGGTGTTATAATTGATGAATTATTTATTTTCAATCTCGCAAATGTAATAGAGTTCAAAATATCATCAAGATATGATTCTATAAATAAATAACTTTCCATAAGTTCTTCGCAAAGTTCTAGTGTCCTTGTTTTTGCTTCCATTAGGTTGAAAGTATCCATAATGTCGACAATAAGACTATTAATCTCTTTAATATCCTCATTAAAAGTGACTTCATCAATTTGAAGCTTTTGAATAGTAGTATTGAAATTTTTAATGACTGAAGTTACTACTAAAATTTGATTTTTCTAGCTCATGTTCATCATTCGTAATTTTGTTAATCCAATTGTTGAAATATTCACCATTACTACTATCTAAATTTCGTGAAATTGCCTTATATACGGTTCCTATACCGTTTATTATTCCACGAAAGTTCGGTGTATCTAAAAATACTTCTTACAATGTCAGTGCAAATGAATCTGCTAGTTGTGTCAATAAGCTAATATGCGTTTTAAAATCTGCATAAAAATATTTCATCCGTTTACTTTAATTTTCTGCAAAGTTATTGATCAATGTATACAATATATTATTATTCTGCTCTAAGGCGTTCCTTATCGAGGTTAAATCTTTGAAAACTAAGAATGTCCATTTATGATTTAGTGATTTTTTTTAGTTCTTCTCGCTGATGATAATGAATACCTATTGTATTGTTGATAGGAACAACGGAGTATTGTCCGAAAGCTGTTGCCATTAAAACTGCAGATATCGCGATGTAGGTATTGTAAAGTTTAATTATTTCAAATGGTCCGTTGAACTTATTTTTCAGTTTATTACCTATCTGCCATTCTTTGACATAAACTTTTTCTCCTTTCTTATAGTCAGGGGGCTCGTGTTTGATATCTTTATCAAAGCGTTGTTTTGCCTTTTCTTTTCTTTGCTCGGTTCTAGCGCGGGCAATTTTATAGAAATACTTGATTCTGTTATTCATATCTCTCACGTATTTGCTTATACGGTCTTTCTCATTATACAGAGTGTATGGAACTCTACTTGCGGTATGTCCGAATATTAATTCGTAAGGGGTAAATCCGTCAGTTTTATTTTGTGTGATATCATAGCATATAGTAGCGAATGGTATAATGTCTAAGGGATGGTCATTTGGACTTTCTTCTACGTGTGCTCTTATCATTTCCATAAGTGTAACGTTCTATACTTCCATTACTTTGGGGATGGTCCACACTGGAAAAAGTAGGTTTGATATCGTATAAATTACAAAGGTCTTTCATTAAGGGATTATTAAATTATTTTCCATTATCGCAGTAAATTCTTTGAGGTGTTCCGTAGTGTTGGAAATAAATTTACAGGGAGTATATTACGGGTTGTGCAGATTTATCTTCAAGTGGATAGGATTGAATAAATTTTGTTAATTCATATATGGTTAGAGCATAATTTTTGGAAATGGAACTTTTGGAGTTTCGGTTACTATCATTGGATTATCTAAATTCTTTCTATAAATTTTTGTTTTCTTGCAAATTTCACATTCTTTAATATATTTTTCAACATCTTTCATTAATCCTTGCCAATTATATCTTTGTTTGTTGTTGTAAATACGGACTAAATATCGAGATCTACTCTCTGAACTCCGCAGGCTTTATCATCCGAAAAGAGGAGGAAATACGGACTAAATATCGAGATCTACTCTTTGAACTCCGCAGGCTTTATCCAAACCATTCTGTCAAAATGGTGGTTCTGATAATAGGGGTCCTTGGTGGAATGATGAACACACTGCTCTCAAACTTAAAAATCATACCGGCTTGCCGTGATATGGCAGAAATCTTAGCCGGACGTATGCAGAAGGCCGTAATTCTTGGTTCACTCCGCCCGCTCAGGGCACATGATTCTCGTACCCAATAGTCCCTTACCCCACGGCGTGGGGAGTGGTTATTGGGATAAATCTGTCACCGAGTTGGATCCCGTTCAGCAAGCCCACGTGAAAGCTGCGGAGTGTGACAGGCTCCTACAGCTACATAGGGATAAGCCAATGCATGGAGTCTTCTTCAAGAACATTGAAGACCTTGGCTTATCCAGAAACCTGACCTTCTCTTTTCTCAGGTCAAGTGGGCTGAAGTCGGAAACCGAGGGATTCATAATGGCCTGCCAGGATGGTGTCTTCAACAGCCTCGTCTATCGTAGTCGCGTGATGGGTATAGAGGTCCCTGACACTAGATGCAGAGCGTGTCGTGGGGCAGCTAAGACCATAATGCATTTGCTGTCAGCTTGTCCAGCTTATGCGGTCTCAGCCTATATCCACAGGCATAACGCGGCCCTACGAGTGTTGTACTACCATCTACAACACTACTCATTCCCCACCCTCAGGCAAATACAATCCAATAAGCCTGATGTAGTCCTCCTCGACCATCAAAGTAGGACGATTTTCGTCATTGAGTTTTCAGCTCCTGGCGAAACGAACATCGTCCGAAAAGAGGAGGAAAAACGGACTAAATATCGAGATCTTCTCTTTGAACTCCGCAGGCTTTATCTAAACCATTCTGTCAAGATGGTGGTTCTGATAATAGGGGTCCTTGGTGGAATGATGGACACGCTGCTCTCAAATCTGAAAATCATACCGGCATGCCGTGATGCGGCAGAAAACCTAGCCGGAAGAATGCAGAAGGCCGTAATTCTTGGTTCACTCCGTTCACTCAGGGCACATGATTCTCGGACCCAGTAATCACTCACCCCACGGACGTGGGGAGTGTTTGCTGGGGTTAATGATACACCAGCGCGCCTTCCGGTAGTATCGGAGCTCCGGAGACAGGGCCTGACTGGTTTATTCCGTATGGAAAAACATTATAAAAAAACATAAAAATACAAAAAAAATTAATCATAATAATGGAGTTTGGGATAGACAAATGTGCCACGGTTCATCTCAAAAGAGGACGATGCGAGAAATACGGAGAGGACGTTCAGCTCGTAGACGGAAGCATCCTACATCATTTGGATGCCTGAGAGACGTATACCTACCTAGGGGTGGAACAACGCCACACCCAAGAGGTAGCTACTGTTAAAAACTCTCCGCGGCAAGTATCAGCACCAACTCCGACAGATCTGTCATGTCGACCATCAAAGTAGAACGATTTTCGTCATTGAGTTTTCAGCTCCTGGCGAAACGAACATCGTCCGAAAAGAGGAGGAAATACGGACTAAATATCGAGATCTATTCTTTGAACTCCGCAGGCTTTATCCAAACCATTCTGTCAAAATGGTGGTTCTGATAATAGGGATCCTTGGTGGAATGATGGACACACTGCTCTCAAACTTAAAAATCATACCGGCTTGCCGTGATATGGCAGAAATCTTAGCCGGACGTATGCAGACGGCCGTAATTCTTGGTTCACTCCGCCTGCTCAGGGCACATGATTCTCGGACCCAATAGTCACTTACCCCACGTCGTGGGGAGTGGTTATTGGGATAAATGATCCAGCGCGCCCTCCGGAAGTATCGGGGCTCCGGAGACAGGGACTGTATTGGAAATTCCTAACGAATAAAAAAAATACCCAAAGGCATAGCCTGTGTAGGTAGAAGACGCCTATTATTATTATTTGCCGTGGCGCTCCGGGGCGACTTACTGATTTTTGGTGGCATATTCACTTTTCAGCTGTAGGAAAACCCGGAAAACCTACAGCACCACCTCGGGTGGTCGGTGTGCACTCCAAGCTAGCACCAGACGAGATTGGCATCTAGACAATTCACAATACACTTGCTTTTCAACAGGGCATGCGGTCGCCTATCGATCCGATATATAGTAGATGAGAAAAAATCTCTTGTACCTACATCGGGCTCGAACCGACTATCGCTATGCTGGAGTTTCGAACGGCCTGTGCATTAGACCGCTGATCCACCGACCACTCAGTGACAAGTCTTATTTTCAAAATAAATACAATGAAAACTTTTGTCCTTTCAATGACGCCCCTTCTAATAATTATTATACTGCTAATAATTATTATCCAGACTTGCATCAATACGAACATAACAATTCCAACAATGAAATTTATTATGATGAAATAAACAATCAGGATTTCCATTCGCGTCTATCTCTAGACAGACCTCCCGATACGAACCAAGAAGAAACGACGACAGAGAATTTGAACAATCTTGCCGAACAAAAAAAATTGTTGCAGATTCAGGACAAAACACCGGAACAAGTCAATTGCACGAACGTCATACAAAGCTATCTTCAGAAATTCATTTAAATTCTGTTAATCCAAACAATTTTTATTACATAAGAGACATTACAAAACGATACAAATTTTTAGTTGACACAGGAGCAGGAATTTCGATACTAAAACCAAAAGTACTTAGTTGAACAATGTATTTTGCGAAACAGAGAAAATTTACCAATTCGTGGAATAACTGATGAGAAAATTATAATTACAGAATCGGTTATGATACCTTTCGCAGATAATGATTTTCACAAAGTATACGTACACGATCTTGACAGAATTTGATAGATTATTAGGAGCAGACTTTTTAGAACACTATGACGGAATCGTAGACATAAAACACAACATTTTGGGAACAAACTTCAAAACTGTCCCACTTTTTAAGGTAGAATTGAAAAAACTAGAACAAATTAGCACAGAACAAAATAAAATTCCCAAATTAAAATTTGAAAATACAATTTCTATTGAACCCCGAACAGAACAAGTATTTGAATTGAAAACAAGTTCAATCAACATTGATGCTATACTGTTAGCTCAAGAAAAATACAAAGTTCTTCCTAATGCCCTAGTAAGAATAAATAATGAAGGAGTATTTTTTACAACAGTTGCTAATGTCAACAATATTCCAAAGACAGTAATTTTTTCTGATTTGATATTAAAACCAATAATTGATACAGAATCAATTATGAATTTTATCCCAGGAAATTACTTTCAGTCTGATACACATGTAGACAGAGAGTACGAAATCAAAAAACAATTGAGCATTGAACATCTTAATGGTGAGGAAAAAGAAATGATTACTGAATTATGCCTAAAATTCTCAGGTATATTTTACTTAGACGGTGACAAACTAACTTTCACTAATGAGATCAAGCATACTATTGATACCAACGATGCCAAACCTATTTTCACAAAATCATACAGATACCCACAGATCCATAAGAACGAAGTCAAAACGCAAATTTCAAAAATGTTAGACCAAGGCATTATACGACCATCTATATCCCCATGGTCATCCCCAGTTTGGGTTTTACCTAAAAAAATTGATGCATCAGGTAAACAAAAGTGGAGAGTCGTAATTGATTACAGGAAACTCAGTGAAGTAACCATTGACGATAAGTACCCTTTACCTAACATTACTGACTAACTTGACCAGTTAGGACAATGCCAATATTTTACAACACTCGACTTAGCTTCAGGTTTGCACCAGATTGAAATTGATTCTAAAGACATCTCAAAAACTGCATTTTCAGCAGAAAATTGTCATTACGAGTATTGTCGTATGCCATTTGGCTCGAAGAACGCTCCAAGTAATTTCCAATCTGTCATGGACAATATTTCATTAGGAATTCAAAATTAAAGATGTCTGTAGTCTACATGGACGATATAATAATGTACTCAGCAACCATTCACGAACATATTTCAAGACTAACTGAAATTTTTCGAAGATTACAAGAAGCCAACTTCAAAATTCAACCCGATAAATGTGAATTTCTTAGAAAAGAAGTCGCGTATCTTGGAACATTTAATTACAAAAGAAGGAGTTAGACCTAATCCTCAAAAGATTGAATGTGTAAAGGAATTCCCTGAACCAAAAAATCAAAAAGAAGTAAACTCATGTTTAGGACTCACGGGTTATTACCGAAGATTTATCCCAAATTTCGCAAAAATTACAAAACCCTTAACACGTTTACTACAAAAAGATATACCATTCAATTTCAACAAAGAATGCAAAGAAGCTTTTGAAACTTTGATAAACTATTTAATAGAAAGCCCTATTTTCATTTATCCAAACTTCAACGAAGTATTTATTTTGACAACAGACTCTGGAATTTTTGCCTTAGGAGCAATACTTTTTCAAGGAACCATCGGTAAAGACCTTCCAATCGCGTATGCCTCAAGAACCTTATGTCCAGCAGAAACACGATATTCTACCATTGAACGAGAATTATTAACAATCGTATGGGCGGTGAAACACTTCAGACCATACTTATTCAGAAGAAAATTTATTTTAGTAACTGACCATAGACCATTACGTGGCTTTTCTCAATAAAAGATCCCGGTAGCAGACTTGCTAGATGGCGGCTCAAACTTGAGGAATATTCCTATGAAATTATTCACAAACCTGCTTTATCACGAATCAAAGTGAATCATTTTAATCAATGTGCAGAATTTCATTCGAAAATACATATGACAAATCAAGAAGAAGTATCAGACACAGAATCAATAATTGCACCCGAAACAATTTTAGAAGAACTCAAAAACTTTGTTAAGCTTTATAAAACAAAATCTTTAATTGATTATTCCAAATTTGAATTCTCAAATGCTCATAATTTTTCCACAAGAACATAAATCAACCGAGCTACATGAAAAAATTCTTGAAGATATATTAGAGGAAGAATATGATTTATTTTTCTATAACAAAATTAATGTTCTTAACAGTTCATCAGTAAAGAACAGAAAATATATTATTCCAGTACCTTTCGATCCTACAGAAGCTATTGCATATATGTTCACTTCCCTCTATAAAGATAAAATTTATTCGAACCATCAAAAACTCACCATGTCGAAAATAATCCAGATCTTCCAGTTCAAGAAATGCTTTCCTATATATTAGCCTAAGTAGACGAAATTGAATTTCAAATTTGCCAAGATATAGTTCAAACCCCCAGATAAGGATCAAATTCCAATAATACTTGAACAATATCACAGTGGAAAAGCTAACATGCATAGATGTATAAATGAAACTGTAAGAAGAATAAAACAAAGATATAATTGGCAAGGATTAATGAAAGATGTTGAAAAATATATTAAAGAATGTGAAATTTTTGTTTTAAACAAAAATTTCACATTCTTTAATATATTTTTCAACATCTTTCATTAATCCTTGCCAATTATATCTTTGTTTTATTCTTCTTACAGTTTCATTTATACCTCTATGCATGTTAGCTTTTCCACTGTGATATTGTTCAAGTATTATTGGAATTTGATCCTTATCTGGGGGTTTGAACTATATCTTGGCAAATTTGAAATTCAATTTCGTCTACTTAGGCTAATATATAGGAAAGCATTTCTTGAACTGGAAGATCTGGATTATTTTCGACATGGTGAGTTTTTGATGGTTCGAATAAATTTTATCTTTATAGAGGGAAGTGAACATATATGCAATAGCTTCTGTAGGATCGAAAGGTACTGGAATAATATATTTTCTGTTCTTTACTGATGAACTGTTAAGAACATTAATTTTGTTATAGAAAAATAAATCATATTCTTCCTCTAATATATCTTCAAGAATTTTTTCATGTAGCTCGGTTGATTTATGTTCTTGTGGAAAAATTATGAGCATTTGAGAATTCAAATTTGGAATAATCAATTAAAGATTTTGTTTTATAAAGCTTAACAAAGTTTTTGAGTTCTTCTAAAATTGTTTCGGGTGCAATTATTGATTCTGTGTCTGATACTTCTTCTTGATTTGTCATATGTATTTTCGAATGAAATTCTGCACATTGATTAAAATGATTCACTTTGATTCGTGATAAAGCAGGTTTGTGAATAATTTCATAGGAATATTCCTCAAGTTTGAGCCGCCATCTAGCAAGTCTGCTACCGGGATCTTTTATTGAGAAAAGCCACGTAATGGTCTATGGTCAGTTACTAAAATAAATTTTCTTCTGAATAAGTATGGTCTGAAGTGTTTCACCGCCCATACGATTGTTAATAATTCTCGTTCAATGGTAGAATATCGTGTTTCTGCTGGACATAAGGTTCTTGAGGCATACGCGATTGGAAGGTCTTTACCGATGGTTCCTTGAAAAAGTATTGCTCCTAAGGCAAAAATTCCAGAGTCTGTTGTCAAAATAAATACTTCGTTGAAGTTTGGATAAATGAAAATAGGGCTTTCTATTAAATAGTTTATCAAAGTTTCAAAAGCTTCTTTGCATTCTTTGTTGAAATTGAATGGTATATCTTTTTGTAGTAAACGTGTTAAGGGTTTTGTAATTTTTGCGAAATTTGGGATAAATCTTCGGTAATAACCCGTGAGTCCTAAACATGAGTTTACTTCTTTTTGATTTTTTGGTTCAGGGAATTCCTTTACACATTCAATCTTTTGAGGATTAGGTCTAACTCCTTCTTTTGTAATTAAATGTTCCAAGATACGCGACTTCTTTTCTAAGAAATTCACATTTATCGGGTTGAATTTTGAAGTTGGCTTCTTGTAATCTTCGAAAAATTTCAGTTAGTCTTGAAATATGTTCGTGAATGGTTGCTGAGTACATTATTATATCGTCCATGTAGACTACAGACATCTTTAATTTTGAATTCCTAATGAAATATTGTCCATGACAGATTGGAAATTACTTGGAGCGTTCTTCGAGCCAAATGGCATACGACAATACTCGTAATGACAATTTTCTGCTGAAAATGCAGTTTTTGAGATGTCTTTAGAATCAATTTCAATCTGGTGCAAACCTGAAGCTAAGTCGAGTGTTGTAAAATATTGGCATTGTCCTAACTGGTCAAGTTAGTCAGTAATGTTAGGTAAAGGGTACTTATCGTCAATGGTTACTTCACTGAGTTTCCTGTAATCAATTACGACTCTCCACTTTTGTTTACCTGATGCATCAATTTTTTTAGGTAAAACCCAAACTGGGGATGACCATGGGGATATAGATGGTCGTATAATGCCTTGGTCTAACATTTTTGAAATTTGCGTTTTGACTTCGTTCTTATGGATCTGTGGGTATCTGTATGATTTTGTGAAAATAGGTTTGGCATCGTTGGTATCAATAGTATGCTTGATCTCATTAGTGAAAGTTAGTTTGTCACCGTCTAAGTAAAATATACCTGAGAATTTTAGGCATAATTCAGTAATCATTTCTTTTTCCTCACCATTAAGATGTTCAATGCTCAATTGTTTTTTGATTTCGTACTCTCTGTCTACATGTGTATCAGACTGAAAGTAATTTCCTGGGATAAAATTCATAATTGATTCTGTATCAATTATTGGTTTTAATATCAAATCAGAAAAAATTACTGTCTTTGGAATATTGTTGACATTAGCAACTGTTGTAAAAAATACTCCTTCATTATTTATTCTTACTAGGGCATTAGGAAGAACTTTGTATTTTTCTTGAGCTAACAGTATAGCATCAATGTTGATTGAACTTGTTTTCAATTCAAATACTTGTTCTGTTCGGGGTTCAATAGAAATTGTATTTTCAAATTTTAATTTGGGAATTTTATTTTGTTCTGTGCTAATTTGTTCTAGTTTTTTCAATTCTACCTTAAAAAGTGGGACAGTTTTGAAGTTTGTTCCCAAAATGTTGTGTTTTATGTCTACGATTCCGTCATAGTGTTCTAAAAAGTCTGCTCCTAATAATCTATCAAATTCTGTCAAGATCGTGTACGTATACTTTGTGAAAATCATTATCTGCGAAAGGTATCATAACCGATTCTGTAATTATAATTTTCTCATCAGTTATTCCACGAATTGGTAAATTTTCTCTGTTTCGCAAAATACATTGTTCAACTAAGTACTTTTGGTTTTAGTATCGAAATTCCTGCTCCTGTGTCAACTAAAAATTTGTATCGTTTTGTAATGTCTCTTATGTAATAAAAATTGTTTGGATTAACAGAATTTAAATGAATTTCTGAAGATAGCTTTGTATGACGTTCGTGCAATTGACTTGTTCCGGTGTTTTGTCCTGAATCTGCAACAATTTTTTTTGTTCGGCAAGATTGTTCAAATTCTCTGTCGTCGTTTCTTCTTGGTTCGTATCGGGAGGTCTGTCTAGAGATAGACGCGAATGGAAATCCTGATTGTTTATTTCATCATAATAAATTTCATTGTTGGAATTGTTATGTTCGTATTGATGCAAGTCTGGATAATAATTATTAGCAGTATAATAATTATTAGAAGGGGCGTCATTGAAAGGACAAAAGTTTTCATTGTATTTATTTTGAAAATAAGACTTGTCACTGAGTGGTCGGTGGATCAGCGGTCTAATGCACAGGCCGTTCGAAACTCCAGCATAGCGATAGTCGGTTCGAGCCCGATGTAGGTACAAGAGATTTTTTCTCATCTACTATATATCGGATCGATAGGCGACCGCATGCCCTGTTGAAAAGCAAGTGTATTGTGAATTGTCTAGATGCCAATCTCGTCTGGTGCTAGCTTGGAGTGCACACCGACCACCCGAGGTGGTGCTGTAGGTTTTCCGGGTTTTCCTACAGCTGAAAAGTGAATATGCCACCAAAAATCAGTAAGTCGCCCCGGAGCGCCACGGCAAATAATAATAATAGGCGTCTTCTACCTACACAGGCTATGCCTTTGGGTATTTTTTTTATTCGTTAGGAATTTCCAATACAGTCCCTGTCTCCGGAGCCCCGATACTTCCGGAGGGCGCGCTGGATCATTTATCCCAATAACCACTCCCCACGACGTGGGGTAAGTGACTATTGGGTCCGAGAATCATGTGCCCTGAGCAGGCGGAGTGAACCAAGAATTACGGCCGTCTGCATACGTCCGGCTAAGATTTCTGCCATATCACGGCAAGCCGGTATGATTTTTAAGTTTGAGAGCAGTGTGTCCATCATTCCACCAAGGATCCCTATTATCAGAACCACCATTTTGACAGAATGGTTTGGATAAAGCCTGCGGAGTTCAAAGAATAGATCTCGATATTTAGTCCGTATTTCCTCCTCTTTTCGGACGATGTTCGTTTCGCCAGGAGCTGAAAACTCAATGACGAAAATCGTTCTACTTTGATGGTCGACATGACAGATCTGTCGGAGTTGGTGCTGATACTTGCCGCGGAGAGTTTTTAACAGTAGCTACCTCTTGGGTGTGGCGTTGTTCCACCCCTAGGTAGGTATACGTCTCTCAGGCATCCAAATGATGTAGGATGCTTCCGTCTACGAGCTGAACGTCCTCTCCGTATTTCTCGCATCGTCCTCTTTTGAGATGAACCGTGGCACATTTGTCTATCCCAAACTCCATTATTATGATTAATTTTTTTTGTATTTTTATGTTTTTTTATAATGTTTTTCCATACGGAATAAACCAGTCAGGCCCTGTCTCCGGAGCTCCGATACTACCGGAAGGCGCGCTGGTGTATCATTAACCCCAGCAAACACTCCCCACGTCCGTGGGGTGAGTGATTACTGGGTCCGAGAATCATGTGCCCTGAGTGAACGGAGTGAACCAAGAATTACGGCCTTCTGCATTCTTCCGGCTAGGTTTTCTGCCGCATCACGGCATGCCGGTATGATTTTCAGATTTGAGAGCAGCGTGTCCATCATTCCACCAAGGACCCCTATTATCAGAACCACCATCTTGACAGAATGGTTTAGATAAAGCCTGCGGAGTTCAAAGAGAAGATCTCGATATTTAGTCCGTTTTTCCTCCTCTTTTCGGACGATGTTCGTTTCGCCAGGAGCTGAAAACTCAATGACGAAAATCGTCCTACTTTGATGGTCGAGGAGGACTACATCAGGCTTATTGGATTGTATTTGCCTGAGGGTGGGGAATGAGTAGTGTTGTAGATGGTAGTACAACACTCGTAGGGCCGCGTTATGCCTGTGGATATAGGCTGAGACCGCATAAGCTGGACAAGCTGACAGCAAATGCATTATGGTCTTAGCTGCCCCACGACACGCTCTGCATCTAGTGTCAGGGACCTCTATACCCATCACGCGACTACGATAGACGAGGCTGTTGAAGACACCATCCTGGCAGGCCATTATGAATCCCTCGGTTTCCGACTTCAGCCCACTTGACCTGAGAAAAGAGAAGGTCAGGTTTCTGGATAAGCCAAGGTCTTCAATGTTCTTGAAGAAGACTCCATGCATTGGCTTATCCCTATGTAGCTGTAGGAGCCTGTCACACTCCGCAGCTTTCACGTGGGCTTGCTGAACGGGATCCAACTCGGTGACAGATTTATCCCAATAACCACTCCCCACGCCGTGGGGTAAGGGACTATTGGGTACGAGAATCATGTGCCCTGAGCGGGCGGAGTGAACCAAGAATTACGGCCTTCTGCATACGTCCGGCTAAGATTTCTGCCATATCACGGCAAGCCGGTATGATTTTTAAGTTTGAGAGCAGTGTGTTCATCATTCCACCAAGGACCCCTATTATCAGAACCACCATTTTGACAGAATGGTTTGGATAAAGCCTGCGGAGTTCAAAGAGTAGATCTCGATATTTAGTCCGTATTTCCTCCTCTTTTCGGATGATAAAGCCTGCGGAGTTCAGAGAGTAGATCTCGATATTTAGTCCGTATTTCCTCCTCTTTTCGGATGATGTTCGTTTCGCCAGGAGCTGAAAACTCAATGACGAAAATCGTCCTACTTTGATGGTCGACATGACCAGACCTGTCGGAGTTTGTGCTGATACTTGCCGCGGAGAGAGTTTTTAACGGTAGCTACCTCTTGGGTATGGCGTTGTTTCACCCCTAGGTAGGTATACGTCTCTCCGGCATCCAGATGATGTAGGATGCTTCCGTCTACGAGCTGAACGTCCTCTCCGTATTCCTCGCATCGTCCTCTTTTGAGATGAACCGTGGCACATTTGTCGATCCCAAACTCCATTCCGATAGCATGCGTGTACTCTTGCACCAACCTTAAAGACTGATGAATGTCCTTTTCTCCAGAGGCATAAACTTTAAGGTCATCCATGTAAAACAAATGGGTGACCTTATGCCTCCGGTTGCTGGGGGTGCCGCATTTGTATCCGCGGGTTCTCCGTAGTGCAACGGACAATGGCAGTAGTGAGATGCAGAAGAGAAGAGGGCTGAGGGAGTCTCCCTGAAACACGTCCCTTCTAAAGATAACCTGCTCTGTTTGGACTCTGACTTGACCACATATTATGGTAAATCGAGTCCTCCAGATCGGTATCAGCTGTTCAATGCATCTCACTATTTGATCGGGCGTAAGGCATCAGAGCAAATGAATGCTTATTATTATTATTATTAGTTCATGTTGAATGTTAAAGTTTTCAACTGGTTGTTCGACATAACTTGATTCATTGAAATGGTGTGTTTGATGTGCTTTTTGAAAATTGGGATATTTCGGAATTACTGGTTGTCTCGGTTGAAACCTGTTGAAATTTTGTGCTGGATTGCTTTGAAATTGATTTAGCTTATGTTGGAAGTTTTGACATTGATTTGGTCTTTGTTGAAACATTTGAACATTTTGAGAAGTTGGCATTGGTTGTTGATAATTCTGAAAATTTGGAGGGTTTCTGTTAAAGTTAGGATTGAAATTTATAGGTTGTTGGTAATTTCTTTGAATTTGTGAATGATTTGGACGTAAAGTAATTTTGCATTTTTTTTTGTTGATTAGTGAAAGTATTTTGGGTGTTTAATTGGTTATATTTTTGAGTTTCAAAATATGATAAATGTAGTTCTCTTTTTATTCTTAAACATTCTTCGATCATATTCGCTCGGTTACTTGCGTGAATGATATGTCTAAGTCGGGGTTCTAGTCCTGTTAAAAGTGTATTTAACACCATGGATTCAATAAGTGTTGATTGTGCCGCTTTTTATAATTGGGTTAAATTCGATTTCTGAATACATGAAAGCATTTTTGCGTTGTGGGTTTGTAGTCTAGAAAAGAATGTAAGAGCGTTTTCTCCGTTTAATTGTTTAAGTCTTAGCAAATCTTGAATGAGTGATGTTAAATCTCTAGCGTCGCCAAAATGATCATTTAAAAGAGTTTTTATTTCACCATTTCACCATATGTATATGAATTTCGTGAATTGATCAATTGCGAAGTTCTCGATTTCAACTTATTTTTGGCATGAATGGTCGATAGAACTTTTTGTTGACCGACTGCCATTTGTTGGGCAGCATCGCAAGCATTTAAAGATGTATTCAAAGTGATTGGATCCCCATCATATTCAGGAATAGTTGAGAATATTTCAGACAATTTATAAGGTTCTAATTCTGGCGGAACATCAGTATGTTCTAGTCGTTCATTATTCATATTTTCATCGGTTGATGACATTTTTGGGCTGTTTGAATATTCAAAATACTTAATCTAATGACTAGGATGATTCAATGTACTTACACTAATTCTTACAGCTAAATCGGTGTCTTCTTGTTGGTCCATATGTAGAGAACTTAGCGGACACACTATATATGATATTTCTTACAGATCTTCATATAATAGTTGGGTGAACAAGTAAAACTTTTCACATAATAACAATATAATAAGTTAAAAAAAGTACATAATATTGCAACAAGAATATAAATGATGGTACTCAATAAGCGTATTCACACTTATTTCAAAAAATAATAAGTACAATGGTTCTACTAGGAAATAGAGTACCGATGTAAAATATCATATAAAAATATACAAGATGTAAAATATTCAAATATAAGTGTAAAATAAGTAATAAAATATGAAATATATACATATTGTATATACAAAGTTTAAAAACGGTAAATATTTTTGGGAAACCCAATATTCTGATTCAAAATATTTCAAATGATGAGCACACGGGAAAAACAACGAATGTCCATAAACAATAAATCTTCAGGAAAGCATTATTTATCTGAAATTTCGGTTATTAGCTAGTCGGTTATGTATTTTTAGCAAGTAAGAAAATCAGACCCTTCTAATGTGTTATTTTATTTATGTAAATACATTTTTCGGCTATCAGACCTGCCTATCAGAATATGTCCCTCGAAATGCAATATAATTACCAAATTTTTCTGGGAAAACTTAAAAAATTCCGAAATGTACTGGGCAATTCTAGTTTGGCCACCTCATCCTAATTTAACAGATGAATGTTTCATTCAGGCGGTAAATGGAGAATTTGAAGAACTGTATAGTGTCATATTGTGCCAGAGCATATTTTAAGAAAGTTTGACTGGGCGGTACTTCAGCTTGTCAAATTTCTCAAACGTTTTTTTTGACTCACTAGCCAAGGAAAGCGTAACGAAAAATAAAAATAGAGACTTTTTAAGAACATAATATTAATAAAATAATTTCCAAATTCTGATAACAAAATAAAGAATATATATAAAAAATCATTCTATACTCTGGTGTCTTTCGCTGTCAACCGACACTTTTGTCGACTTGTCTGAACATACAAAACCGTAATTTTCACACTACTGCCGACGTTCAGTGGGTCTAGGTTGTTCCCGAGCATGCCAGTAGGTTGCTCTTTTATGTTTATCCTGACCACGCTTATGTAGCTTACTGTTAACTACCGTCACCGTAATCCGTCATATTATTCCCTAGAATCCTTTTTTTAAAGTATGGATATGGAACAATGAAACTGAGGACGGCACAACCACCTTTCACTAGGCGGCACAAACAGATCACTAGGCGGCATTTTATGCTCTGTATTGTGCCATAGACAAGGTACTTACCTAAAAGTTATGCAACAATTAATACATATCAATTATAATATTTCATTTAAAAAACCACAAAACTTGATTTATCAATCTGTCTGAATTTTTCACCTTTGCATTACATACCAAAATGAATGATTTATGTAGAAAATTCATGTATGTATGTATTTTTGTATGCAATTTTTCTATGTGGCTATGTTCTTTCTATGTGACGATATTCCCATTTAATTAGATACCAAAAAATTTATTTTTTATTTTAAAGTGGAAAAGTTTATATATTCAGCTAAGAACAGGGCACAAAACCCTATAAAATTGGCTTTCAGCAAATCTTGATGATTTTCTGATATTTTGTTTGGTTTGAGGCCCTAATCAATTTTGAGGAGTTATAAGATGATTGGGACAGCCGCTAGAGGACGGCAAAGTTGAATAACTGCAAATTCATTGATATGGTATTGCTCGAGGGGGGAACATCCACTTTTTATTTTTGTATAACTAGACATTTTGAATCATTTGAGTCAATTTTCAGTCCTTAAATCTTCGCTTCAGTCTTTCAGTCATCGGCCAAGTCTTTCAGTCTTAGGTTTGATTAAGTTTTTGAGTCACTTGGATTTGATTTTGAGTCGTTTCAGTCCCAATTTTGAGTCTCGAGTCTTTTGAATATTTCAAGTCTTGTACACATTTTAGCTCGGCATTCCCTTCAAATCAATAACAATTATTTACTTAATGTATGTAACAACACGATCGAAAGTATGAAAGGTTGGTAACTTGTTTACAGTGTTTCTGAAGCATATTGTTGCTAATTAGAAAATCGGAAAGTCATCCATCCAAGAAAGAGAAACTGCTCATTCTGAAAATATATGGATTTCTTCTGAAAATTGACAAGAGCTGAAAGTGATCAGAAGTGCACTGATATGCATGAACGTGAGTAACAAAAAATTTGTATTCATTATTATACAGCGAATCCAATATCGAAGAGAAAATATGAATATACTCGAACCCAACATAAAAACCTGTGCTTCTATCTAAGATTTTCATTACTGTTTTTCCATTAAGGTATATTGATATGAACTATTTGTGGCATCTGCTCGTGCTCATTTGCTGTATCAATTATAGAATGCAGTTAATGCGTTTGTGGGTATTATAGCACTTCATCTGGAATATCCCAGGTACCATATAAAAATTCCTAAATGGAGGCATGTACACACTGCCCTAGCTCCAGATTTACATAAAAATTAAAATACATTTTTTTTCATTCCCGTTATTGAATTTAATGAAGAGGTAATATTTCTTAGCATCTCTGAATCTCCAATACGTTAACATCCTTATGAAGACCTTGCAACAAGTATATGAGGAATTCTTGGGAATCGTGTTCAGATTAACCCATGAAACAAGGAGCGAATCTTTGTATTTCACTTTTGAAAAAACTAGAATTTACTACTCTATCTGTCGAATCTTGTGACCAGAGTTGTTTTATTACTTTCGCAAATAATTTCATCAAATCCTTCACGCTAGATAAGCTCGTATGAATATAGATGATGTATTTGTCACTCCTCAGATTTTTGAGGAACCATCGGGTGTTTGATAAACACTATATAACACAGTTCATAAAACAGGTATTGCCAATATTTTCCAGCCCCTTCATACCAAGTATTTTGATGTTTGGTTGTACTAGCAGTCTGGTGGTTTTGTGGTCAATTAAACTGCACTCGATGTTTCTACTGTTCTTATTGAATTTTTTCCTTTTGATAGGAAACACGGACCGAGGCGGTTTGGTAGTGAGTTAGGTGGAGGAATGTGCTTTATAAAAGTGGAATGTTGAAAAATTCATCTAAATGACGATAGACAGGAATGGTTCCCAATACCGAAGCTGCATTGCTCTTTTGAACAGCGATACTGATGCTGTCTAAAATCATCAATTCATTTTATTGTAAATACTTCAGTTGAACTCTGGCAACAGTGCATGCCCACGCGGTAGTGTGTGAAACTCGAAGCCGGGAGAGAGACAGTTGCGTTAGAACGATAAAGTTGTTTTGATGTTTATGCTAATGCTTATTTGTGAAACAGTAGTTTTCAAGAATATTCAATCATTTTAATGTTGTACAGTCCGCAATACACTATTCCAAGAAAACAAAAGAACTTTTAATAATCAACATGGTCCAATCGAGTCGGATGAATAGTAAATAAACAAAAACGAATCAACAAACTGTATCAAAACAACGAACAAGTAAGTGCCGACAAGTGGTGTATCAGTGTCGCAGTTGTCGCGCAGCACGCAGCTAACTGAAAACCGTAACACACCATCAGACCAAGCCTCCTGAGAAGGGAACGTAGTGTACAGCAATTCAGTTGGGCGATTGGAGAAGTGAACCAAACATAACCAAAAAACCGGCAAGCCGCATAAACGAAACGAAGTCTAGTAAATGTGAGTCCTTTTCAATTCCTTTCTGTATTCATTCAAATATCTTAGCCTATCTTATTTCTTTTTCTGTGAGACTATTCGTTAAAACATGAATCAGGACGAACTTCAGCAGCATGTAACATCTCTGAATAGAAAGCGTGGGTTTGTAAAAGCCTGCCAAACTCTTTTCAAAACGTATTCGTTGGAATTGAATCATAAAATAACTATTGGCGGTATAGAAAAAATGGAAAAGAAAGAAATAGTAGGGTTAGAAGGCAGGTTAGAAAAGAATATTAAGTTGATGAAAGAATTCAATGAATATCAAAATGCCCTTGAAATGTGTTCGGACAACGTAGAAATGATACTAAAAGAGCAGGAAGAATTTGAAAATATTTGTCATGATTTGAACGCGGAAGCAAAAATCATAATTGAAAAATACTACCGGGCCAAAACGACACAAGAAAAAATTGATATCTCTCCAACTTCCTTCAACTCAAACCCAATTCAAACCTCTTTACAGGGAATTAAATTACCACAAATTGAGTTTCCTAAATTTGCTGAGGCCTGTGAAAATTCGTTGGAATTTAGAGATACTTTCGAATCATTGATACATTTAAACGATGGAATATAAAAATTTCAGAAGTTTCATTATTTACGAGCGGGTTTAGTATCAGGGGCGGCTCAGGTAATTCGTAGTATTGAATTCGCAGCAGAGAACTGTGACTTAGCCTTCGACACCTTGTGCAATCGTTATGATAACCGTAGTATCTTGGTACACAATCATGTCAAATCCATTTTTGAATTGGCAAGCTTGAATGGAGAAACGGCAAGTGAGTTGAGAAAAATGTGAGATACAATATCGAAACATGTCCGCTCATTACAAACTTTGAATCAACCCACAGAATATTGGGTACACTTCTCATTTATATACTTTCACAGATAAAAAGACAGCTCGTGAATGGGAGGAGTGGAGAACTAATAGTCGTGGGGCTAGCGATACAACAGATATCAAAGTCGGAACAACAACGGTAACAAATGTAACCCAAATTAATAATAACGTACCTAATAGTCTGGGGGCTGCAGTTGGCAATTCAAAAAGGATCACCCCCGATTAACTTCCATCTCTGGAAGATTTCAAACGTTTGTTGAAACGAAAATCTGACCTGTTGGAAACTTTAGAAATATGCAAACAGCCTAAAACAAAATTTCGAAATAATTCGAAGCGAGTTTGCTTTAACACATCAACCACATGCGTTCTTTGCAAAAATGATCATTTTCTTCAAAATTGTCCGGAGTTTTTGTAACTTTCCACCAAATTAAAAATAGAGAAGGTAAAACAACTAAAATTATATTTAAATGTTTGAGGCGTAATCACTCAACAAACCGCTGTTTCGGCAAAAAATATAATATGAAACCCAACACTCTTTAACATTTTGACAAATCCCAATCGGGGGAAACACAAAGATCTCAACACGATGATTCATTCAGTAAACCATCGCTCCTACCAACTCCTGCCAATAATATTCTAACATCGGTGACTGATAATCATGTTTTATTACAGACGGCGTTAATTGAAGTAGTGACACCATCAGGGGACTCGCATGTTTGTCGAGCTCTGCTAGATGGCGCCAGCCAAAGTAATCTTATAACAGACGAATGTTGTAACAGACTAGGTTTGGTTAAACTTGAAATGCCTTCTGCAATATCGGGGATTGGGCCAAATATGTCCTATTTAAAATATAGGAATAATGTTCGAGTCAAGTCGTGTCATAATGGCTTTGAAGCTAACCTCAATTGTTTAATAATCCCACAAATAAGTGGAAAGTATCCATCGTACAATATTAATGCGACTTCATGGAATATACCTTATCATATCAAACTAGCAGATCCTACTTTTGATAAACCGGGGAAAATTGATATGCTCACTGGAGGGGGCTTATATCTGAATTTACTCTGTATAGGACAAATATCACTTGGATACAATTTTCCAACATTGTAAAAAAAACAAATTTGGTTGGATCATAGGTGGACACGTTCCATCGGATATGAATCACTCAGTAAAAAGTTGCCATCTTATAACAAATCTAGATATTCAATCTATTCTAAGCAACGGGCATTAATTCGATTTCGCTCTTTAGAGAACAAACTTATAAAAAATCCTACACTGAAACAATTATATGTTGAATTTCTAGATGAATATAGAGTATTGGGGCATATGACTCCCATAACGGAAGAAAATGATTCCATTACCTATTATTTCCCACATCAGTGTGTGTCTAATGAAACAAGTCAAACGACCAAATTGCGAGTTGTTTTTGACGGTTCGGCTAAATCGTCGACAAATATCTCATTTAATGACCTTCAGTATGTCGGACCCTCTATACAGGATGATCTGGTATCATTAGTCTTGACATTTAGACAATATAGCATTGTTATAAGCGCGGAAATCACCAAGATGTACCGTCAAATTTTGATCGATTCAACACAAAGACCATTGCAACGGATAATGTGGAGACCAGAACCGATCGGAGAAATACAAACTTATGAGTTACAGACTATAACATACGGTACTGCGTCGGCGCCTTTTCTGGCGATGCGCTGCCTCAAGCAAGTCGGCTTAGAAAACATAAATACCTATCCAAAGGCATCTCAAGTCATTATGAATGACTTTTATATGGACGATTTGCTAACGGGCACCGATACAGTCATGGAAGCATTGAGTCTTTGTGAAGAAATTATATCGATACTAAAGTCTTTTGGATTTGAACTCCAGAAATGGACATTAATGGGTTCGCTGACGCATCCTTAGAAGCGTACGGCGCATGCGCATATCTTCGAAATGTGGACAGTGAGGGTAATATTCGAGTACGTCTTTTATTTTCCGCAGTGGTCATGATGGTAGAGCGCTAGTCTTTCAATCAGAGGGACGTGGGTTCGATTCCCCGCATGGTCACTGGTCTAGTGCTAGGAATCGCACGTTAAAAGGTAAGACCTCGTTAATCCTTAGCTCGCACAAGTTCGACTTCTGAGGGCTGTCGTTCGTAAGGGGATGACAGCTGGTTAACGGAAAAAACAATTTTAAACAATTTAAATTTTTCAATTTTTAAAGAGTAAGATGGCTCCAGTAAAAATTGAGTCAATTCCGCGGTTGGAACTTTGCGCAGCTCTGGTCTTAGCGCAAATCATACATAAGTTGAAAACTTCAATGACAATAAAAATAAATGAATATTTTTTATGGAGTGACTCTACTGTATGCCTTTGCTGGATAAACACTTCACCGAATATACTTCAAACATTTGTGGAAAGACCGGTTTCAAAAATTCAGTCGTTAACACATTGTGAAAACTGGCGGCACGTGAGATCAGGTGATAACCAGGCTGATCTGTTGTCGCGCGGAGTAGATCCTATAGAACCTCAGGCAGAGCTACCCGAAATGAAAGCCAATAACGTCATTTTTAAAATTGAGCATAATGGGCTGTTTCCCTTCAACAGGTTTTCAACATTAGATAAAACAAAAAGGGTACTTGATTACTGTTTTCGGTTCGCGAATAATTGCAAATCTAAAACTAGGAAAAATGGTATCTTAACATCCAATGAATTGACTCATGCTTTGAACGTGCTGATAAAAATCTCACAGCAAGAATGTTTTTCTTCTGAAATTAATGAATACATAAAAATCCTATAATGGTGAAAGCAATCTTGTCGGCTTGAACCCTTTCATTGATTCATTAGGTATGCTTCGATTTGGCGGTCGATTGTAACTTTATTCATATGAAAAGAAACATCCCGCTCTTCTATCGGGAAAACATCATTTAACAAAATTAGTAGTGTGTGGAACTCGAAGCCGGGAGAAAGACAGTTGCGTTAGAACGATAGAGTTGTTTTGATGTTTATGCTAATGCTCATTTGTGAAACAGTAGTTTTCAAAAAATATTCAATCATTTTAATGTTGAACAGTCCGCAATACTCTATTCCAAGGCCTTGTTGACTAGTAAACTATTCCACATCTATCATCACAAGGGAATTCTAATAATCCATGTTCTAACCAATTTTCACTCTCACCGATATTAAAAATAAACAAAGACATTCTGGATTTACTCCAGACGGTAACTCATATGAAAGTAGCCTAAATGCCATAAATCATGGCACACATAAGGCAGAGTCTATCTCGTTCAGATTGCACACTCCCATACTGTAAATCATTAAGAAGGACAGTGAATGGTTCTCAGTAAAAGTTCAATAAAAAGTAGAAGAACCAGCTGATTCACGAATGACAGTAGTCACCGTAGATAAGTAAACAGAAGAAGGTTCACTCTCAGTCGGTGCCTTCGATGTATCGGGTTTAGATTTTGTTTTTTCTGGGGCAAGAGGGGTCGACTGAGAGTTGTCCTGTCTCACTTGGTCTCACGTACGGCGTTCGATGTCGTATTCAGTTTGGAGGCGCCATAGCACATAATAGGTCGGCTATGTCTCAAAATATCAATGATTACAATTTGATCAAATACAGGGTGTCCCAAACTCGATGGCCTATTAAAAGTTTCTGGAAAAGGGGAAGTAGGATTATTTTGAAAATTTGGTTTCTTGGATAATCAGTTCTGCTCTATCGATCTAAAACATATTCAACGCTGCGGCGTTGCTGCTTCTACCGAAAAGTAGCAACAACTTTGATATTTTAAATGGAATACCCTGTATATTATTACATTTTTCGATCTGCTATTGCTTTTCGATTATTTTCATATAATACTTCCCTATACCTATCTATTTTATTTTTCGAGAAAATCATTAATTTCCTTATGTTTTGTACGAAACATAGCTTCAATTAAATGTTTATTACTGCAATTTATATATACAAACCCCTAAGAAACCCTTAACTTGTAACTTCCATGTAGTGCTGACTAAGGTTTATGAAAATATGATTAACCGTGCTTTGTAGTTAGTTCAGTTCTGTTAGCGACGTTGTACGAGACACATCTCTGTCTTCACAAATAAAGATGTATTTTGTAAATTCGATTTTGCTTTTGAAAAATAGTTTCTCGTGGCCCGAAAGCTTAATTTGCATTATTTGACTACGTAGAAAGCTGAGATTTTGAATGTAGTTTGACAATGTCCTGTCTTTTAGTAATAACCAAGGGAATTCGGTCTTCATTATACAGGATCGTTGAAAATTTGTAATCTTACCGATACATACTGAAGTGGTGAAATGGGCATTTTTTTTCAAATGGAACACCCTGTATATTATCAAATATCCTGAAAGACAATTGAATTTTCTTTCAAATGATGTATCATGTTCCTATACATAGATAGTCAGGTTTTCGAAATAAAAGCAAGTTTTCTATAAAAATTGGATTATTTTGCCTTATTTCGTATTGGATAAATATGAAATGTCATGGAACATGTCATTACGATAATTCGAAAATTAGTACATTAATAATAAAACGTTTGCGCGTTCACTAACGTTAATTTTATTCACGGCACACTACTATCATTTTCACTTTCCAGTATAACGATTCGAAATAGGTGATATTTCCCATTTGAAATAATCTGTAGTGTGCCGTGACCAGAAGAGAGCAAGACAATCTGTTGGTTTGATAAACAGTGAATTTAATTGTATTTCTGTCAGAAAGAAGTATAAAAAATGGTTATAATGCATATTCAACGGGAATGTTGAAGCGCCAAGAAATCAAATCGAGTCGATAACTGGAGATGAATTAAATCAAATAAATGTCTTGGGGTATTTCCATGCCTATCCTCATGTATTATTAAGAAGAGCTACTTTGGATTTAGGTATGATTCGCACTTCGATATGGAGAATTTTAAAGAAACATAAAATGCATGTAAACATTCAAACTAGTTCGAATATATTGTGCAAGAGAGGTATCAATAATTTTGAAAGAATACAGGGGTACCCTTCTCTCTAAGCATTTCCACAAAGTGGAAAATAAAGGCAAACATCTGTCAGAAAACAACTACTTCCCTGGCTAACACCACGACGGACATTGAACTACAACTGACAGATATTTGTGCAAGGTTCTTCAAAGAAGACCCAATTGCAAGTGCTTGTCTCGTAATTAAACAGGAAATTATCCTTCATTTGGCTGGGAATGACCACCTGCAGATATGCATGTTTCGAGGTTTATTGCCTCTCATCAGTGACATGGTAGGTCGGACAACATTATAATTGTCCTGTCCTGTCAGTTGTAGTTCAATGTCCGTCGTGGTATTAGCCAGGGAAGTAGTTGTTTTCTGACAGATGTTTGTCTTTATTGTCCACTTTGTGGAAACGCTTAGAGAGAAGGGTACCCCTGTATTCTTTCAATAAAATGCATGATTATACATTCATAAAAGCTCATGCCCTACATAGAGATGATCCTCCAAAACGTGTTGATTTCTGTGAATGGATTTTAACATGGACTTATGAAGACCCAAATTTCCTTCAGAAAATTATATGGACAGATGAATCTAAACTTTCAAAAGAGGGAATATTTAATCGCAAAAACAATCATTTTTGGGCTACAGAAAGGGGATTTCAAGAAAAATTTTGTTTAAATGTATTTTGTTTGCTGATGAACAATAAATTATCGTTTAGTATTTATGAAGAAAACTTGAATTCAAGAAAATATTTGAATATATTTGGGAACAATAGTTGGTGACTTTTTGGACAATTTGCCGCTTCATGAATATCAAAGTTGTTGGTACCAGTTGGACGGTACCCTCCCTCACTGTACACAAGAAGTGAGCAGAGAACTGACTACAACCTTTGAAGATCGGTAGATAAGACGCTTGGGTCCACAGCCTTGGCCACCGCGATCCCCGGATCTAACTCCTCTAGATTTTTACCTCTGGGGAAGAAACAAACAGATTGTATATGAAACACCAGTGAATTCGATAGACGAATTGAAACAGAGGGTAATTCGTGCTTTCGAGGAAATTTGCCAGAAGAGGTTCAAAGAGCAACTACCAACCATGTAATGACTTCGATTCACGAATGTTTGCGTGCAAATGGTCAGCACTTCGAACACATGAAAAAGCGATTAATTTTACCTTAATTTGTTTATTGATTGCTATAAAAATTGAGTTCTACTTATGGTCAATTATGATTTCTCAACGCAGACACAGGTTTTTCAGATACCCTGAATGCAACTTACTGTTTTTTTCGGCTCATCAAATATTAGTTTTTGTCAAGTTTTAGTTTTGGCGAAGACTCTATAGAAAAAATTAAAAGTGTCAATATCCAACGAACAGTTAAGAATATTGGACAAATTCCTCAAAAATTATTCAGATTTTCATTTGAATAATTATTGTCTTCCACTTAGATTCTTTTCTAATAAAATTTACGTTACCGAATGCGCAAACGTTTCATTATTAATGTACTAATTTTCGAATCATCGTAATGACATGTTTCATGACGTTTCATATTTACCCAATAAAAAATATGGCAAAATAATCAAATTTTTATAGAAAACTTGCTTTTATTTCAGAAACCTGACTCTCTAGGTATAGGAACATGATACATCATTTGAAAGAAAATTCAATTGTCTTTCAGGATATTTGATAATATACAGGGTGTTCCTTTTGAAAAAATGCACTTTTCACCATTTCAGTATGTATCGGTAAAATAGCAAATTTTCAACGACCCTGTATAATGAAGTCCGAATTCCCTTGGTTATAACTAAAAGACAAGACATTGTCAAACTACATTCAAAATCGCAGCTTTCTACGTAGTCGAATAATGCAGTAATAAACATTTAATTGAAGCTATGTTTCGTACAAAAAATAAGGAAATTAATGAATTTCTCTAAAACCACTGGAGATAGGTATAGGAAAGTATTATATGAAAATAATCGAAAAGCAATACCAAAGAGAAAAATGCAATAATATACAGGGTATTTCATTTAAAATATCAAAGTTGTTCCTACTTTTCGATAGAAGCGGCAACGCCGCAGCGTTGTAAATATTTTAGATCGATAAAGCAGATCTGATTATCCAAGAAACCAAATTTTCAGAATAATCCTACGACCCTTTTTCCAGAAACGTCTATAAGCCATCGAGTTTAATGAATAAAAAAAAAATATAAGAAATATTTTAGGAAAATTCCATCATACAACATATATTTCCAATTTCACCCTCTTATATTTTATTAAATATTTCGATGAAACTCTGATCGGTAATATCTCTAGACTTCCCGAATAGAGTGGTGTGGTCACATTTTTGATAAAAGGTCTGAAATTGAAATAGCTGGGTAATTAAAGGTCTTTTTATGGATGGACGCATTTTAACGTTATTCCGTGAATCCAACAGTGTAGGAAGAATTAAAAAAATATATATTTTTTATATTTTCAACTTCGAAGAATTGAAATAGTTGGCCCTGAAAATTGAGACTAATTCATGAATTCTGGTGTCCTAGTGGAATTATTGAATAACAACCAAATGAAAAAAAAAATCGGCTGAAGAATGTATTCTTCATAGCGATGTTTCTATTTCCAATAGGGCATACTGTATATTGAGTATGGATCAAAACTTGACCTCACGAAAATAAAAAATATATCTTCATATCAGAAATAATAAATTCATTCCATACACACTCAAAATTTCAGCTGTAAATATCTATGTCTGTTATAGCATCATCAATTTTATTACCTCTTTTCTACTCCTCAGTGCACAATCTTCTAGTGTTTCTGCAGCTTCGTATTTTCCTTGTCGTCTATACAATGCCCCTAAATTTTTCAATGTGGTAGTTACTGTCGGAGAGTCTACTTTTGCCGCTTTATGCCATCCCCCATATTCTCCATAGGGTGCATTCTCTCGGTTCTTTGCTTTATTTTCTTCCCGTTCTTCCGCCACTTGCCAAATTGGTTTATTGTCAACTAGAATGAAAAGAAAAAGTAGATGAGTCGGTGTATTCCAACGAAGCAATCCACAACAGAATTGGCGCGTATGGTCGGACTGAGAATAGTTATATGGTATTTATATCACGTCGTATACGGCGACTAAAAGGGTAGTAGATGATCACTATCGCCCAGTAAATTATAACCATATCAATTGCTGTGAAATGGATTATTGCATGTGTCAGTATCTCCAACTTTCCATTCGTACCCAGGATTTTTTATAACAAAAGCAATTAATAATAATAATAATAATTCTTTATTTACCAAAAACACATAGTAGATTTCGACAAGGCAGAGTCAGCTGACATATACAATTACTTATAAACACACATATAACATATTAACATACAGAATTACACTTTTTTATATTTTTACATTTAAAATCACATTAAAAACATATAACATATTATTAAAATACAAAATAAAATAAAAGTTTTAGATATACACATGGATCGATAAAAGTATGAAGCAACTTATCATTCAATTCTGGGTGAAAATGACATTACCTTTAGTGGCTATTTATTGCATGAGCTCTACCAAGTCATAAAAACATTTTTCCACTAAGTATTCTTTCAATGCTTTTCTAAATGCTTGATAAGATTTTAAGCTCTTTATATTCTCGGGGAGTTCATTGAAAATTTCGGGACCTGCATAGTTTGGTGATTTTTTGGATTTACTCAAGTTGCATTTGGTTAGAAGTAGTTTTCTCGCATTTCCAGTTTTATAATTATGCACGTTGCTATTTTAATTATTTTAATTTTTATACATATAACATGATATTTTGAATATGTAGATGCTCGTTAAGGAGAGTATTTTGTTATTTTTTAGAACTGTTCTACATGGATCTCTGTAGCCCATGTTGAAGATTATTCTTATTATCCTTTTTTGCATGGTAAAAACTCTAGAAACATCCGTTGATTGGTCCCACACGACTATGTTGTAGCTCATTACTGAATATGCCAAGGAGTAATAAGCTGTTATTACATTTCTTGTATCTATTTCCTTCTTCAAGTTTAAACTGGCGAAGGTTGCTTTGGCAAGTTTGGAACATATACTGTATATTTCCAGTGTGAAGTTCAGGTTGTTATCTATGACTGTTCCCAGAAATTTTATGCTGTCTTGATTTCTATACTTTGTATTGTAGGAGTTATCCCGCTGTTTGTATTGGAAAAATATACACATACCGATTTAGACCTGTTTACCATAAGTGATTTTTTTTGACACCAGGTTTCTAATTTTTTAATAGTTCTTTCTATTTTTAGTTCCATTTCTGCTATGGTTGATGCCTCGATTATCACTGAGGTATCATTAGCGTACATAAAAATCTGACCTTCAGTGATATACTCCGGAAGGTCGTTCACAAATATCAAAAATAAAAGTGGCCCCAATACTGAACCCTGAGGAACACCTGTATCAAAAACGCACTCTTCAGCTGACATTACCTCTTCTATAGAAACAATAATTTTTCTGTTGTGTGTATGACTGTATCCAATTCAGTATGTTACCCCTGATCCCAAGACATGATAGTTTCTCAAGAAGGAATTGGTGGTTTACACAGTCAAACGCTGCAATCAGGTCAAAGAAAACACCAGCTACTTTCCTGCCTATATCTAGATGTCCGTAGATAGTTTGAGTAAAGTCTATGGTGGCCAGTTCTGTTGACTTATCTGTTCGATATCCAAATTGAGAAGGGGATGAAATTTTGTATTTTTCGAGAAAATTGTATGACCTATTCGCTATACTTTTTTTCTATTAGTTTGGAAAAGTGACTGAGTAGTACTCTAGGTCTATAATTTTCAGCTGGTAGTAAATCTTATAGATATTTCATCCATGCATGTTGAGAACAAAAAGTATTTAACCCCTTCACCACACAAGTAATTTATTTCCTAGATGCGCATTTCGATAAACTGATCAGTTTAGTACTTCCTACTGATGAAGATAACTTTGTTATCGAAATGCTCATCTAGGAAATAAATTAGTTGTGTGGTGAAGGGGTTAAATACTTTTTGTTCTCATTGAGTGACACCACAGGCGTCCAATATCCCATTTTCCATTCCTGTTGAATTTTTATTTTTTGAGTTGTTTATTAATTGGACCACCTCTGTGCTTGTTACATGTTCAATAAAGATTTTATGTTGAATATTTTGTTTTGGTATTGTGCATGCCAGGAATTTATTAGATTCAAAATAAGAGTCTAGTTTTTCATGTACACATATTGTGAAATAGTTCACAAATAAATTACTATTTCGGTATTATAACTTATTATTTTATTATTATGTATTGGATTAATTTTTTGCCTTGGTTTTTTCTTTCCCAGCTTGTCGTTAACTATCCGCCACAGTTCTTTGCTTTTGTTTGATGCAGTATCTATTCTATTTTTGTTGTCTACCTTTTTCAATTCATTTATTCGTTTATTATAGTTCTTCCTGTGTTTTTTATAGGAATCTATCAAGTCTGGATCTCCTGAACTATTTGACACACAATAAAGAAACTTTCATCAATTTCCTTTTGAATCTCCTTACTCATATTTTTATTTAATTTTTTATTATGATTTCAAAATACCCCAGAAGCAAAGTACTTCTCCAGATAGATTTTCAGGCGAGAGAATATGCGGCCACACACCTTACAGACCTATCGTACTACTATCACTCCGAATCTTATGGAAAAAGCAATATTTAGCTTTTAAAAAAATTTAAACATCAGAGATTAACTGGTGAACTGTTTCCATCTGGATTGCCCCCTCTCAGACAGATCTATGCATGGGTTGGTTGAAGCAGTTCCGTCTGACACTCTTGCTATAAATGCTGGTGTCCCGCTAGGATTTACAATAACGATTTGTCAGAAACAACCTCATATTTAATACTTTTTTATGATTACCATTTTCTATGTATTAGAATACCGTTTTCATTTTGTATCGATAATTAACAATAAATCAACTAACGTTATAATTTAACTTTACTTATTATGATGATTTTGTTTCTGCTCACTAGTTGATCTCCATGCGTTTTCCATTTTTTATTATGTATCAGAACACTGCTTTTCTCACGTTGTAATACTCGATCCATAATGATTGGATCTAAAATTTGTTTTGCTTAATAATATTTGAATTCTCACTGAAATTAAGTTTTAATGTTTTTCATTTTAAAACTTCAAAAGGAACTCTTCATTTATTTCATTTACTGAGTTATAATATGTTGACTTAATAATGTGTTTTTCTATAAGTATTGCTCTCCATAACATACATTTTATACCAAGTGTCAGCGAACTTGAGGAGAAACAGACATAAATACTACTTTATTTTTTTTGCCCATAATGATTTTTTCGATATGTTTCACCGGTTGTTTCCGACAGAAGCTACTCACTCTCTATTTACCCCTCTAGGCGCTATCATTCATTGGTTTCTGTCTCATTCTTTCTTTTTATTTCTTAACTCCTTTATTCTTCCCTCTCCCATATGTTGCTCAATGTCTCACATATGAATGTAAGATCTCTCATTCCACATTTTCCCGAATAACAAAACCAGATCTTTGAAGCAAACTACGATATTGTGGGGGTAACAGAAAATCGGCTCAACAATGGAACTCCTAGCAACATGATAGCTTTAGACGGATTTAGGTTTGTTCGTCAGGACAGACCTACTAGAGGCAGCGGCGTGGGTGTGGGAAAAATAATTTAAAATTTGACACAATATTCTCTGAATGTAGTGATATCATGGAATATATATGGATTAAAATTTCGCTTGGTAAATATGTTATCGCAATAGGAAATGTTTACAGACCGCCTAGTACCAACAATTCTAAATTCTTTGATAGTTTTGACACTCTCAAAAATATTTTTACAAACTTCGACCATATTATTTGTATAGGTGATTTCTATATCGAAATTTTGGACGAAGACGCCAACAGCACCATACGTTTCAATGATATTCTTGACACATTTGGCTGCAAACAACTGATAAAAGAACCATTCAACGATCAACTGCAAAATCAACCTCGAATCCACTGCGTGCAAGTCAAATGAAACTCTAACGTATAGATCTCTTTGTGATATTGTGCATGAAGATTTTCAAAATGATGTACAGTTACAGCCATGGAATCTCATTTATGAGACAGACAATGTTGATGAAAAAATGTTTCTTTTGAATTATAATATACATACTGTTCTAGACAAACATGGTCCGATAAGGTTAGTGTCACAAAAACAAAGCAGATATTCACCCAGAATAACAAATAACATCAAAATCATGCAGAAGTACAAAGATAAAGCCCTACAAAAAATCAGACGAACTCAGTTACCAAAACACTTGTCTTATTATAAGCCCTTAAGAAAATTCACTACTAATCCCATTAAATCTGAAGAAAAAACATATCTGAACTTCAAATTGAAAAACTGTAGCTCAAGAGACAAATGATTAGAACTAAAAAAACTCAACATATCAAAAAAAACGTTCTGAAATTCAAACTTAATTACTCAAACAAATGTACCTGGGAAAGATATTCAACTTAGGATACCGGGAATCGTACCTGTGGACAAAATTACTTCATCTGTTAATGAGAAATCAGGTATATATAAAATGAGACCAAGAATCCCACTTCAGTGATAGTAGAATACTTACTCGTAATTTTCTGAAGAAGCCTACCGCACCGAAAACCCAAAAGCCATACAGAACATTGAGCGGAATCGTGAAAGCCTTAATCATTATATCAAGACACTACAAATGATCCCAACAAACAAGCTGGGGCTCAACTCAGAATATCAGAAGTTAGACAAAAGTTATACAAAAACCTACGTATGTATTTCCTTTGTATTGTCAAAAATGTTTTGAACACACCGTATATTAAATCATTCCTTACAGTGGGTGTGTTATAAAACTATTATGTCTAGAATCACAACTTGTCCTCGCAATTACTTTCGTACGTTTTCTGAACAAAAACCTAGAGTTTGAAAGAAGAACACTGATGGTTCGATCAGGGAGTTGAAGTGAGGCCTCTGCCGTGCCCAGAGGTAGTTGGGGGGAGTTGGGAAGTTCATAATTTGAGTACCTTTAGGGAATGGTTAAAAGTTATGATTGTAAGTATAGGTCTTTTCTAATTAGTTTATCAAAATTTATTAAAATTGAAAGAGAGATTCATTAAATTATTTCCTTTGAATTTGAATTCATAATAAAATAGAAAACCATCGGAAAATAAACATTGAAAATGAAGTAAGAAGGAGAAATTTTGAAAGAAAATGCTAGCCAAAAAGTTGTTAGGAAAAATAAGGAGTTTGAATATAGGAATACGGACGATAGCTTTGGTTAAGAGGAAGAATCAAGTTTTCTGCAAGAAATGGACTCTTCAGCTATTGTAGAAATGAAGTAAAAGTGATATTGAAGGACTATTATGTCGATTAGAACCCCAAGAAGAAAAAATCGTTGTGGTTGACATCCAGGAACTACCCAGACAGGCACAGGACAAATTATTTTTCAACCCCAAAGAACAGTTCCTGACTAAAAATGGATTAGTTTGTATGGATTTTTCGAGAATACTGATAAATTCAACTTTGAAACTCAAGAATATTTCAAATGTTGGTCAAATTATCTTTGAAGGTACAACTCTAAGATTTATGGAAGAAAATGGCATGAATATGGTACTACACACAATAGAAGAAAATGCGAAAGATGTGCAAAAATTTTACAAAATGGTAACCGACCTCACTGTACATGAGAAAAGGGAAATTGAGAATCTAATTGATGAGTTTAAGGATATTTTTGCTATGGACGTCAAAGATATGGGATCAACAGATATTGTACAACATAAAATTGAATTACTAGAACATTCGCCCTTCAAAAGTAAAAAACGCGGTTTTGTGTAGACTACAGGAAATTAAACAATATCACGAAGAAGTCAAACTACCCCTTGTCGAATATCGATGAAATTCTCACATATTTCGGAAAATCCAAGTACTTTTCCACACTCGACTTGTTCAGCGGATACTGGCAAGTTGGGATCGAAGAGAAATCGAGAGAGTATACAGCATTCGTCACCCCTGGATTTGGTCTGTAAGAATTCAATAAATTACCTTTCGGGCTTTGTAACGCCCCTTCTACATTTTCAGATCTAGCTGATAGAGTATTTCAAGGGATGAAGTGGTCCAATGTACTGGTTTATCTGGATGATGTTATAGTATTTTCAGAATCATTTGCCGAACATCTATCAAGATTGAGGAAAGTTTTCGAAAGACTTCGAATGGCTAGATTGACATTGAAAACCAGTAAATGTACATTCTCATCCTCGGAAGTCAAGGTATTAGGACATATAATCAACCAAGAAGGTATATACCCGGATCCAGAAAAATTATTGGCAACTTTTGAGTTTCCGAAACCAAAAACTAAAAGACATACACAAAGTTTCCTAGGACTTGCAAATTACTACAGAAAATTTATAAAAAAATTCTCAATTATTGCACGTCCCCTTTATGAAATAACAAAAAACGAACCAGGATTTTATTGGAACGGAGATCAGGAAGAAGCATTTTCAATACTCAAGGAAAAACTAACGAAGGCCCCAGTACTAGCGCATTTCAACCCAGACATTGGATGCGAGTTGAGATCGGATGCATACTTCTACAAGAATTCCAAGGAGAAATGCACCCTATTGCTTATGGAAGTCGCACATTGACAAAAAGTGAGAAAAACTATACGATTTCGGAACTCGAAGCTTTGGCGGTGATTTGGGGGCTGACCCATTTTCGACATTTCATTTATGGCAAACCTGTGAAGATTACTACCGATCACCACGCTTTATGTTTCTTGAAGAATTCAGAGCATATCACAGGTAGGTTAGCCAGATAGGCCATTATGCTAAACGAGTTTGAGCACGAGGTGATTTATAAAAGCGGTACTTCTCATAAAGATTCCGATTGTTTGTCGCAGTTTTAGCACCAAAACTGGAAGAAGAAAATGTATTTTTTGATATACCTACCTTTCTCACTACGAACGAAGATATGGCAGAGGGATAAAGGAAAGATAATATCAAAAGATTGATAGAAGCCCTGGAGAATCCTAGTAGTGACAACGTCAACATTAGCTTGAGGAGGAGAGCAAAAAATTTCACTTTAATCAATGGAGTTTTGCATAAAAATAATGTATCTCTAGAAGGGCTAGAAAATCTACTAGTTGTTCCAAGACAGTTCGTTGTGGAAATTCTATTTTCCAATAATAGCGAACCATTGGCAGGACATTTGGGCATTTCACGGACATATCAAAATATCAAAAATCGATTTTTGAGGACGGGCAACAAAAAGACGTGGAAACATTTATCAAGGGTTGTCAAGATTGTCAAGCAAGGAAGGGCGAGACGAATAGGAAACCTTTAGGACTTTTACAGCCGATCCCAGTTGGAGTACCATTTCAAAAAATAGGCATTGATCTTTTAGGACCATTAAAACGTTCAAAAAATTAAAATAATACAATATTTGTTGCGGCATATTATGCAAAAAGATATCTTGAAATTGCTGCGGCTCCGGATGGAAAAGCAAATACAGTTGCAAAGTTTATTTTGAATAATATTTTAGTTCGCCACGGATGCCCTAAAGAAATTCTTTCAGATAGAGGTCAAGTTTTCAGATCGGATATGGTCAGAGAATTACTATTTGTCATGGGAATAAGAAGCAAAAAACACCTGTGGGTACCATCCACAATGCAATGGAAATTGTGAACGGATGAATTCAACAATAACAGCCATTTTAAGCATATTCACCTCTACCAGTCAAGACGATTGCGATAATTTTATTCCCCCTGTTCAATTTGCCATGAATACAATGCCGCAAAGTACAACAGGAATCAGCCCATTTTTTCTTGTGTATGCAAGACAGCCCGTTCTACCCACAGAAGCAAATCTTATGGCCTCGGTTGAAAATAGTGATGTTCTTCAAATAAGAGAAAAAGCACTGGCAGCGAAAAGCATAGCTGTGGAAAATATTAAAAAAAGACAAGCCGTGAACAAAAAAGATACGAAGAATGCCATCGAAATATGGAGTACAGTGTGGGGGAGAAAGTTAAAGTATTCACACCCTTGAGAAAAGTTGGTAAAAGTACGAAGTTGCTCCTCAAATACCATGGTCCGTACACTGTACTAGAGAAGCTGAGCCCTGTTACGTATACAGTAAAACTAGGATATTCAAAAATGCGAAAACGGATGTGATTCACGTGAGCCGCATTTTTAAATATAACGACCCATGGAGTCCTGTTGTTTCGGATACATAATTATATAATTATTTGGTTTATGTTTACCGATATAATGAGAAAAGTGTGCACACTTCATGCGATTTGGACTCGAAGAGCGAAGAAGTCGCAGAAAAATTACATAAGGTTTTTATAGGCCATGGCCGACATGTCAATATGAGTTAAAGGGTGAATTAACAAACTGTGTAGTGTTTTAGTAAATGAGTTATGACTGAGGTCGAACAGGAATGTATGTAAATCGTTGAATGTGAAATGCGAGTGTGAAACTGTTTTGTGATATCCTGTATGTGTGTGATCCTAGGCAAAGAATGTCAGGGTATCACATAGCAGGTATTAATAACTGATGTCAATGAATGAGAATGACACGAATGAATGGAAAATATGCCTTTTGCTAGAAATATGAAATGGAATTAAATGGCTATTCCACTTGTAAAATTAAAGGCTGATTGGATTATCTAGTGGAATGTGATTTTACTGAAAATTTAACATTACATATTCGAGGCCTTGGTGTCACAAAGGCGTAACTTCCTTATTTTGGAAACATTCCGTTAATTTTGAGATATTTTTCATCATTATCAAGTTTTTCAAATATTCGACAAGGTCCCTGAATATCAAGTAGTTATTCATCTGGAAATATATTGTCCTATTCCGAACATTATGGTTGTTATAGATGAATTAGTATATAAAATTCACTTATTGCCATGCCAAATACAGTTAAGCTGAGCCATACCACGTTCAGGATAAACGAGTCATGCCATTGAAAGTGATAGCATATCTAATCCAGCCAAGCCAACCAAGTCGAACTAAATCAACGAAGTCAGGCTGCGCCAAGTAAATTGATAGCCAGACAATGATAAATGATGCTAGAATGAATTTGGAATGAGCGAAGCGAAGATGGAAGATGTAGCAACCCAGTAAACATGAAATGTTCACGAAACATTTCGAAATTTCGATATTTCTGAATATTTGAAATATTTTTGTGCTACATCTCAGGAATGTTCGAACTCGACTGGAACATTGATGGAATATTTCTAGACATCTTTAATTCTAAACTTTCGAAACATTTCAAAATTTTCATAAAAAATAATACATGAAACATTTCAGAATCAACCGTATTGAGAATTTCTGAAACAATGTTTTGATACGTTTCAGAAATATTCCTAAAACATTTCAAAAAATTTTAAACATTTCTGAAGTTTTAAATTCATGTTTTTTGAAATATTCCAAAATTATCTCATTTATGAATTATTGGAACATTCCAAAGTAACCTTATTTGTGAATATTTGAAAAGTTTATTTCGCTAAATTCCAGGAACATTTCTGGATCATTTCCAGATTTCTTTCAATTATAACCTTCGAACCTTCAAAAATTGATTCAGATAAAATAATTGAAACATTACAGAATTAATGTTATTGAGAATAACCAATGTTTTGATACATTTCAGAAAAAAAAATTTAAATATTTCAGAAGTTTCAAATTCGTGTTTTTTGAAATATTCCAAAATAATCTCTATAGTGAACTATTGAAACATTTCAAACAAAACTTATTAGTGGATATTTGAATAGTTCATTTTGTTGAATTCCAGGAACATTTCTGGATCATTATACTACTTAGATCCCTTTGAATTATAACATTCCAAATATTTCAAAAATTGCTTCAAATATATTAACTGAAACAATTTGGAATTACCTTGATTGATAATGGGTGGAAATGTTGTTTTGATACATTTCAGAAATATTCAAATATTATTAATTTTTTTTAACATTTCAGAAGATTTAAACTCATGTTATTTGAAATGTTCCAAAGTTATCTCAACAGCGAACTATTGAAAAATTTCAATGAAACCTTATTTGTGAAAATTTGAAAAGTTTATTTTGCTGAATTCCAGTAACATTTCTGGATTATTTCTAGATCTCTAAACATTTCAAAAATTGCTCCAAATATATTAATTGAAACATTTTAGAATAGTTAAAAAATTGTTAAAATTATTTTTTCTGTTAACCAACAGTCGTCCCTTTACGAACGGCAGCCCTCAGTAGTGCGAACCAAGGATTAATAACGTGGTCTTACTTTTTAATGTCCTAACTCCTAAGGCAAAAGCAGTTACCTACTTTATTATTTGTCAATATTTCTACTATAATAAGGCGTCATTGCTTTCATATAGTCCAAATTTCCCGCGAAACAAAACGGAAATCCCGCTCCTATTGGTGGTCCTAAAAGCCAAATGGCATAAAAGACTAGTACAACGTTGCCACGTCTGTTTTCCTTCGCAAAAGATTTCTCATCAAACATTGGAGTGGTGTTATTCTCAGGTTCTTAAAATGAGAGAAACCAATAAATACACACAAATTGATTAATATATGACGGTATTGAAGTCAGATTAACAGTTTTTATGAAAAAAAATACAAATCGCCGTCCCAAAAAGTTAACTATATTGAATTTTAAAGCCCTATGCGCTGCATTTGAAATTGAAATATCTTGCCAATCGTACGCGTAACTTATAGAGGATGTGCACGGCCAAACTGTCTTTAAGAAATAATTAGCGTGAGATATGTATGAAAGACACCAACCATTAAGAGTGCATCAGGTGTCGAATATAAGTGGTGAATGATTCGCCCATACACTGAAATAAACATTTTTCTACGACCACATGGAAATATGCCCATTTTAGCGCTTTGTCGATAAAATATTAGTAGAAAAAACTAACCTGATACGAATTTTTATTTTGCAATTCATATCCAGGATTTTAGACTATACCTACCAATTTTGTATAATACGTGGGCAACGTAGCATTGAAATGAAACCGGTGGTCTCTACAATCCCTGCATGCAGCAGCCATTGCGATTTGCGATGCAACGAAATGTAAATGTGTTATATTGTTAGTGGTGTGCCGGTGCCAATAATGGAATGGTGGACGTGGATGCATTATAATTTAGATAAGAATACATAAGCTACGACTATGAAAACCCACCAAAAGAAGGTAAAGATGGATTTTTTTATTTCTCATCAGATAATAATGCATATTTGTTTCATATTCAGATATGTGGTGAAGGCATGCTTTCATTATACAAAAAGTATATGGAGAAAGTAATAATAAAAAGAAAACAATTGGTACGTATTTTAAAACTATTTTGATTTGATTTATTTTATTGAAAGTTTTACAGGAAAAATTATTTTAACTTTGTGGTGGGTTTCATATATGAGAGATAGATAGATTATCTAAAAAATGTTCACTTACTGGAAGGAAAAGATACCATCCCATACAACATTTGGGAATTATGTCATTATTGAAAGGTAGGTTTCATTTCAGTGTATACTATATACATTGTTCAACTGATATGATTTCAGATGCAAATAGGAAAATTTTTGCAGAAAAGGAAACAGAAAAAATTTAAGTGGTTGGTGGTGCATGGTTTAGTGAAAGCCAGCAACCATACGATCGAAGCCACAAAAACCCAAATATCTGAAATTTTATTATTCATTTTTAAATTACACGAATAGAAAATGCTGTTTTTTCTAGAGTAGGTACCTATTTATTGTATTTTTTATGTAATATATTTTATATTTCTGAATATTTCTTATTTATTTCAATCCTTTTTCCATGTTATGCAATGCAATATAATGGATTATTTCATTAACATTTCTCAAACGTATTTCAGAAACAAAAATACAAATAAAATGTATCATTCAATATTTCAGTAACACATCAGAATTAATGTTGAAGTGTGATATCGGAGAATACTTGAAACATGAATGAAATGTTGAAAGAATACAGGGCTACCCTTCTCTCTAAGCGTTTCCAAAAAGTGGAAAATAAAGGCAAACATCTGTCAGAAAACAACTACTTCCCTGGCTAATACCACGATGGACATTGAACTACAACTGACACATATTTGTGCAACGTTCTTCTCGTTGTCTCGAAATTAAACAGAAAATTATCCTTCATTTGGCTGGGAATGACCACCTGCAGACATCATTGCGACATTGGAACATTTAAAACATATATTTCTCAAACATTTCAGGAGTATTCCAGGAATTGAAAATTATGAATGTTTTGAAACATAAATGAAATGTTGCCTTATTGTTACCTCCAAACATTTGGAACATTTATCCTACGTTTCCTAAACTTCGGTGGAAGTATTCCAAACTTGAAATTGATAAAACTTTTGAAACATTAATGAGATGTTTAAATGGAATATTGATCTATATTAATGAATTTGGAAACATTAATGCAATGTTTAATCAACGTTTCCGAGGTGAAACTAGTGGATATATTTATTTCATATTCAATCCTGGAACATGTATTTTGGAATGTTGCATTTTAACATCTATGAGGGCGGACATTTCTGGTTCCAGGAATGTTCCAGGAATATATCCGATCCTTTCAGTGAAATGTTTCATCGATGATAGATCATGTATCTGGAACATTCCTGGAACCAAAAATTGTTTACTGGGAAGGGGTAGAATAATTTGAATGGAGATGATGCAAGAAGACATCTTCTGCGGATATTTATTTGTGTTCTTTCATTTTCTTTATGTAAACTTTTATCGTGTTTTGTTAACCTGTATCGAATTATTAGCTCAGCTGGAATATAATCGCTCGGGGCGCGCGATTTTGACCGGGGGGTATTGTCAAAGAAAGTTGGTCGTCTACAGGAACTTCGTGAATAGAACCCAGAAATTGAAGGAGTGCTGCAATAAATGAAGGATCAGAGAACCATTTACTATTTGGTTACCAAGAAGCATTCTCGAGATAAGGCGTCATATGAAGATTCCAGATTGAGAGACACGATACTGGACCAGAATCTTGTGAACCTGGCAATCCGGTCTGACCGGAAGTAACATCAACTTTCTTATTTTAAATGGAAACCCTATTTTTTTTTCTTTTCGCTTTATTCAGCATTCAATTCCCTTTCTAATGACATATTACAAATTGGTATCTAACCAGAAACTAGATCAGAAAAAAATTATTATTGAAATTCACCGAGTAGGCCGTGGAAGCAAAATGAAAGACAAAAATTGAAAAGTTGGCTATGGAAACCATACGTCACTTGATAACAGTTGCTACTACTGTGATATTCTATTTTCATTCGTCGGCATTATAAAAAGCCGCCAAAAAAAATATTGGAAAAATTGAGAAAAAAACAATACTCTGTAGGTCCATAACTTAAATAGGAACATACAACTTTTTCTTGCCTGTACTATTCAGCATAACCATTCCTTTCTAATGATATAATAGAAAGTGATTTTTTGAAATGAAATACCAAAAAATCCAATTATTATTATTCAAATAACAAAAAAACAGATTTATCGAAAAAAAAAAATAAAAGATAAAATAAATTCAAAACAAATATTCGAAATGCATTTCCTCAGCGTCAATACATTTATTGACTCTGGTGATATTTTCATGTAAAACGTTTCTCAACATTTGGGGCGTGATATCTTGGAAAGCTCTACGAATTTTTACTTCTAGCTCATGTAGAGTTGTAGGCTGTGTGGAATACACCCTATTTTTAAGATGCCCCCATAGAAAAAAGTCGCACGGAGTAAGATCAGGTGACCTTGGTGGCCACCTGACTGGACCATGGGTTGTTATAAGTCTCTCTTGAAAGCGATTTTGAAGATAATTTCTCGCTATTCTTGAATTATGCGGATGGGCGCCATCTTGCTGGAAGTACATTCTCTCAGTTATTTGGTTGCTGGTAGGTTGTTAATGAATTCCGAAATTTCATTCGTTAAAAAATTAAAGTATCTCTCTCCGGATAGTTGGCCTTGAAAAAGAATGGGGCCAACAATATGAGTTCCAACTATTCCTGCCCAAACATTCACACCAAATCTCTCCTGAAAGCCACCTTGTCGAAACCGGTGCTCGTTTTCTATCGCCCAGTACCTGAAACAAAAGACCGTTCACACTTTTAGCACTTTACACTTCGACTATCGACAATAATCCAAATAAAGTACAGTACCTACCTTGTATTATTCCTGTAGCCGTCAAAAATTTTCCCGGATCGTTTACGATACGGGAAAGTACTTTCCCGTACGGTCCGGGAAAGTTCGTTGCTTAGCAACGGACTAAAATCCTAGATTAGCGTATTTTGAGGCCTGAAGTTGCTCCAAGAAAGTGGGCATTCTTGAACGATTTCGGATAAAATTATTTGTATAATTTATCCTTGAGAGTTCTGCCAAATCGTTTCGCAACCGCAGCCTTTTTCATCGTATATGTACCGTAATTTGCTTACATTCAAGTTTTTCATTAGATTTTCTTCACCCCAATCTTATTGGAGATTTTTGGGGATTTATTTTCCACCTTACTTTAAAGAAATTGTTCATGGCATTCTCAGTTTCAAGTGGCTCCGCTCATATATATTTGGAAAGATTGTCGGTAACAATCAAAATATACAGATAGTGACAGATTAAGGTGCCCAATTTTTGCATGCATAGGGATAATATATCGAAAATTCGATTCATCAAAACAGAAATTAAAGGAGTCTGTTGCCCATAGTTTCACGCAAGCCGTGTTTACTAAACTACCAATTAATAAGATCTGTCTCTTAGCTTAAGTGCTGCTGCTTAAGTGTTGCTGGTGACTGAAAGGTTAAAATAAGGGCGTAATCTTGTAAGGAAATATCGAGATTTTGACAGAATTTTCCACACAAGCCCATCGAAACTATGAAAACTTACATCGTAACCAGATAAAAAAAAAACATAATAGTTTGAGTGGCGCGAATGGATAAGTATATTTTGGGGTAGAAAACTTCAACTGAAATTCTTTTTAATGTTGCCGTTTGTCACCAAAAGGAATATTTAGTCTAATTGGTTACAAGGCACGGTTACTCATGTAGCGGAGAGCTGGACCGAAGGTAAGGACACTCTTGTGGTTGGCTTTGTTGAGTGTCACCTTATTTGAAATGTAACTAAAAAAGGAAAAGGGTATATCGGTACCTAAGAAAATAACAACCTTGACTAGGAAATGAATTTAATGATTTGGGGTTCTTCGAAGCTGTGTTGTAACACTGATAATTAAATTTACTTATATGTAAGTTACATTACTGTTAAGATAATATTGAAAATGAGAAAATATATGAGACCTTCATTTATTTAATATACCAGGTGTACGAAAATATCATTTAAGAGGAGAAACATGGAGGTTAAAGAAAAAACACATCATTGAGCTATTGTAGGACATATTGAAGTATATCATCAAAAAAAAATATGAAGAGAAGAAATCAATCACTGATGGGGTCCGTCATTTTTAACGTACGATACGCAGTATGTGTCAGTTTGATTCTGTTTCATTTTCGGTGATAGGAGATATTAGACAGACAGATTGACAGACAGTCAGAAAGTCAATTTGATCGATGCAGAACGAACTACTAAACTAACCTTATAAAACGCCAATTTTAGTCGCATTCTTGGATGTTTTAGCGTTTCAAATTTGAGCTGTTTTTTTCGAACGAGAAAAACGGTTATTGTGGTCGCATTTTTACGTGTTTGAGCGTATTCAAATTTCAGTTGTTTTTTTCGCGAAACGTGTATTTTCAGCAATTTTGAAATGCCAAATCTCCATAAGAAATACATGTAATCATACAGTTTTTTTCGGTTTAATTTTAGCCTGTTTTTTTAGAACGCGAAAACATTTATTGTGGCTGCATTTTTGCGTGTTTAAGCATTTCAATTTTCAGTTGTTTTTTGGAACGCGAAAAACGTCTATTTTGATCACATTTTTGAAGAGAATCGCTGCCGCAGTACGTTTCGTGTCAGTTTGACTCTGTTTCTGTAACTTTATTTTTGGAAAGTATATTATTGCCATTGAACAGTTGAAATAATCAGTGACAGAATGGCATCTGAAGAATAAAGACAGAAGGTTGAAGATTTTTCTAGACGTGTCCAAGAGTTGAAGGAAGATATTCAATTTTATGAAGAAAAGGAGAATGTGGTGAAGCAGTTGACTGATTTGGGTATTCAAGACAAAGTGTTCAATCGAAAATTACCGCAAACGAGATATCCGTTAAGAAGAATCCTGCCTCAAGCATTGTAGAATATGTCCTCTCAACTGAAAACAAATTTTATTTTTCTGACTGCAATATTGAATAATGTTTTATACGTCAATGTGCCAAAAAGAGTGAAATTCATGGCAATATGCGTGAAGGCAGATGATTTCGATCCTCGTTTTAATAGAACACAATGGAAAATAATGCGTTTAACTCGGGTCAATCAGAGGCAGTTAGCAGTATTTGTTAGTGATGTTCCAAAGAATACAGCATTCAAGTATAAGTTGAAGCTGATATTTGATATTTGAGCTGATATCGTGAAATAGACACAAAAACCACCGAATTTATTCCAGCAGGGCAGGGAAAAAAGAAGTTGCAAATGGAATATATCGTTTATAGAATTTTAATCATAGTATCTATGATATTAGCATGTATTTAAATTAGAATAAATAATTTTGGAATTTCACATAATTTGGTTTAAATAAAAATATTTGAAAATTGAATTTTGATTCATTTTTTTTACCTATAAATATATGAGAGAATTACAATTTGATATCAGTTAACGTTGAAACATTCGATGTTATCAATTATGGAAAAACCACACAAACAGGAAACTTGGTTATTATGCTGGAATTAATGATCAGTTGGCATTGAAATGTGTTTATCGAACTAACGGTTATCGAAAAACCCAGGCCAGCAAATTTGTTATCAAAACCGCAGAGTAACGAATATTGTGTTATCTGCGTCGCGTTCATGGGAAACTGTTGATTATTCTGGAATATTCTCGAATGTTCTTTTCTTATCACACCAGAGTTATAAAAGTAGTTGAATGCGCGGCGAACGTTAGTTAGTCCTCAACCAGAGAAAAGTCAAGCGACTTAGATATCTTCGGTTATTTTTCGTTTTGTGCATCTATCCCTAGATACAAAGTAAGTTTTTCATGAATTTTTTTATTACGTGATGAAAGTGTTTTTCAGTTAGATTGAAATATTGTGTGAGCATTTCAGATTAATTCAATTAAATGTTTTTAGATGAAGTTATTTTCACGTTTTTACGTTTGGTTTTTTGCATTTTCGTTTTTTCAATTTGTAATTCAAAGCAACTTAATTATTTTCGAATTACAAAATTCTTTTTCAAAATTTTTTCGGGTTTTCTTTATAGCAAAAGCTTTTTATTCTGGTGGGTTTTTTTAGATGGATTTACAGAAAGTGAAGGCTAGTTCAGTTGTGGTCAGGAAACCCATCACGAAATTGAGCGATTTACCTGTAGGGGCGCCGCAGAGAATATTTTCAGCCAAAATAGTTATAGATTTGGGGGAGAAGGTCACCTTCTTACCTCAGCGGGTGACGGACGGATATCGTCCTTACACAGAACAATTTACGAGTGAAAAATATTCGATTATTTTCGAGGGGTTAATAAACACGGGGAAAGCTAATCCAGCTGCGTCATTCGAGATTGTAGAAAATTAAGGTTGGTATTGTTTTTTATTTGTCGCAGTTTTTTTCTTTGCATGTGGTAAAAATTCGTTTGAAATAATTTTTTTCTTTATTTCCAGATAGTTATATACCTTCCCTAATCACCACAGCATCACTTTTCTTCGAGTTTCCCTCTGAGCCTCATCTCCGTTCATCAGTTCATCTACCGCACTACTTTAAGGTATCGTTTGCAGCATTCCTGCAGTTCCAGCAAGCATCCATTTACGTATCTGCTGCCCATCACTGTCACCGCCGCCTTCGACATATCATCATTCATATAAATTCACGTAAGTTGAAACATCAGTTAAAAATGGTGTTTTCAAAAACTTTATCGCAAATTGATACATTACTTGAAGCGATCAAACAAAATTACTCAAGTTCCATTGCACGAACATCTTTAAATTTGATTAGTAAACATATTAGAAAATGCGAAATAGCAATGAAAAAAAAAAAAATTTCAGTTGGGGAAATAAAGAAAATCGTTAGTAAAATTGGGGAATTGAAACGTATTAGATGCATAATGATAAATGATAAATAAATTGGATCGGGGTTGAATCGAAGCAATAGAGTTAAATGGGAAAATGTTAATGCAATTTTCAATGATGAGAGTGTATTTATAAATTTGGGGCAAAAAGAAGTCTGAAAATTTTTGGATGATGCATATTTTCTTTTTAAATCAAGAATTTCCAAAATTTTGAAGGACATGCAATGCCTCAAAGTGAACATGACGTTGTTGGGGGATTTCTTCAAAAAGTCGAATGACGGTGAAATAGTTGATCAAAAATTTTTCAATACTCCTAATGCAATCATTGATTTGGGCACGGACTTGGCTGCTTGGTACAATAAACATGTTGTGGATGTTATTTTGGACAAATTAGAATAATTTCAAGAAAAAGACTCAGGGTGGGCGTTGAGTGAAATTCTTTTGCTTGAAATAGCAATCAACAAATTCGAAATGGGCAACGGTTCAAAATTCATACGGTTACCTGAAGAAATTCAAAATAGGCATGCATGTGTCAATATTGATAATCAAGATAATGCGTGTTTTTTTAGAGCAATAATCGTGAGTGCTTTGTACCCCCTAAAGGGAACGTTTCACGTGCATCTTCATATCCAAATTATGACGCAGTTTTGAATACAGGGGGTTTGGAAATTCCTATGCCAATTCACCGCATTACAAAATTTGAAAAACAAAATGATATTTCCGTAAATGTGTATAGTTTAGAAATGAATGTTGTCAAAGAAGTAGTACCTGCACGATTGACCAAAAATAAATTGAATAAACATGTTAATTTGTTAATAATTCAAAATATATATTTTCTTAAATTAAACGAGTACGAAGCTTTGCCTTTGGATACAGATGATTCGGAAATCCAATATCATTATTGTTATATTAAAAATATGTCTAGATTGTTGGCGAGTCAAGTGAGTAAGTTAAAGTCAGAAACATTTTTTGCGACAGATGTTTGCATTATTTTCATAGCCAACAAAAACTGAATGAACACATCGGTTGTGTGAGAATATTAACGAGTGTAAAATTTCATTTCCAAAATTTGATTATGTAGAATTTCGAAATTATGTATATAAACAAAAATGTCCATTCGTTTTATATGCTAATTTTGAATCTGCCCTCGAAAATTGTTAGGAAAAAATTTCAGATCAATCTACAAAAAAGCATAAAGCATTCTGTGCTGGTTACTACTTGAAATGCTCTTATGATGACAGCTTGTCCAAGTTTAATTGCCATAGGGGTAACGATTGCATACAATGGTTTACCGATGAAATGGCTAGAATTGCCAAATTTGTTGAATCGAAAATCAAAAATATCGTACTAATGATATGTAGCCCTGATATGGTTTTTGCTAGAGTGTGCCATATTTGCGAAAAGCCATTTTCCAAGCAGGATATCATCCATAGGGACCACTGCCACTTTTCGGGGTTGTTTAGGGGATGGAGTCATCAGTTTTGTAATTTCGCGTTCAAGAAGCTTTTTATGGTACCCATTATATTCCATAATCTTTCGGGGTATGATAGTCATTTTATTATTAAAGATGTAGCAAAAAGAGGACGTGTATGCATACTTCCCATCAACAAAGAAAAATACATTTCATTCACACAATACGATAGTGAAACTATCATTAAATGTAAATTTATCGATTCATATCGTTTTATGGGAGTCAGTCTTGATGAGTTGGTTTCCACAATTATGCAAAAAATTTAACATTTTTGAAAAAGAAATTTGCACAATCAGATGATGAAAAATTCCAGCATCTTACTAGAAAAGGTGTATTTTCCTAAGATTTTGTTAATAATATAGAGAAACTCCTCGACACTGAGCTACCCTCCAAAAAACATTTTTACAATAAGCTCAACGATGTTGAAATTGATGATGCGAAGTATGCTCACGCTAGAAATGTTTGGCAGCAATTTGATATCAAAACTTTGCGGGAATATAGCGATTTATACATGCGAACAGATATATTGCTTTTGGCAGACGTTTTTGAAAATTTTCGTGAAATTGACTTGAAAACTTATGGGTTGGACCCAGCTGGTACTATACTATGCCGGGATGCACGTGGGATTTTATGTTGAAATATACAGGGTGCAAATTACAAATTTTAAAAGACGCTGATATGGTTATGTTTGTGGAAAAGGGTATAAGGGGAGGAATTTCAGTTTGTTGTAATAGATATTCGGAAGCTAATAACAAGTATATGCCTACATACAATCCCGCGCTGCCGTCCAAATTTATCATGTATTTCGATGTAAATAAATTATATGGGTGGGCGATGTCAGAATGTTTACCATATGGAGGCTTAGAATGGGTTGATACGAATATTGATGTGACTCAAATTCCTGATGAGAATCCCGAAGGTTATATTTTACAAGTTGATTTGGAGTACCCTGAGGATCTTCACGATTTACACAAAGAGTTTCCATTCTGCCCCGAACACCGCACACCACCAAATTCCAAATTAAAGAAATTAATGCCAACTCCTCTCCCTAATAAAACAGTGTATACATTACACTATAGGAATCTGAAACAAGCTCTGGAACATGGTTTGAAATTGACTAAAGTACATAAAGTTTTTAAATTTAAACAATATGCGTGGTTGCGCCCGTATATCAAGGACTGCAGCCACTAATTCTTTTGAAAAAAATCAATTCGAGTTGGACAATAATGCGATTTTTGGTAAAACCATGGAGAACATCCGGTTGCACCGATTAGTAAAATTAGTTTCTTCCTACGAGGAGCAAAAAATCTCATTTCCAGCCCTCGATTTCATAATCGTACCATTTTCGATTCAAACTTGATGGTTATTGAACTGAAAAAAGCCGAACTTGTATTCAATAAACCAATGTATGTTGGGATGGCAATTTTGGATTTGTCAAAAACTTGCATGTTCAAATTTCATTATGAATTTATGCTTCCCATAATAGGTGTGGAAAAATCCAAGTTAATGTATACCGATACAGATAGTTTCATTTATGAACTAACGTGTAACGATGTATACGAAGAAATCATCAAAAAACATATTTCCAAATTCGATACGTCTGATTATCCAAAAGATAATGAGTTTAACATTCCACTTGTGAATAAAAAGGTACTTGGGCTAATGAAGGATGAAGCAGATGGCAAAATTATCACACACTTTGCAGGGTTGCGTTCAAAAATGTTCACTTATAAAGTGCAGAGAGGTAAAGTATGTAAAAAAGCAAAAGGAGTTAAATATAATGTTGTGAAAAATAAATTAACTTTTGAGAATTACGTGGATTGTCTGAAAAATTCCAAGCAGAAGAATATTACACAGTGCACAATCAGATCAATTGCTCATAACGTTTTTAGTATAGAGCAGACAAAAGTGGCCCTTAGTCCGTATGACGATAAACGTCATCTTATCCCCAAATCATTTGATTATCGTGGGGGCATTATAGTCTAAATTAATTTTTTTATCCATCTTTTTTTTTCTAAAATTTTCTCTCCTTTACAGGTAGTACAATGAATTTACAATTGTGCATCAAAACCATCTGTCAGAATATACGGTCTACAGGAAGGTTCCTCATCCGCTCACCTTTACCTCAATCATTAACAAAAGAAATTATTCAAAATCATTCGCGTTTCAAATGGTAGTATATCAACGTCATGAAGATAAAAATGATGATGATAATCATGATGAGGATTACTATGATATTCTAATGAATTTCGAATATGTTGATATGTCTGATTTTAGCAATTTGAAAAGACCTATTGATTTTCGTACGGCATTATTAAATGTTTATGACTTGGAGCCATATTGTCATGATTCGTACTGTATTTGGATGAAATATTACGAACTTGTTGATTTTAATTTAGTTGTGTGCGAAACTTGTTTCAATTGTTTCAAATATTCTGTTGAATGTCGTAATTATGGTAAATTAAATTTTAAAATTCATCATGTACTTACATGAAATTTTCACCAGTTATGAACTACATAATGCATTCCAACAGAAGGCTTATTGGTGTCAACATAACTTTACACATGTTCTTTTTGAACTGCAAACTCAAGATGAATGCCGAGATAATTTACATAATCAGAAAAAAGTCAAATTTTGTTGATAATACACACACACACACACACCTGAAAGCACCATTTTTCGGCTAATATTTCAACCATTTGTTTATAATTCAAAATATGTATATATATTTTTTGTTGCTGTATTTTAGGGAAGGTATTTTATATATAGAAAAAATCAAATTATTTCCTGCGTTTTATTACAATAATCCATTTGCAAGAATATTGAAATATTTCAAAGTTAATAAAGCTGTTTGTGTTCACATTTCACAACAAAATCAATGTGAATATGAAAATCTGAAGTCGACCCAATCCAAGTCAAACTCAACGTTTGTTTTTGAAAGATTACAATATTAAGAATTTTCTTTGAAAATGCGATTATGCCTACAATGGAGGAGGAGGATAGTGAACCCTCAGCTTTGTATAGTCTTAAGCAAAGAGAGGTAAGTTAAATATTTTTTTTTTCTTCAAATCTCGCTAAAGTAATAATTTGTTCAAAATAAAAAAAAAGGTCATCACTTAATACATTTGAAGACATGGTGAAAAATTTGGCAGTTCATTGACTTGTTCTTTTAACAGTTGATGAAATTAAACACACATAATTTCCTTTTCTCATTTATTACATAAATCATACACAAATTTTTGGTTATAATAAAATAAATATTCACGTGAAGCATTAGCCAACATACTATCTTTTTCGTTGGTTTTATCAATTTCTGAAGGTTTCATACCCGTCTGTGAATGACGTGTATCATTGTAAGATTTTGTGATTTCAGGTAATATATTCAGTCATTTGTAGGTGCCATTCAAACTTAAATACTTGTACAATCTTTCCTTCAAAGTCCTTCGAGGCTTTGAGGATGCTGTACGTATTTTAGTGATTTATCTCATGTTTTTTCATTAAACTCTGGAATTTACTGTTGTAAAATTCCGTACCCTGATCGGTTTGTAAATTTTTTGGGCATCGTTTCGGGTGTGCCAAAATATCTGCAAACGTTTTAGTAATTTCCTCACCCGTTTTCGTTTTCAGCGGACGAGTCCACACGAATTTCGAGAAACAATCTATAACGACTAGAATGAGTTTGAAATTACGATTTTGATGAGCGTACGGTCTCATCTCAGCAAAGTCCATTTGCCATAAATCATCTAAGCCTTTAATAATGGTACGACGTCGAGGATAATTTTTTCTAATAGTTTTATGCAGTTCACGGACAAGTTGAATCTTGTCTTTGGAAGCCATCACACATATGTGATGGCGAAACTGTGAAACCTACTATTTTATAATGGCGATGTATACACTACATTTTGTCTTTTAGTAATCTCCTCGACGTCGCACCATAATGGTGCGACGTCGAGGATAATTTTTTCTAATAGGTTTATACAGTTCACGGTTAAGTTGAATCTTCTCTTTAGAAGCCATCACACATATGCGATGACAAAACTGTGAAACCTACTATTTTATTATGGTGATGCATGCACTACATTTTGTCATTTAATCTCCTCGACAGCAGATTTTACACTCGCTATATCTGAATTTATTTTGGAGATTTGTTGTGAGATATCAACTCAAAGTTGATTCACATCATTTTTTGCCAACGTTTTATTTTGCTTCAAAGTGTTGTTGTACGAATGAATCAGATCGGTTATTTCCGAGATTTTTTCAAGTCCTCGTTATAGACTGATTCTACATTCGCTATATCTGGATTTATTTTGGTGATTTGCTTCGAGATATCGGTTTGAAATTGAGTCACTTCATTTTTTACCACCGTTTCATTTGCTTCAAAGTGTTGATGTGTGAACGAATCATATCGGTTATTTTCGATATTTTTTTCAACAAATCTCCCTGGATATTTTCAATATCAGTTTTATATTGTTCATTGAATTTTTTGTAAAACGAAACCACCTCGTTATAACGTTCCACATTTCTTTACGGCATTTCATTTCACCCACTTCCCTATTCGTCTCCATCAGTTCCTCAACCAATATTTCCAATGCATCGGTGTTCTCATCTAAACTAGTACCAATTTTATCCGTATTTTCATCCACATATTGTTTACTGGCAGCATCAGTATTTTTGGTGGGCCTCTTTACATTACTCAATTTCAAATTATCAAAATCGATGTTACCATCTAGAATGTGCAGCAAGCCGCCGCCTCCAGAGGGCGTAGGTAATTTTCGTTTTCTATTACCACTGCCACCAGCGGTGCTGTCGCTACGTCCAAACTTATCGATAACTATTTTGAAAATGTGAATGTATTCATGGATGCATGTCATCTTATAGAATTATATTTGCCTCTTTGAGTTCACTCAATATGGCAATAATCTCATTGTCATGCGGAGTATTTCCGGCATCCCAAAAGGCTATCAATAATTTGAGGCGTTCGCATAGTTCGTTTGGGTCATCCCAATAAACAAACTCCATAGGTTTGGTATTGAATATCATTGCAATAGGTATGTTTTCAGGCAAAACGCTAACTTTTGCTGCAGGGTTAGATGTTTTAGGTAAACCGGTACGTGTCGATATTTTACGATGATTTCGTATAGGAAACATCGGTTTAATTATGTCGGTATACTTGAATGTTTTACTACCTTTCGGATAGCCTAGGGAGTTTTTGTGAATGTTCGACAAATCTACAATTGATTTGTATGCCTGCATATCTTCATTATTATAGTTTTCAGGTGTGTTTAAAAATATGAGTTCATATATACCGGGTGTTGCTTTCCACTGATATCCACCCATTTTAATGTATCCGCTGCGTTTGTCGAAATATATTTCTTTGTTACCTAGGAACCATTTTGAAGATACACCATCATATACAGGACCGTATACTTTATCTATTTCTTGTTCATTCATGTCTGACGCAAAGCTCTTATCTTGTTCCTCTTGTGTGCCTACTCTAAAGATATCCTCATTATCACCATCATTATCATTTGTACCTGCAACATGTTCGAGGGATTGGAATGGAGTCGTTTCGATGGACTCGAATGGAGACGATTCACGCTCTTCCACTTTCTTTTGTTTGAGTTCAGATTTTGCCTTATTTTTCATTGGGGTAGTAGGAGATTGCGGCGACGGCATTCCTGCTATTGATGATGTTACTCTTCTTCGGGTTTGTTGGCCGTCGTGATATGGAATTGCTTCCTAACGTTTCGCCCATATCCATATCACGACGGCCAACAAACCCGAAGAAGAGTAACATCATCAAAAATCCCGGCCGCGAAAGCCTCAATCAATATATCATTCCTGCTATTTTCCTCAATGGGGCAGATACAGGTTTGAAGAATTTTTGCAACGACTCATCTTCTTCAGATCTACCCAATTTCAAAGCCAAATATTTTTTTCGAATAGCTTTTGCAATCTCATTGATTTTAGTCTTTCGAATAACATTAACTTCTTTGCTCAACGGTTTCATGATGATAACTGTGGGATACATCAATCCCTCTGTATACTAATATATTTATCGAATCCTTGACGATAACGTCCAGCATTTACATCAAAATCTTTCATAATCACAACGGTTCCATATCGATGCTGTCGCCAGCATTCTGCACACATTGCCTTGAATTCATCGAACGTCATGTCTGGGGAAACGTGTTCACCGAATACATTGTTCAAATTAATTTCATCCTGCTTGAAAAGCACAATCATATTACAATTGTCTCGTATCAATATTTGGGATTTTTGAATATGTCTGACAAAGGTATGCAGCATCAATGCTTCGGTGTCTACAAAAAGAATAATAATTGCGAATATTCTGTTGACCCTCGCATGCAACATCATCGAAAATGAATATGGAATTTGATTTGGCTTCGTGAGGGCTTATGATATCCTCATTTTCCCTGAACGGATAATAGCCCAACCCCTTAACTTTTACCAGAATTTCTTGAACCACTTGATATTTGGGTTGGTGCAAAGATTTTGAATATACGTAGATATTTTCGAATTTTGCTCCATTCGGGTGGAATAACGGTGTTAAGATGACATTTGTCTTTCTACAACCACTTGGCCCACAAATAATTGCACGAAACGAATTCGGTAATAATTTACCATGCTTCCCAACCATACTGCTATTGAGGTCTCCATTCAAAAAATCTAAATTTTCAATAGGCAGTGTCTTGTCTTGTTGAACGACCTCCATGATGTGATGAAAAAACATGAGCGCGCCACGGTTATAAATGAACGCATTGAAGGTATCTTTCATCATTATTAATGTTGACTTACTCTGGTGCAGGTGTTGTCAATTCAATCATCAATAAGCTCCCGTTCGAATTGCATCTACCAGTTTATTCGTTTTGCGGACCTGACACCAAATTGAGACAGAGATTAATTACAACGCGGAGAAACTGGCGTGAATCCTTTGGACGAAAGCTGCAAAGACCACGATAATGCATACTCTCAATCCGACTCTCTAGAAGACCGCCATTAAGCAGATCAAGTGTTGGAAAATAGAGCTTGGGAACGCGTTAAATCTAAAGACCCTAAATTTGGGGAACGGGCTGCAGCTTGGCTTGTTACTTCCACCATGAAAGCCAAACGTAAGCTAGGTATGGGCGTGTCCTTTCGACGTAACTTGCTTCAAAAAATTATTAAAAATTGGAAACACAATCCTACTAATATTAAGAAATCTAGTGCTTCGGCTTTGCGAGCTGCTAAAATGGCATTGAGTCAAGCTGGAGGACGTAAGAAAATACGAGTGTCTAGAATAATTCCATTCGATGCAAAATCTGGAGGAATCCTACCCCTCATACCTATATTTGCTGCACTTTCGGCTTTGGGTGCGTTGACAGGTGGAGCGAGCTCAATAGCAAAAACCGTAATAGACGCAAAAAATGCTAAAAAGAAACTTGTAGAAGATCAACGTCACAATAAATCCATGGAGCATTTGGGTTCGGGTTTGTACCTGCGGAAAACCCCTCGAGGATTTGGGCTGTTCCTGAAAAAACAACATCAACGCAAAGGACGAGGTCTTTACCTGAAAAAGCAAAAAAACTGCTAGATAAGCTACCCCATAGAGCATTATACGATTCGGAAATTCAGGAGTGTGCTCGTCAGATAAAAATACCACATTTTCGTGGAGTCTTTATGCGTGATACGTTGCCTGTGGTCCTTGGTTGCGAGAATGCGCTGTATTGAACTTGGATTCCCACTTGAATGCGGGCACTCATTGGGTAGCTTACAATAAAAACGGCAATGTCGCACAATATTTCGATAGTTTCGCCAATCTCAAACCTCCAATGGAATTGGCAAGATATTTTGGGAGGGAGTAAGAATTACATATAATGATAGTCAATATCATAATTACAATCAGAGTAACTGCGGACATCTCTGCCTAAAGTTTCTACTTCATAATGTCCACCGCTGAGATGCATAAATCGTTGGCTGAAATGCATAAATATAAATCATTGCGAGATTTCACTGATACTCAACTGCGAGCTTTGTCAATCGAATATTTGATTGGGAACGCAGGACCTTGGGAGTTGCTGGATGTATGGCATAGGTTACCAAAGGACTACAAAAGTCGATTGGCTTTGCAGATTCGTCTACCATGTTTCATTCATTATCAAAATGAGTTTGGACTGCCGTCAACGGCATCACTAAAATCATCATGGACCAGTTAGCGCACAATTTGAATGTTTCTATTGTAATAATAAGTGATTTTTCATCCAGGTTGTTGTTCATTATTTAAGGTGGGTCGCTTCCGACACTATATCAGTCATGTCTATGATATTGACGTTAACGAGTCGTTCTTCAAAGCTTTCCATCGATTTTAATCCGCCCATTCAATTGGATTCTGATTCAGAATACAGTTTAGCTTTGCTCAGCTCCCATTCGTATAACAGTATACCCAACATTGAAGAAGGTACAGAATTCTACTACTTTGAAAACGGTGGTAAAACTAAACAGAGTATCGATATCCCTACTGGCTCTTACGAAATTGGTGATATTGAGGCTTGGATCAGCAAACACATCACACCCAGAACGTACAAGGAAAACCCCGAGGAATGTTTCTACCTCAAACCGAATAATACGCTGAAAAGCGAAATATTCTGCCTTAAACACTCAATTGATTTCCGACCTGAAAACAGTTTGGCCCGCATTTTAGGGTTTTTGTCTACTCTTCTCAAACCCAACTTGCATTATGCATCAGATGTACCTGTAGATATCATTAAAGTACGCACCATACACATAGATAGCAACATTACGTTCGGAGCATTCTACAACGATGCACCGTCTCATACGATATACGAATTTGCTGTTGGTGTTGATCCTGGTTACGCAATTGACGAAATGCCCAACCACCTCATTTATCTACCCATTGCTCATAGAGACGAAATAAACAATATTACGCTGCGAGTGCTGGACCAGCATTCTCAACTCATTGATTTTCGAAACGAAGAAATAATCGTTTGTTTGGAATTGAAGCGAAAGTATGGTGCTAACTATTCATAAGAATAACTTACCACTATACCCCACCTCAGTCTTCACCAAGACCTTCAACGTGCGTCAACTACTGTCACCGGAGAATAAACTGTTTTTGGAATCTCTTGGTTATCATGTTGTCCAATCAAGTGTTCAACATTTTCCGAAAACCACACAACGATGAATCCATACAAAAGGTGGAATGGCGGACTTACTACCCATATGTCAAGTCCTTTCGCAACAATGATGTCATTGAAATCAACATCAATCAATCTGACGCTTAAGATGCTTTGTATGATAGTCTGTTATTCATCAGTGGAAAAGTTGTGAAAACCAATGGAGATGGTTGTGTAACATTCGTAAACAATGCTGGCGCTTTCATGTTTCAATCTGCTAGTTATGAACAAAGCGGTAAGGAATTGGAGACGGTTCGTGAAGTTGGAATTGTTAGTACTGTCAGCGGCTTTCTCACCTACACCGACGAAGATATCAAGCACTTGGCCAGTTCAAGTTGGACTTTCCCCAGCAACGCGGGGGTTATCAACACTGATATATCATTCAACATGCTCATACACATCAAGCTTTTTTGAATATTTTCAACGATTATCAATGTGTTTCCTATGGCAAACATACCATCCGATTAGTACGAGCTGCAGATGATAGCAACTGCTTCAAAATAGAGGAGGCCGCTGGATCGCCGGCTGGTACAACAGCAGTCAAGTTGGAAATTGAAAATATTGAACTCAAAGTTAAGCGAATCTTTCCGCATGATCAAATTAAATTGCAACTCTTGAAGGTCATCCAAGCTGATACTCCTATTCTCATGCCGTTCAGAAAATGGGAACTTCATATGTTGCCTGCTCTCACACAAGGTGCAAAAAGTGAAATATGGGCCGTCAAGACTTCCTCGTTTCTCGAAAGTCCTCGCTATGTGATTGTATGTTTCCAAAAAGACCGTGATTACACCAAATTCAACAATGATCCAACAATATTCGCTCAATCGAATATCACTAATATAACGCTCACTCTGAACGGTGAGAATTACCCCAAAGAGAATATGCATCTGAATTCTGCAAAGGGGAATTTTTCACAAGCCTATTTCAACTATGCACAATTCGGTCTCAGCTACAAAATTACTAATCAAAATAATCCTCTGCTGAGCTCCACCGAATTTGTTGGCAAGACTCTCTTTGTCATCGAAAAATTCGACATCACGTCTTCGCAAATTGAAATATTTAGCATTTTTCACATGAGCAGTATGAATTTCATTCTGAACATCCTTGTAAATATCTGAAAGTTGACCTAAATTTTGAGCCCAATAATGTCTATCCCCTACTTGTAAGTTATCTATTTTATTTCTACCATAATATTTTCCACTACATGGAATTTCTCTACCAAAATTTGAAAATGCAGGACTTATAACCTGTGACTTCATGAACTGATGTCCTAAGAGAATATGCTATTTTTCCAATTTCTTTATCCCAAAGTTTATGATTGTAATGTTTATGAATGTAACTACGGATTGCTGTGCAAATAATTCTATTAGAACGTTCTACATAATTAGATTGGGGATGATAATAAGGTGTGTAAAAGAATGTAGTGTTATAATCTTCCACTAACTTTTTGATAGATTTACTAGCCAGTTGTCTACCATTATCACAAATGATATATTGTGGTACTCCATACACGAAATGGAAGAAAACGATTAATACTTACTGAAGTTGCATTACGAAGAGGACACACAAGCGAATACTTGGTGAACCAATCACTGACCACCAATATATACTGATAACCGTTTGAACTACGAGGTAATGGACCCATAAAGTCCATGGCAATTACCTGCCAAGGAAATCGTACCTTCTTTTCAACACCCATTAATCCAAATTTTTCATAGTTTGGCGACTTTTGGGAAGCACATACTTTACATGATCTTATGTAGTGGTGAATATCACGGCGCATTTTAGGCCAGTAATAAGTCAAAATAATCCTTGAGTGAGTTTTGAAATAGCCAGCATGAGCTGCTGTTGGTTCATCATGACAAAGTTTTATTATTTTCACTCGTTGGGATTTTGGAACTAGTAACTTCCATTCTGAAATATTTGTATTCAAAGGAATGTTTGAGTGAACAAATTTATACAGATAATTATTTTTAACTGACCACTGGGGAAATGAATTTGGATTTTGTAAAACTTTTGAACGCAAATTGATATAAAAAGTATCCAAATTTTCCAAGTCAATATCTAAAGTAATATTATCATCTGGATTTATTACAGCAGAAATCTCATTTTCTGTTGTCTCTAAAGGACTCCTGGACAACGCGTCAGGAACCACATTAAATTTCCCTTTTCTATGTATTAATTCAAAATCAAATTGACTAAGTCTGACACTCCATCTGGCAAGTCTGCATACTAGATCTCGTTTCTTTAAAAGCCATTTCAAACTTTCATGGTCTGAATAAATTGAAAATTTCACGCCTTCGATATAGGCTCTAAACTTTTCACGACCAAATATAACCGCTAAACATTCTTTTTCAGTGGCACTATAATTTTTCTCACTTTTTGACAAACTCCTAGAAGCGAATGCAATAACTCTTTCTTCGTTATCTTGAATTTGTGTCAGAACACATCCTAAGCCACTATCTGACGCATCACACTGTATACTAAAGGGTAATTTGAAATTTGGGCTACATATAATTGGAGCTGATACTAAAGCTTGTTTCAATTCTTTTGTTCAAACGATTTTTTTACCTTTCTTTTTATTAACAAGTAAACTATTGATTGGTGACATTAGTGTAGAAAAATGTGGAATGAATCTGCGATACCAACTGCATATGCCAGTGAATCGCTTAACTTCAGTTGTTTCTTTGGTTGAGGAAAATTCACCATAGCGGCTACTTTAGCAAAGTCAGTACGTAGGCCTAATCTGTCGACAACAAAACCTAAATATTTCAAAATTCGCATTTGTCGATATTTACTGTAAGATTGGCATCTTGTAAACGTTTTGCAACTTCCTTGAGTAGTTTGATATGTTGTTCGAATGTTGATGAAACAATAATAATATCGACTAGATATACAAATATATTAGGCTCTAATTCCGCACCAAATATAGCATCCATTAAACGTTGTTGACACTGACCTGCCCCAGTCAAACCAAAAGGCATAATCGAAAAATTGAAAGAACCGCGTCCCGGTATAGAAAAAGAAGTTTTCTCTTTTGAGCTTTCATCAAGAGGAATCTGCCAGAATGCACTCCTCAAATCTACAGAAGAAATGAAATTTGCATCTCCTAACATTTGTAAAATTCTATCCACAGATGGCAATGGATAATTATCTTTTTAAGTGACAGAATTTAACTGAACCATTTGCTTTCTTTACTAGAAGGACTGGAGAAGACCACGGACTACTTGATGGTTCCACTACACCTAGTTCAATCATTTTATCAAGCTCCTTATTTAAATGTTCTAACATATACGGTGAAAATAAATATTGACGTTCTTTGAAAGGTAGTGCATCACCTGTATCAATATGATAAGTTTATTTGTGCGTCCTAATTTACCATTGTTACTAAGGATATCAAATTCTGCAATTACATTCCATGCCATACCACTTTGCTCTAATGTCAAATGGTTCAAATCTTTATTACTAGCCACAATATTTTCCTTCGCTTCCACAGTGAATATATTTACATTGTCATTCACATGAACTTGCCAAGTATTATTTTTGAAATATAATTTCAACTGAAACTTTTTACAAAATTCGCTTCCCAGAATGAAAGCATAATCCAAAGATGGAACTATCAAAAAATTTAATAAATTAAATTAAAAAATTAATAATTTACATTGACCTTCTATACACAAAGGTGAACTAATCATACCAGAAACACGCTGATTAACACCATCTGCTGTTTTTACAAACTTGGTAATTGAACTTTTTATTTTGGCATCAAAATTTGTAACTGTGGCCATACCACGCGATCCTATCAATGAAGTATTTTCACCACTTTCTAATAAGCAAACAATTTCTTGATCGTACAAGCAAATTGATACATAAGGACGATTATCTCTTTCTTTATTAACAAAAACAAGAGCTAGATCAATTTTTTCTCTTAACATTTTAAAATAATTTTTCACAAATCTTAAATGATTTTTCTGATCTGAAGTCAAAATATTAGAAAATGATTTTGAATGAGCCCCAGGTAATAGAGGTAACGATGGGCTAGTACAATTTACCTCTGCCCTGCGTTTCCCGCACAAGTATCACAATTATTTTTAGTTACATCAGGTTTTCCACATGAAAAGCAAAATTTGTTATGTTTTTGTGTACAATGATGATGAGTATGATTTTTCATTTTACAATTCCAATACAATAATATAGTATATAAATTTTGAGGAGTACTACTAGTACTTGCAACATCTTGGGTTCTTGACTCCACTTCAAGATCTAAATCATAAGTTAAACTATTAACTTTAGGTAAAACATGACCTCTCGAACTAATATCTTTATAGACTTCTTCAATTAATTTTGCATCTTTGATTGAATTTTCCAATGAGGTATATTCATGAAGAGCTAAACGTTCTACAAACTCCTTTCTCAAGTTTCTTTTAATCCATATAATTTCATCATGTAATTGTTTTCTGTGTTTGATTGTATCCCACAATTTTTCATCATAATCTTGATCTAAGAAATCAAATTCCAATTTATTCACAAGAGAATCCCAGTCAGTAACTAACCCTGAATGTTTTACATGACGAAGCCATAACAATACTTTTCCAGAAAAAAGATCTACTGCTGATTCAAAAAGTTGAGTTTTATTAACATGTCGAGCCTCTGCAAGGTCTTTAACTCTTTCAAGAAAAGATTTTACACTCATGGTTTTTTGGTGCCATCAAATTTTAAATCCCACTTATAAATTGAAACTGATTTGTTATAAGCTGGTACTGTAACAGTAGGTACTAAAGCTGGGACAAACATAATATTTGTTGAACAAGCTGCTTCATCAGCTATCAAGGTCTGATTCTAAAGTCACAACTGTTGCATATGGTACACCCTGTACATTAGTTACCATGTAATGATAGAGTTAAATCAGACAGGTAGGTACTAATAAAGGCTAATCACCCTGCAACAAAATTCCGTTATCAAATAGAATAACTTTAAGAAAAAATCTTCCAATCTGAATAGTATTAAAACGCTCTTTCTTAATTTCTCTACAACTACCCGAGAATTATTTCTAATAGAAGTAATTAATTGAGCATCTCTACACATTATCAGTTGAAAGAAACTACTAATGTTGAGAAGTGATGGTGATTCATGTTTTCTGTTATAATTTTCGTTAAAGGTACCTCCAAAAATATTCAACAAAAGACTTTTTAGCCTTCGAGATAATTTGAATTGATCTTTAAAACTTTCAAATAGATTGAAATCAAAAGAATGCTCGTTCTCAAATTCACTAAAAACTATCCGATAATTATTTGACAAAGAAATAATCAATTTTTAGGTACTATCAATATTAATGCCCTCTAATAATCAACAACTAGGAAGAAAGAAAGTATAGTGATGGTGGGAGACTTTCTCTGTCGGGATACCTCCTTGAAAGTATTGGCAATTCACAAAACTGTGCACAAACTGAAAGACAGTTACCGCTGCAATTCTACCAACCACTATGTGCAATAGGCGAGGACACGAAAAAATATTTTTGCTTTAAATGTGTTTTAATAGTTATTGTAACGATTTCGAGACCGGCCCCGAGACCGGCCCTGATCTTATTAATTATGCACCCTCGTTCAACTACAACTGCATATCTGCTGGCGTACGCATCGCCGAGAACAAGCTGGAATAATCGATTGTTCGATACTATTCGAAGAGCCATCTAGATGAAATGTTCTATACTCCTGAATATTCGAGAGCCGTGAATGGAAACTGCTTGGGAGTATATAAGCGGGACAGGCAGAATGGAGAGCCAGTTACAGTTCCAGAGTTCGCTGATAGATAGCCATAGTAGAAATAAATTGAAATAGTAAATGTTTTAGTGAATAATCGTTGTAAATAGTGTTTCAAATAAATTAGGAAAATTAGTTAGTGCAGTTTTACTACAATTGTTGTCAGAAATCGGATGTTTGAAATAAACGAGTGTTAAAAAGTGTTCGTCGCGTTGTAAAACTGATAGACATTTATCGCGCCTAATAGACAGTTAATGAGTGACCCGTTGAACATTTGAGTGCAAAGTGGACAGTTTTGCGCGTCGCGGGACAATAAACTGAAAACTTTTTGTGTGAAATAAATAATAGACTGATATCTTGGTGAAAAAGACACTGAACAACAAAATGGAAGAAACGAGGGTGCCGAGTTCTGAAATACGGAAGTTTTACGTGAAGCCGCCCCAGTTCGACGGAGAAATTCCTTGGGAAAATTACCACCGACAGTTTGAAGCAGCGGCCAAAGCAAATGGTTGGCATGCAGGGGAAAAAGCTGTTGCACTAATACTGGCATTACGTGGTGAAGCAGCGAATATCTTACAAACCCTCACAGAGCGAGAACTAGAGGACTATAATAAGCTGGTGAAACATCTGGAATTACGGTATGGCCAGATTCGCCTGGAATACGTGTACCATCTACAGTTGAAAAATCGAAACCAGAAGGAGGGCGAATCCTTACAGGAATTCGAAGCTGATTATTGCACGCTTAGTTCGCCTGGCATACCCAGCCACACCGAATAACGTAATGGAGCGATTAGCGGTTTATGCATTCTTGGATGGACTTCGCGATCAAGAAATCAGGCAAGCATTGATATTAGCACGTCCAATTGATCTCGTAGACGCACTGACACGCGCTTTGGAATTTGAGGGTGCGAAACAATACTGCAAAAGCCAGAACAATATCCGAATGGCTGAGGAAGACCGACAGGAGCCTACTAATATGGAAGCTGTGATGCGAAAAGTGCTGAAGGAAGTTGTGCCTGAGAGAATACTGATTCGATGCCGAAATTGTAGAGAACTTGGGCACGTGCGTAGCAAATGTCCAGCATTGAAAAAATCGACATCAACGATGAAGATCAAGAAGGAGCAATCGTCAGCACGTATCCAACAAGCCCCACTTAACAATGCATATGTCGCTGTACTTCAAAGACAAGACAAAGGAGTCTTCGTAGACGGTCTCATTAACAACGAGCCTCGCACCATGCTCCTTGATACGGGTGCGACTAGGACAATCCTTGGATCTACTTTTGCCAAAACACCGGCAAGAATCGAATCGTCGAATTGGAAGCTACGCACAGCAACAGGAGAGCTGGCAACTGTGTATGGTGAACTTCCAATTGAACTGACTTTGGGCAGCACTACAGTGAAACACCGGGCTCTGGTAGCGGATATCGAGGACGAGGTAATAATTGGAATGGACATCATGAATTCTAGAGGATTCGAGCTGAATTTTAAAGACGGCGTCCTTCGTGTGAACGGAGAAGAGCTGGTACTTCATGGGAGAAACGAAGAAATGGTTCGAGTTCTGCTGGCTGAAGACGTAAGCGTACCGGAGAGGGCTGAAATCATTTTGGAGGCTCGCCTGGATGGAGGTGCGAGCAGTGGAAACGTGGTGATGTTCGAGCCCAAGCTACATGATGAGAAAATTGGACGAGGAATTGCACTAGGAAAAACCTTGTTGCTTGCTGATAAATTTGTGCCAGTAAGGGTAATGAATGTCAATTATTACCCGGTGACCTTGAAGAAGGGAACAATTTTGGGGCACTGCTCGTCAATTTCCTCTGTGATTAGGAGTGTACGCGGCACTGTTAGCCAAGCCAGTAACATGCCAGCAGAATTGGAGAAGTTGGTTGCTATTTCGTCCAAGGACATGGGGCCAGCACAAAAGACCAAACTGAGGAAACTAGTCAGGAAGTATCAGGAAATCTTCGATACCGGAGTAGGCAAAGGAGGTAGAACAAAGGTGGTTCAGCACAAGATAGATACTGGAAATGCCCGACCAATCAGGCAATCAGCCAGAAGACTTCCTCTAGCCAAAAAGGAGGAGGCTGACAAAATAGTCTGCGACATGGAGAAAGACGGAGTCATCGAGCCATCCGACAGTCCCTGGTCCTCTCCAGTCGTGTTGGTGAAGAAGAAAGATGAATCAACACGGTTTTGCGTAGACTACCGTCAACTAAACAACGTGACGAAAAAGGACAGCTACCCTCTCCCAAGGATAGACGACACGCTAGACACGCTGGCTGGATCTACTATTTTCTTGACCTTAGATTTGAAGAGCGAATACTGGCAGGTAGACCTGGCCCAGGAAGATCGAGAAAAGACAGCTTTTACCATCGGCTCCGGATTATGGCAGTTTACAGTTATGCCATTCGGCCTCTGCAATGCTCCAGCCACATTCGGGGCGAAACGTCTTTTAGAAGGGGGCAATGTAACGATTTCGAGACCGGCCCAGAGACCGGCCCTGATCTTATTAATTATGCACCCTCGTTCAACTACAACTGCATATCTGCTGGCGTACGCATCGCCGAGAACAAGCTGGAATAATCGATTGTTCGATACTATTCGAAGAGCCATCTAGATGAAATGTTCTATACTCCTGAATATTCGAGAGCCGTGAATGGAAACTGCTTGGGAGTATATAAGCGGGACAGGCAGAATGGAGAGCCAGTTACAGTTCCAGAGTTCGCTGATAGATAGCCATAGTAGAAATAAATTGAAATAGTAAATGTTTTAGTGAATAATCGTTGTAAATAGTGTTTCAAATAAATTAGGAAAATTAGTTAGTGCAGTTTTACTACATTATTTATGTAGCAAGTGCAAAAAGTAAGAGTTTATTGCACTCGACGTGAAATTGTCGACAACACGTCGAGTGCAATAAACATTTTTTGCACGAGTTGCATACAATATTTTTTCTACGTTCATGCAAAAAGCAAAAAATTATTCATTTAGGTGCGGCACTAGGTGAAGGAAAATGAAATACGCAATTTAAATCATCTAGTTTTTCATTAATATTACTCATTTTAAAACTTCCAGTTCTGTAATTGTCAGAATTAAATTTTGACTGACGTTTATATAACCTCAGTTGCATTATAAAAATCAAAATCATAGTAGCCATGAGCGCGTATGTTATCACGAGGTGTGGTCATAGTACAGTTTGCTCTATGCGGGTAGACGGTTTAGAACATAGCGGATCGGTTTTGATTATGGAGTTATTCTCGGGAAGGCATTGTTTGCTCAACTCTGACTGCTACCATTAATACAAAATAATATAAAATATGTAGCTGTTTAAAACGTATGGCCAATCTCACAGAATATCTGCTGAATATGTTGTGGGTTTGATCGTTTATGTTTATCATAATGACAGCACGTTGAAGTAGAATGACAGATGAGTGCAATAAAAACTTTTTTGCACTAGTGCAATAAAGACCTTTTTTTTCCACTGAATATAGTTAAATAAAGTTTTGCTTTTTGCATGAATGTAGAAAAAATACATAATACATATATAAATGTAATCAGAAAATATTTTTGAGTCAAATTTCAATTACAGCTGGTCAAATTCCTTACGGAAAAATAGCAAATTTTGAAAGTTCTAATATTGGCGCTCTAAGTGACGTACATGCCCGAGCAGCCAATATGCGTAATCGGGTTGATTCTGGCGTTTAAGGGCAACGTTGCCAAGCTTCTAAAACTATAAACCAGAGAACCGTGGAGAAGTGACAGGAGACACTATTTCCAATGTCAAACGACGATGGCGAATTGGAAAGGTGTAAAAACCACCGTGAAAAAATTGGATCTGGTATAAAACAATATGTTTGAATATAAACAAAGAACAGCCCTGGGATTCCGAACTTTCGATTCGATCACGAACCAACGAATGATCAACGATTCGAACTTCAGACGAGAAGAAGTAATCGTCGGGTATTCTCGGCACTTGATGAAAATGGAGGTAGATCGTAGAAAATAAGAATAAATGAAAAATGAAGTAGCATTAACGTATGGAATTGAATTTAAAATCCAGAATAAGTTTTTGGCATAGGAAACGGAAAGATGAAAATTAGAAGTGAAATAAAAAAATGTGGACAAACCGGGATTCGAACTCAGGGCCTCTTGGTTTGATTGGAAATTTCCTGTAAAAACCTACCTAAATGACAGTCTTGGACGATTCGACTGTAATAATTGATTCCCAACAAAATCATCGGGTGATTTCGGTACTCGATCAGTCAACACAATAAAATCAACATGGAACGGTAAGATGATGAATTAAACCGCATTAAACATAAAATTCTGAATTGATAATTGACATATTCTCGATATTCTCAATATATTTTATTCAATCTGCTAGTTTTTTGTGATGTTAAATTTACATTATTAGTTGAAGGAGTCCAGAGTATTGATTGAACATTTTTTTTCTGTGAAGGAAATTAATTTCTTGAATGTTTGTTTTTGGCCTTAATTCTACCTTGCCTAAGGTTTCCTTGAATCTAAACAAGAGTAACAAGAGGAGAGGTATTGTACTGAAATTGCAAATGTATTAAATGAGTGCAAGTTTGTTACAACTTTCATATACCTATTCTGCAAATTTGCTGTAAGAAATTTGTAATCACTGCGCATACCTGTAGGATGCTATAAAGTAAATGTTCTATTCCGAAAACATAAGCAAGTTATATTATAGGGGCAAGTTTTCATGATAGGTAGGTGTACCTCTACCAATTCCAATTAACGTTGAAAAGATAATCTTGACTGTTGTTTATTGTTTAAGAAGTCGAAATGTATTTACAGAAGGTTTGCAAATTTCCGATTGTCTACAATTTCAATGAATTTGGTAGACAAATTGCCTGACTATTTCTGTAATCTTTCATCCGCTGTTTTTGGAGCATTTAAAAAATAAAGAAATTTGTAATCGCAATAGTTAGGTAACCCCTACCATTGTTTAAATATTATTTAAACAATGCCTATACCTCTATATAATACTTTTGAAGTAGCCTCTTCTTTCATTGCAGTGTATAAATTATATTACTGGCATAAAATTTGATATTGCAGTAAACCGGGATAGGTACCTAAACCTAGATAGGTATAATACTCTATAATAATATTAATAATTATGGTACTGCAGTTATGTACACACTACTCCTATGATTATCATTATAAGATGTATCTTTAATTGTTAATGTATATCGTTGTTAGGAATCCATTCTCGCCTAGTGTAGGTTCCAGTAATTCTGTTGTTTTTTCTGTTGAAATCTAATTTAAAGGAATACGTACATTTGGTGCATACTTATTTGTATATCATTATACCTAGGTACCTACATCCTATTCCTTGAACTCTTTAATAATAATATTCCCAAAAAATATCAGTTGTAATGGTACCTTGAAATAATAATATAAAAATACCGGCTGTACCTTTACGAGCACAACCCTCAGAAATCTTCGAAAGAATTCCCCATTTTTTCAACAGGGTAATCTATTCGCCACTTAGCTATGCCCTTTTCCCCATGAAATTCATTATCAACTCCCAGTAAACTTTTGGGTTGCTCTGAAGCCATTCTGAATAAAAAATACCTACTGCAGAAGTATGGATCATAGGTAAATAACGGGATGGAAACAAATACACAAGCAATAATGACCACTAATAAAAAGAGCAACACATATATCAGACCAAGATAAATATACTGACGACAAGAAAATAGTTATCGTCAACTAATCGTAAAAAGTAGGCAATTTGCAATACATTTACGTTCGTCTTATAGCCTCGGAATCATCAAAATCGTCTAGACGACACCATTGAGGCCTAATCGTCACTTCGGAATCCACTTTTCGTCAACTAATCGTCAAAATGTAGGCTATTTACAACACATAATATACGATCGGCGTGTAGGCTCGGAATCGTCAAATTCGTGAAAACGACACGATTCATGCTCGATCGTGACTTCGGAATCCCGGCACTGGATAGTTTTAATATTGTGAATTATTGGGGTCCATAAAATTGATGTTCGAGAGAGAAAGGTAGCCATTTACTTTTGTTTTGCCTCAAAGGTATTTCAGAGTTTGAATACTTTTTTCCTGTTTATAGGTACGAGGTGAGTGAATGACTATAAACCATAAACCTGGTTATTTACGAAAGCGGTTCCTGGAAAAAGTTACCATTATGCCATTAGGATCACAGAACGACAATCATAGGCAGTTTGCTTACACGTTTGGTTAACCAACTTTCTAGAAGAAGAGTTGTGTTATGTGATATGTCACCTTTTCTTCTGAATTTGACAACTTTCTAAACAAAGTAAATGAGGGATCATTATTATTCATTATCATTATATTCATATTGTAACGATTTTGAGACCGGCCCTGATCTAATTAATTATGCACCCTCGTTCAACTACAACAGCATATCTGCTGGCGTACCGTATCGATCAATTCAATTTATGTTCGAAGAGCCATCTAGATGAAATGTTCTATACTCCAGAATAATCGAGAGGGCCTTGCGACTATATAACCGCTGGAGGACAGTCAGATTTCAGAGTTAGTTACAGTTCCACAGTTCGCTGATAGATAGCCACAGTAAAAATAAATTGAAATAGGTATTGAAGTAAATGTTTTAGTGAATAATTGTTGTAAATAGTGTTTTAAATAAATTAGAACTATTATTGCAGTTTTACTACAATATACCGGGTGGCTACGGAAGTATTGCCTACGGAATATCTCAGTTATTGTATGAAGTAGGTTTGTGAAATTTGGAGCGTCGATGTAATGACATAAGAGCTAGAATTTGAGAATATTGACATGTCGAAGTTAACTTCCGGTCTGACCGGAAGTAACATCAACTTTCTTATTTTAAATAGAAACCCTTTTTTTTTCGCTTTATTCAGCATTCAATTCCCTTTTTAATGACATATCACAAGTTGGTATCTAACCAGAAACTTGATCAGAAAAAAATTATTATTGAAATTCACCGAGTAGGCCGTGGAAGCAAAATAAAAGCCAAAAATTGAAAAGTTGTCTATGGAAACCATACGTCACTTGATAACAGTTGCTACTACTGTGATATTTTATTTCCATTCGTCGGCGTTATAAAAAGCCGCCAAAAAAATATTGGAAACATTGGGAAAAAACAATACTCTGTAGGTCCATAACTTAAATAGGAACATACAACTTTTTCTTGCCTGTACTATTCAGCATAACCATTCCTTTCTAATGATATAATAGAAAGTAATTTTTTGAAATGAAATACCAAAAAATCCAATTTTTATTATTCAAATAACAAAAAAACAGATTTATCCAAAAAAAAATTCAAATTGATAGGATTAAAGATAAAATAAATTCAAAACAAATGTTCGAAATGCATTCCCTCAGCGTCAATACATTTATTGACTCTGGTGATATTTTCATGTAAAACGTTTCTCAACATTTGGGGCGTGATATCTTGGAAAGCTCTACGAATTTTTACTTCTAGCTCATGTAGAGTTGTAGGCTGTGTGGAATACACCCTATTTTTAAGATGCCCCCATAGAAAAAAGTCGCACGGAGTAAGATCAGGTGACCTTGGTGGCCACCTGACTGGACCATGGGTTGTTATAAGTCTCTCTTGAAAGCGATTTTGAAGATAATTTCTCGCTATTCTTGAATTATGCGGAGGGGCGCCATCTTGCTGGAAGTACATTCTCTCAGTTATTTCCGCTGATAGGTTGTTAATGAATTCCGAAATTTCATTCGTTAAAAAATTAAAGTATCTCTCTCCGGTTAGTTGGCCTTGAAAATGGGGCCAACAATATGAGTTCCAACTATTCCTGCCCAAACACTTCTGAATTTGACAACTTTCTAACCAAAGTAAAAGAGGGATCATTATTATTCATTATCATTATATTCATATTGTAACGATTTCAACGATTTCGAGACCGGCCCCGAGACCGGCCCTGATCTAATTAATTATGCACCCTCGTTCAACTACAACAGCATATCTGCTGGCGTACGGATCGCCGAGAACAAGCTGGAATAAATCGATCAATTCGATTTATGTTCGAAGAGCCATCTAGATGAAATGTTCTATACTCCAGAATAATCGAGAGGGCCTTGCGACTATATAACCGCTGGAGGACAGTCAGAATTCAGAGTTAGTTACAGTTCCAGAGTTCGCTGATAGATAGCCACAGTAAAAATAAATTGAAATAGTTATTGAAGTAAATGTTTCAGTGAATAATTGTTGTAAATAGTGTTTTAAATAAATAAGAACAATTATTTAGTGCAGTTTTACTACAATATATTCATAATTCATTTGTTGTGACAGATTAATTGTAAAGCGAAATTGTTATCCTCTGAGTGTAAATTTCAAATGGAAGAAGGATTCGTAAAAGGGACCAGTCATAATCTTCCAGTAATAGATGCTGGCATGGTTTTCGAATTTCATAGAAACCATCAAGATTTTCACTCCGCGGAAGTTAAAAATGTTAAGTCTACTCGGTAAGTTATTAGATACTGTTTGTTATTGTGTGTTTGAAATATGTCTACTTTTAGGGCAACAGGGGAATCCTATGGCGAAAATGCGGTTGGTTATGTTCAAGTTAGACGGCATGGTACAAACTGCATTGTCAAGGCAAAAGTAACACCGGAACACAAAGTTCATGGCAAAGGTTACAGAGTCTCTGTTGAAATTGATGAAAAGGAAGAAGTGGTACTGCATTGAAAATGTTTGGACTGTGCAGCTTCAGAGGGTATATGTTTGTTGTTGCCATAATATTGATAACTAACATTTTTTCCAGGTGGTTGCAAATAGTGTAGCCTTTTTATTATGGCTACACCGGAGGTCAGAAGAACCGTCAGTAACTTCTACCGACTGCTACTGAAAAGCTTCGAAACTTTCCAAAGTAGGGTCAACAGAGAAATTCATAACCCTTGAAAAGGTTTCTTCACATCCTATTCCATCCCTGTCAGATGTGCCTGAATAGATAGCCACAGTATAAATAAATTGAAATAGTTATTGAAGTAAATGTTTTAGTTAATAATTGTTGTAAATAAATTAGAACAATTAGTTAGTGCAGTTTTACATTTGTTGTCAGAAGTCGGATGTTTAAAATAAATAAGTGTTAAAGTTTTCGTCGCATTGAAAAACTGATAGACAGTTAGTGGACCCGTTGAACATTTGAGTGCAAAGTGGACAGTTTTGCGCGTCGCGGGACAATAAACTGAAAACTTTTTGTGTGAAATAAATAATAGACTGATATTTCGGTTAAAAACAAAAACAAGAGACAATAAGAGACAAAATGTTTCCGAGAAGAGTTCACCTAGTTGACCTTAAAGTCAGTGAATTAAAGCAAGAGTTACAGGAGCGTGAGTTAGAAACAACTGGAAAGAAGGCCGTACTCCAGAAAAGACTTGCAGATGGACTGATTGAAGAAGGAGAAGACCCCGAAACGTTCTTATTCGAAGTTTCTGGAATTGATTTGAGTTCCATAATGAATAAACTCGACGAGACCACGAAATCCCTGGAAGATAAATTTCTTTAAAATTCAAAGAGTCTGGAGGAAAAGCTTCTAAAAAATTCTGTCAGCCTGAAAGAGGAACTTCTAGAAAATTCGATTTGTCTAAAAGAGGAACTTCAAGAAAATGTGAAGAGACTGGAAGAAAAGCTTCACGAAAATTCGAAAATTCTAGAAGAAAAGCTTGAAGAAAATTCGAAAAATTTAGAAGTGAAGCTTCTAGAAAACACGGAGAATTTAAGAGAAGAGCTTCTAGAAAATTCGAAAAGCTTGAAACAAGAAGTCTGCGGTGTGGCGAGTCGGTTGGAAGAAAAGATGGGAACTGTCGAGACAGAAATGAAAAATTGAAAGAGACAGTAAGTGACCAAGTCAAAGAAGGAATTGAGGCAGAAATGTACAAAATAAAGGAAAAATTTTGTGAGTTAGAAAAGCGAATGGATTCCGTGCACATCCCAGAAATTTTCAACAGAAATTCAATGCCGGATCTGAGTACTAACGTGGAGGAAGTTCAAAAATACATCAGATTTCAAGGTCAGTACGGAACCAGGAAAGCTCTCATTGAAACCGCCTCAGTTCGACGGAAATACTTCATGGGCAAACTACCGCCGACAATTCGAAGCTGCTGCCAAAGCAAATCGATGGAATGCTGGGGAAAAAGCTTTGGCATTGACACTGGCATTGCGTGGTGATGCCACAAACATTTTGCAGACCCTCACCGCCCAACAACAGGAGGACTAAGAACAGCTGGTAAAACACTTGGAACTTCGCTATGGTCAAGCCCACCTACAACAGCATATCTGCTGGCGTACGGATCGCCGAGAACAAGCTGGAATAAATCGATCAATTCGATTTATGTTCGAAGAGCCATCTAGATGAAATATATATATAACCGCTGGAGGACAGTCAGAATTCAGAGTTAGTTACAGTTCCAGAGTTCGCTGATAGATAGCCACAGTAAAAATAAAATGAAATAGTTATTGAAGTAAATGTTTTAGTGAATAATTGTTGTAAATAGTGTTTTAAATAAATTAGAACTATTAGTTAGTGCAGTTTTACTACAATATACCGGGTGGCTACGGAAGTATTGCCTACGGAATATCTCAGTTATTGTATGAAGTAGGTTTGTGAAATTTGGAGCGTCGATGTAATGACATAAGAGCTAGAATTTGAGCATATTGACATGTCGAAGTTAACTTCCGGTCTGACCGGAAGTAACATCAACTTTCTTATTTTAAATAGAAACCCTTTTTTTTCGCTTTATTCAGCATTCAATTCCCTTTTTAATGACATATCACAAGTTGGTATCTAACCAGAAACTAGATCAGAAAAAATTTATTATTGAAATTCACCGAGTAGGCCGTGGAAGCAAAATGAAAGCCAAAAATTGAAAAGTTGGCTATGGAAACCATACGTCACTTGATAACAGTTGCTACTACTGTGATATTTTATTTTCATTTGTCGGCGTTATAAAAAGCCGCCAAAAAAAATATTGGAAAAATTGGGGAAAAAACAATACTCTGTAGGTCCATAACTTAAATAGGAACATACAACTTTTTCTTGCCTGTACTATTCAGCATAACCATTCCTTTCTAATGATATAATAGAAAGTAATTTTTTGAAATGAAATACCAAAAAATCCAATTATTATTATTCAAATAACAAAAAAACAGATTTATCGAAAAAAAATAATTCAAATTGATAGGATTAAAGATAAAATAAATTCAAAACAAATGTTCCAATACAGCGTCAATACATTTATTGACTCTGGTGATATTTTCATGTAAAACGTTTCTCAACATTTGGGGCGTGATATCTTGGAAAGCTCTACGAATTTTTACTTCTAGCTCATGTAGAGTTGTAGGCTGTGTGGAATACACCCTATTTTTAAGATGCCCCCATAGAAAAAAGTCGCACGGAGTAAGATCAGGTGACCTTGGTGGCCACCTGACTGGACCATGGGTTGTTATAAGTCTAAAAGCGATTTAGAAGATAATTTCTCGCTATTCTTGAATTATGCGGAGGGGCGCCATCTTGCTGGAAGTACATTCTCTCAGTTATTTCCGCTGGTAGGTTGTTAATGAATTCCGAAATTTCATTCGTTAAAAAATTAAAGTATCTCTCTCCGGTTAGTTCACACCAAATCTCTCCTGGAAGCCACCTTGTCGAAACCGGTGCTCGTTTTTTATCGCCCAGTACCTGAAACAAAAGACCGTTCACACTTTTAGCACTTTACACTTCGACTATCGACAATAATCCAAATAAAGTACAGTACCTACCTTGTATTATTCCTGTTAAATAATCCATTGTTAGTAAATCTTGACTCGTCTGTAAACAAGATATAATAGTTAAATAGGTGATTCTCAGCATTTTGTCGGAGAAACCAATTACAATATTCCAGGCGCCTTTCACCGTCATTTTCATACAAATGTTGATGCAACTGATAATTGAAGGATTTAAATCGATGTTTTTTCAAAATTTTCCTAGTAGAGTCCTTACTTATAGCTAATTCGGCGCCAATCTGCCTTGAGGAAATTGTGCTAATACATTAATTTCAGATTCCTCATTAATAACAAATGCTTCTTGGTCTTCGTGAACATCAGGCTCAGTTCTTAATTTTTCTTCAAGCCACTGGAAATACCTTCTTGACGGTTGCTGCCTCCCTGGATATCGCTCTAAATACAATCGTTCAGCGGCATAAGAATTTTTTAAACATTCACCATAAATGAGAAGCATGTCAATTTGTTCGGTTCGTGAATAACGGGGCATTTTTTGAATATTCCACTAACTGATTTCGATTTCCAAACCCTTTTAAATTGGCAGAATCAAAAACACTACTTCGAACGACAAAATAATATGGATAGCAGCGTTCGTGAGAGCTCTCGTTTCTTTTTTGTTTCATTCCAAAATACATCTTAATCAGCCTACTTGTTAATATTTTGGTTCGAATGCTTATTGCAATGGAATGATTATTCTGAATAGCACAAACATCGTCCATAGGTAGATATTAGAATATCTATGGACGATGGCACAGACCAAGTACGTTTATGTTCCTATTTAACCTAGAACCTACAGGTTATTTTTGCGTATGGCGATAATAGAGCAAGAGCAACTGTTATCAAGTGACGTATGGTTTCCATAGCCAACTTTTCAATTTTTGGCTTTCATTTTGCTTCCACGGCCTACTCGGTGAATTTCAATAATAATTTTTTTCTGATCTAGTTTCTGGTTAGATACCAACTTGTGATATGTCATTAGAAAGGGAGTTGAATGCTGAATAAAGCGAAAAGAAAAAAAAATAGGGTTTCCATTTAAAATAAGAAAGTTTATGTTACTTCCGGTCAGACCGGAAGTTAACTTCGACATGTCAATATGCTCAAATTCTAGCTCTTATGTCATTATACCGACGCTCCAAATTTCACAAACCTACTTCATACAATAACTGAGATATTCCGTAGGCAATACTTCCGTAGCCACCCGGTATTCATAATTCATTTGTTGTGACAGATTAATTGTAAAGCGAAATTGTTATCCTCCGAGTGTAAAAAATGCAAATGTAAGAAGGATTCGTAAAAGGGACCAGTCATAATCTTCCAGTAATAGATGCTGGCATGGTTTTCGAATTTTACAAAAACCATCAAGATTTTCACTCCACGGAAGTTAAAAATGTTAAGTCTACTCGGTAAGTAATTAGATACTGTTTGTTATTGTATGTTTGAAATATGTCTACTTTTAGGGCAACAGGGGAATCCTATGGCGACAATGCGGTTGGTTATGTTCAAGTTAGAAGGCATGGTACAAACTGCATTGTCAAGGCAAAAGTAACACCGGAACACAAAGTTCATGGCAAAGGTTACAGAGTCTCTGTTGAAATTGATGAAAAGGAAGAAGTGGTACTGCATTGAAAATGTTTGGACTGTGCAGCTTCAGAAGGTATATGTTTGTTGTTGCCATAATATTGATAACCAACATTTTTTCCAGGTGGTTGCAAATAGTGTAGCCTTTTTATTATGGCTACACCGGAGGTCAGAAGAACCGTCAGTAACTTCTACCGACTGCTACTGAAAATCTTCGAAACTTTCCAAAGTAGGGTCAACAGAGAAATTCATAACCCTTGAAAAGGTTTCTTCACATCCTATTCCATCCCTGCCAGATGTGCCTGAACAGATATTTAAGGATTTTCTAAAACAAAGTCGACAAAAGGGTTGCTTGGGAACCATATTTATTCAGCCATTCAAAACAAATGCCGTGTCAGGAGCATCACTCAACAAATTATCACTTTTGTATAAAAGTGATTGTAAAGGGGTTCAGAGTGCAACAGGGTTTATGGACTTCATTTCGAGTAAAATATCCTTACAAATATGTGAAGAGGTACAAACGATGACAATGAAACAGCATAAGTCATCATCGTGGTATGAAATTCGATATGGAAGAATAACAGCATCGAAACTACATGAAGCATCTAGATGCAAGACATTCGAAGGAAGTCTTGTAGAAGAACTTTTGAGAGGGTCAAAAATGGTAGAAACTCCAGCAATGTTGAGGGGCAAACGATTAGAGGGTAGTGTTTTGAAAAAAATTGCAGATATGAAAAATCTTCGTTTACAAAGTTGTGGTATTTTCATCCATCCAGATTTTCCAATTTTTGTTCTTCCCCAGATGGAATCAGCGATACTCATCTAGTTGAAATTAAATGTCCAATGAAAGAGAGATCAATTTCAAGTTATATTGAGAAAAATGGGAAAATTTGCCCAAAACCATTTGCACAGATTCAACTTCAGATGATGATGACTGGCAAAAAAAGAGGCTATTTTTGTGTGGCATCACCAGATTTTGAAATATCCGAAAACTTCCATCTTTTGAAAGTAGAATATGATGAGAAATTCATCACCGAGATGATGAAAAGTGCAGCATTGTTTTGGAAAACAGTTATTTTTACTCATTTGATGAAGTGATAACAGTATGGAATAAAAGTTAATTTTGACATGGTATTGTTGTTGATGTATGTATTGAATGTAAGGGAAACCTCAATTACCGCCTATTATATATTATTGGTAAGGTAGTGTCAAATAAATAAAAATATATCTCCTATTAGCATAAATTGAAATAGAAATAGGAAAAAGACTTGCAAAGGAGAAATCAATATTGGTTGAGACTGGTTATTGATGATGATAGATATAAATTGCAGTAAGGTGATAGGTACCATATTTAGTAGTGAATTTTGCATATTTGCCAAATATGTGTCAGGATTTCTTAGTTGATTACGAGGTATGTTTACGAAAATCGTTGCAAACAATCCATCCATCCATCAAGTAACTTCAAGACGAAAACAGATTCGAAGTGGTTCTTTTGTGTTTCTCTAGCATGCATTAATTCAGATTGTGAAGTGTGGATGAGTATGGAATATTGATCTTGGACAGGTTGATGTAGTATGTTGACACAAGAATCTCAAAAATTTAAAGCAATTTTGTATAGAATAATACTTGCGTACCTACACCTTTGATAAAATCCAGATTTAGTAAGATTTCATTGGTAATGTTGTGATGATCATTTCATAACTATATTCACTAAATGTTTAATAACAATATGTATGTAATCTCAAATATTCGTCCCAGTTTATGTTTCGGGTACCGGATTTCTTGAAAGAATACATTACATTTGTCAATATGTCAAGGTAAAGATAAACCAGCAGTGTGCCTTTAGAAATCATTCAATCAGTGCATTTTGTGTGTTGACAATACCACAAGCTATTATCATTATATGATCTAGCAAATATAAGTGTTTATGGTTGATGCAGGCATGCATTCTCAGCATCTTGAATTCTCTTAATCTACGTATTACCCTTTCAATGTGAATTCGTAATGCTGCTACTCGTTTACTTTCTTTCAACTGATCCTTCGAAGGTTTTTCTGCAGTCAGCACAGTTGGAGGTCTCACTAACCGACAGTTTTTATGTTCCAACAAACTAGCAACCTGTTTGAAGCCACGATCTGCCATCACATCTGTGTTATCTGGCAGGGCATCTAAAAACCCAGACTGCTCTATGATTACTTTATCTGTTGCACGACCTCCATACCCTTTTGATATAAGATTTATGAGTCCATTTGGAGTTGCTGAGATCAGATATTTCATTGTATTACATTTTTTGTACTCCGACCAAGTTTGAGCTTGTTTGTAAGGATCTGACGAAACCTCTATTTCTATTTCCAAGCAATCGATGATTGACTGTACCTTTCTGTATCGATATCTGAATGGTATAGGTAAATTAGCCTCAATAATTCTTGCTTTCTGCCAGAATATAATTCTTTTGAAGATTGCTGCTAACACTGGTACTGTCTTCTTGAATGTTTTTGCAATGTAAGCCTTTGAAACACCAAAGTCGTCAGCTAATCTAACGTTGGCATCATTCAGCCTAAATTTTTTTAAGCATAGAACATCTTCGGTTGTAAGATTAACATGATTTGTTATTAACTCAATTAAAAAGCTGACATCTGTGCGCAGACCAAGGTAAAATCTACTTTTGGTTATAAGTAGAGTTGAAGCAGTCCTTTGATTAACTTGAGCTTGACTGCTGTCATTGTTATCTTCTGAAAGACTACCTCTGTTTAGCGATGATGGCACATAACTGGAATCATCTGGTTTCGTCATGGAACTGGTTGTGAAGGTTTCTGATATTTCTGTTGAAATTATTTCAGACATTCCTTTTGCGGTTTCATCTGGACGTGTGATAGTTGAGACACTTCTCGTGAGAATTTTATTTGTGTTTGTAGATACTCCTCTCATACTTGGTTTTATATTCACTTGTACTTTTTTGTTTTCTTTGGACACTGGTTCAAAATAGCTGGTAGTGGATGGCACATTTGCATTTTCGCGACTAAATGTTATCAACTGTCCAGGTGACTCTATTTCTTTCGATTGGGAAAAATAAGGGGAATAATCCATTTGAATTTCTTGTGCACTAAGTGCATCAGAAATTTTCTCAAATTTTATCACTTTGTCAGCATGCCCTGTTGCCATTTTCATCTTTCTTTTTCTTGCTGATGCAGAGAACTGTGATGATTCTGTGGGAGACCTGGATTTCCCAAGATATTTGTGGGGATACACATCTTTCATATATATTCGTGATCCCATCAATTTATAATGCATCCAATTTTTGGCATCACGTTCCATCTACGACAATAAATTGATATTAGTAGTTATTTTGTGTTACTCAGAAAAAATATCAACTTACATCAAAATGGTCTTCACAACAAAATATGTCTTTTCTTCCAGGAATGGGTGCATTGACTGCTGAAAACCACTTTGCCCGAGTTTTCGGATCACTCGGAATAGAAATAAACAATTTATTACTATTTTCAGTATTGTTCAAACACTTGGGCACGAAACAAACTTTAAGAGGCATTCTGAATAATCTAATACAAAACAGAGCAATTTCTTAATACAAGATAAACAACCAATCAACCAAACCAATAGTGATGGGTCGGTATTTCGATACCGCGATTTTGGAACGGTATTTTATTGTAACGTTGTCGCGCGTTCCACAAACATAAACTAACCGGTTCCAAAGTACCGACACCGAGGACGGATTTCGGAACGAGTAAACCGAGGAACGCACGTCGCGCAGAGGGCGAGTTTCGGATGGAGTGAAACGGTACCGGAACTGGGAACGTGGAACGGTCTTCGGTTGACGGGACGTTTGCCGTTCGCGGTATACGAGTTCTTTTCGTTTCGTTTTTTGCCCGTAATTTTAGCGTTACAGGTTCAAACCTCTGCTGTTGAAAACTATTTTTTCTTTATAAATTCAATTCAAAATATGCGTGCGCCGCGCTCTATTGGCAAAATGTTATCAATCTAAGGGATCTCTCTCGACTAAGTCACACGTTGAACGCGAAGCAGCGACGGCCGACTCAACTACGTCACACGCGAAGAATCGCAAAAATCATTTTGCCACTTCCGTCCCAGTCCCCCTGTTGTTGATCTATTTCTAGGGGTCTCTACTTAGCCTTCAGATCTAAAATGATCAACAGGTTTATTAAAAATTGTAATAGAAATCCTGAAAGATTTAATTATGTCTTGGTAATAAACAAAAAAAAACAAAAACAAAAAAAAAATTAAAATTACCTTCAACTTCGGAATGGCCAACATAATAATAATAATAATAATAATAATAATAATGATGTAGTCCTCCTCGACCATCAAAGTAGGACGATTTTCGTCATTGAGTTTTCAGCTCCTGGCGAAACGAACATCGTCCGAAAAGAGGAGGAAAAACGGACAAAATATCGAGATCTTCTCTTTGAACTCCGCAGGCTTTATCCAAACCATTCTGTCAAGATGGTGGATCTGATAATAGGGGTCCTTGGTGGAATGATGGACACGCTGCTCTCAAATCTGAAAATCATACCGGCATGCCGTGATGCGGCAGAAAACCTAGCCGGAAGAATGCAGAAAGCCGTTATTCTTGGTTCACTTCGTTTACTCAGGGCACATGATTCTCAGACTCAGTAATCACTCACCCCACGGACGTGGGGAGTGTTTGCTGGGGTTAATGATACACCAGCGCTCCCTCCGGTAGTATCGGAGCTCCGGAGACAGGGCCTGATTGGTACATTCCGTATGGAAAAAAATAAAATAATAATATCTTTTATTTCTCAAATTGAAAAGTATAGTTGTTACAATAGTGTTACAATATACAATAATTAGAGAAGAGTCGTCAAAAGCATATAAACGTGTAAAGTCGAACAGAACTAACAATTAAGTACATATATAAAATTAATTTTGTAATTTATCGTCATACATTGTAGATAATGAAAGTCATCTGTAATATGAGTATGAGTGAGTTTTTGCTCAGTATATAATTTACAGTTTACAGTTGTAAATTCCTGAAAGGTATAGCAGTTCATTTGAAGTAGCAGTTTCTTCAGCCTATATTCAAACATATGAGAACTAGGAGAATCCTTGATATATTCAGGAAGAATATTGTAGAATTTACAGCCGTTAAAATCTACACTTTTTTCGTACAATGCGGTTCTATGAGCATTTGACACGAGAATTGTGGTCATGTTGATAAGGTCGAAAGATTGATTTATGTCTAAATACATATGCACAAGATTCTAATATATATGTGCTGGCAACTGTCAGAATATTCAGTTCTTTGAATGCATTTCTGCATGACTCCCTGTATCCTAGTTGAGCAATTATTCTTATTACATATTTTTGGATCAGGAATACCCTTTGCACGGCTGCACCAGTGCCCCAGTTCAGAATCCCATAACGAATGTGGGAATGAAAATTGGCGTGATATAGAGTTTTCAATACATTGATAGCAAGATTTTTTTCAATTTGGTACAAAGTGCATCGATATGAGAATGCCATGAGAGTTTTTTTGGTCCAGAATAATTCCCAGCATATTTACTGTTTCAACTAGTTTTATCGTTTCACCGTTGAAAGGTATTTCCAAGTTGCTTGGCCGCGATTAGAGAATAAGACGATGTTAGTTTTGCCTTTGTTGAGTTTTAAGTTATTCTTTTCCGACCAAAGATTTATTTTGCTGTATATATCTGCTGTGGTATTCCTCAGGTTTTCCATGTTTTCTTCTATAATTAGTATGTTGGTGTCATCTGCGTAACTGGTAACAAATGTAGTGGTGTTATTGCTAATGAATGTTATAAGATCGTTGGCAAACACCAAGAAGAATAATGGACCCAAAATAGATCCTTGTGGTACTCCTTGGTCAATTTCAGATTCACTGCTAATACTTTTGCCAATTTTTACTCTTTGTCTTCTTTCTTTAAGATATGACGTAACTAAGTCGTGTGTTACTCCTCTTATACCCGAATAGTTTTGAAAGTAACAATTCATGATCTACACAGTCGAATGCACGAGAGAAGTCTATAAAGAGACCTAGAACACATTTCCTTTGGTCCAGGGCATTTCTGGTTTGAAACTCACATAATGCTGATTCCGTGCTTTTAGACTTAGTGAACCCATGCTGCGATGTCGACAGAGTTTTGTTTTTATATTCAGTTCAAATGGTTTAGAGAGACTTGACAGCAGACGTATTGCTCTGTAATTATCTAAATTGTTCCCATCACCTTTTTTATAGATAGGGCATACTGTTGCAAGTTTCAAATTATCTGGGTAAATTCCCTTTAGAGATGATGAAATTATGAGGAAAGTTAAAGGGCTACAAAGTTCATACCGACATTTTTTCAGCAGGTTGTTGGAAATATAGTCATAGCCACATGCATTAGAGTTTTTTAGATCGGCAATAAGCTCTATTACATCACTCTCACAAACAGCCGTCATGAAGAAGCTGTTTACGTTTGGAAGTACATTGTTTCCAAGAAAATTTGAGTCATTCGTATTTATTTTGACGAGTGTTTTCAAGAAATTTCCGTTAAAGGACCCCGCACACCTTATATGGGAAAATGGCTCTCCGTCAAATTTCTTGAATTTTTGATATGTTGTAGAATTGATCATTCCGATGAAATGTTTCAACGGGCGCAACACGATCCTATGACTAGTTTTCGAGATACAGGGTGTTGAATATGAGAAACATTCACTTTTCATCACTCTGTATCTGCTAAGTTACGATTTAGTTCGGATTTATCTTTTGTGGGATCATCATCACATCCGTGTATGATGAATTCATGAGAAATTCATTTTCAAATCTTTTCGTAGTACAGGGCGATTTCACTTGAAAACAATGCTATTTTGAGACTTTCATAATTTAGTTGTTTTATAAAGAGAAAATGCGAGAAAAGGTAGAATTATCACATAATATCATAAATTCATTTCATCTAGCATCACAGTTGATACAATTCATACAAGGTGATTCACAAATATGGAAACAAAACGAATTTTGGTTTTTGGGACACCTTGTAGTAATAAACCAAACTAAAATGACAAAATTCACTTGAAGAATGTTAAATGATATGTTTCATCGTATACAGAGTCGAATGATATCAATTAAAAAAAAAAAAATAAAAAAATTAGTTATACTTTAATAAATAAAAACCTTGATTTTTTAAATCACCCTATATCTCATAAGGGAGTCCGAAAAGATAGCGATATTTTTTCATGGGAGAACTCGAAATACTTTCATCCATATTGTACAAAATTTTCAGCGGAATCCTATGACGGGTTTTTCATATACAAGGCGAAAAATGTACTTTCACTCCAGTTTTCGGCGGGTTTGCTGTAGTTCTTCCTCGTCCGGCCGCTTTTACTCGAAATAAAAATATTTCAATAAAATAGTGATCAGTTATTATACCGTACAATAGCGTACCGTATCCCTCGAAAAAAAGCCATAACTCGAATTATTATCTGCATCAGCATCGTCTAGTAGGCGATTCAATGGAAAAGTTATTTATTCATGCTTAGTGTTTCTCAGAAGTTATATTATACTTATTACATCCGCAGAAGTTCGTTTTTTCGAATTTTCACTCTATAAAACAATAAAATAGTGAAAGTCTCAAAATAGCATTATTATCAAAGGAAATCGCCCTGTACTACAAAAAGATTTGGACATGAATATCTCATGAATTTGTCACATAACGAAAATACCACATAGGATAAATCAGAAAAAAATCATAATTTGTATGTAGTTATTTCTATCGGCTTATATAGATATATATTAAATCAAATTCTCGGCATATTTTTACACCAAATTAACTTTTTATGTTTCAATTATGTTCTTGTATCTTCGAATCGAAGAGAAAATGCGAGAAAAGGTAGAATTATCACATAATATTATAAATTCATTTCATCTAGCATCACAGTTGATACAATTCATACAAGGTGATTCACAAATATGGAAACAAAACGAATTTTGGTTTTTGGGACACCTTGTAGTAATAAACCAAACTAAAATGACAAAATTCACTTGAAGAATGTTAAATGATATGTTTCATCGTATACAGAGTCGAATGATATCAATTAAAAAAAAATAAAAAAATTAGTTATACTTTAATAAATAAAAACCTTGATTTTTTAAATCACCCTATATCTCATAAGGGAGTCCGAAAAGATAGCGATATTTTTTCACGGGAGAACTCGAAATACTTTCATTCATATCGTACAAAATTTTCATCAAATTCCTATGACAGGTTTTTTATATACAAGGCGAACAATTTGTGAAAAAGTCCATATATTTCACTATTTTACGCTAATAAATGACCACTCTACCTATCCATTGAAGTCTCCTGATGTGATTGAGAAGATACTTATTTGATATTTATTCAAAACGTAAAAGTAAGGAATTCAGTGAAGTGAAATCAACATTATTTCAACTCATAACAACTTGTACGGCCTTGCCAGATGGCACACATAATATGTATCCCATGGCTATTGGGAATTCAAGATAAGGGATACTCCCTCTGTTGTCGGGTTTTGAATCTATACTTACGTGAAAATGAGGTTGACTATGATTTTGACATTTTGAGCATTTCTACAACAATAGCACAGAGCAACCATAAAGCTGTCCTGATGAGTGGGAAACCACGAAACAGCTGTCGACAGATGATGGTGGCTCTCGGAATCAAAACATAAATCACTCTATTTACTTCTATATATATATATATATATATATATATATATATATATATATATATATATATATATATATAACTAAGTAGGAATTCTCGGGTAGCGGTCTGTTGAACAATGAAACTCATTCGATTTAAATCTTCAATATTTCGCCAACCTTTATAGACTTCTTCAGGAAGAGCTACAATTAAAAAGGAATATAAGTTGTTGAAGGACTACATAAAAATAACATGATAACTTACAAAATTCACAGGGTTAATTCTAACCTATGGAACATTTGGGAGGACAATTGTTATTCTCCGCTGCAGACTAATCGCTTAATTTACCTGACTGGAGTGTTACTATGGTTTGAATAAGGATTCGTATATATATATATATATATATATATATATATATATATATATAATCTATACATAAATTGATAGAAGTTCAATATATCTTTCGGATACTGGGTTGGCACGAGCATGTGCATGACAATACAACAATGAAAATACATGATGGATAACTGAATTTTTCCCTAATCAAAAAACATTATCAAATACGAATTAGAAGGAGATTCTTACCAATAACCAATAAAATTAAACTATTTCTGGACCGATATCCATGTCCTCTGGAAGCATTCTATTTGCAGCATCTCCTATGGAATCTAAAAGACGATTGGATGGAAAATGTATGTTTTCTTGATATCTAGCGTACACCAAAAACCATATCACGCTAGCAACATGCGCACAAGTTCCTAAAGTCCTAGCACCGGACTTACAAGTACAATAATACCCCGTAATGGGGAGAGCAGGATCTTCTAGATTTTCGTCACCTCTTTCAGTGAAAACAACCCAAAGCATGTGTTTAGCAGCATTCCTGAACCGAGAAAATATTCTGAATCTTAGGAAATTGGGTTCCCCATGTAACTCATCGACTTTAAAATGTTGTCTACTTCACCATCTCTACGAGTTGTATCTTGGATATATGACGCAGCCAAGTGTAAATGATATGTTCCAGTAAGTAATTTTAAATATTCAATATCAAGGCGGGGAAACGATTGTATATGATATTGATTTAAACGAATCCATCGACCATTCCTAGTTCGGAGGTTTTCAGCTTCAACTCGTGCCTGAACAATGTTGACATCATCGGAATCAACCAACATTTGTGTGGCCGTATCCAACGTTCCAGGCATATTTATCAATGGATGGAATTTATTTATAAGAGCACCAGCAATCAGGTAATAGTCATGTAGCTTCGCAGCATGTATTGCTGTTATGGGTTGACGAAAAAATTTGAAAATTGACTTAAAATGTCCATTTCTAGCTTCAACAATCCATCTAGTAGTGGTTATTAAACGTGCCTGATTGGCTTCATTTGTCGTTAATTGCCTTTGATTCGGCGGTAGAAATGGTGGCATATAGTAATGCAAGTCAAGTTCTTGTAGACTATTGATTGAATCTCTATAGCCTCTATCGACTATCACAATATCTCCTGCTTGAAACCATGTTTTCATTCCATTCAAATCAACTTGTAATTCGTGATTTAGAACACTTGCATCATTATTCCTAGCATCTGCGAAGTACGGCCCGTTGATTGCTAAGATATATCCATCGGGGGCAACTATGATCTCTGGTTTGACCAAGTGTTCATTCTTGTGGAAACAGTATGATTGCCTCAATACCCGGAAGTTACTGCTCTTTTCTATTTTATTGTAGGTACAATCTATATAAACTATTGCTTTGGGAATATCTGGTGTGGGATTGTACAGTTGATTCGTATAAGGGGATACATGACTGTTAATATAATTTTCTCTTGTTATTGAATTAAATCCAATATTGTTCGGTACGAACCTTTGTAAAAGAGATAATCTCACATTAGAAATAATGAAGCTTGCTGTTTGTCGAGAAGGATAACTGAACAATATTTTCAAAAACTCATCTGAAACTCCATGTTTCATTTTGATCAAAAATGTCAGCAAATGTTTTCTTTCGACATTTCTTCTCTTGCCACCTTGTTCAACAATATCACAAAATTCTAGTAATTGTCGAAAATGATTTTTTGAGATTGATGTCAGATAGTTAAATTCGTCTTTAGTGAAACAATTGATATCCTCCCAGTTACGGAGTGGCCTGTTTCTATTAGCAAATGTCCTCATTCTTTGAAGAAAATGTTGAAGATTGGAAATTATGTATGGTTTATTCACAAAATTCAAACCTCCATGCAAGTAATTTGGAAGGAAACCTTGATGATCAAGATGGTGACCACAAATTCTCAAGAAATCTGGGACATAGATATCAGAAGCAACAAAAATATCCACTCTACATTCTAAAGAAAGTCTTTGAATATTTTGACAAGCATTACAAATAATGCACGCACGACTTGATACGCGGGACAACACATTGAGACGAAGGCAATTCGGGTTATTTTCCATAGCAATAATGTCATTCATTACTGTGTTATTACAATTGAAACATATTTTTGTATCATCCTGAATATCAATAGGTGGATTTCCCGCAGTTTGTCTTCGATATGTTGCAATTTGCAAAACATCAATATTATCTCCTGTATTCAAACGCATTGAGAGTCTGGGAATAACATTTCGGTCACAAACATAACAACTCACTCTATTTGAGAAGGCCATATTGTTCAGCAAAGTTCAACAAACACTGAAAATCACATAAACTTGAACAGTAAAAAAGAAACTTCAATTAGTCCAATAACCCAAAAAGAGTTCTCGGGCTTTATGACAACAAGAAAACGACTATTGACATAAGAATTTTGTTGATTTTATCCTCTTTGAATTGTTCTCCATGCCTACTACGAAATAAGAGGAATATATTAATAAGTAGGTATTCGAAGATGATTCAGATGATGTTTCAAATACAAGAAAAAGCAAGAGAAACTTTCTCTGAAAGGGGGTATATACTATATACAAACAAATATACGATTCGAAGATACAAGAACATAATTGAAACATAAAACGTTAATTTGGTGTAAAAATATGCCGAGAATTTGATTTAATATATATCTATATAAGCCGATAGAAATAATTACATACAAATTATGATTTTTTTCTGATTTATCCTATGTGGTATTTTCGTTGTGACAAATTCATGAGATATTCATGTCCAAATCTTTTTGTAGTACAGGGCGATTTCCTTTGATAATAATGCTATTTTGAGACTTTCACTATTTTATTGTTTCTGCGGATGTAATAAGTATAATATTGTAGTAAAACTGCACTAACTAATTTTTCCTAATTTATTTATAACACTATTACAACGATTATTCACTAAAATATTTACTATTTCAATTTATTTCTACTATGGCTATCTATCAGCGAACTCTGGAACTGTAACTAACTCTTCTTCTGACTGTCCCGCTTATATACTCCCAAGCAGTTTCCATTCACGATTCTCGAATATTCAGGAGTATAGAACTTTTCGTCTAGATGGCTCTTCGAATAGTATCGAACAATCGATTATTCCAGCTTGTTCTCGGCGATGCGTACGCCAGAAGATATGCAGCTGTAGTTGAACGAGGGTGCATAATTAATAAGATCAGGGCCGGTCTCGGGGCCGGTCTCGAAATCGTTACATTGCCCCCTTCTCAAAGACGTTTCGCCCCGAAACGTCATTCTTGGAGTGTGAAAATATCTGCAAGATTCTCCATGTCTGCACCTGGACGTTCGATGGAAGTAGCACTCCACAGTCTTCATTTTGGGTCGAGGAAGATGGTTGGAGCACACCAGAATGTTGATGCCGCTGGATCTGAATATTGTCTCCAACATGCTTCTTATAACTCTCCAGTCCAGCCGATCAAGCCCACAGGCCAATTTTGGGATTGCCAGGTCTACAATATTCTGGTCCAGCATCGTGTCTCTCAATCTCGTGAGGCTCTTCCAAACATCTTCATAAGACGGCTTATCACGAGAACGCTTCTTGGTAACCAGATAGTAGATGTTTCTCTGGCCTTTCCTCAGCTGTAACACCCCTCCAACTTCCGGGTTCTGTTCTCTCAGTTCCTGGATTCGACCGAACTTCTTGGAGAAAACCACTGCAATGCCTCTGGACATTTGGAGATCTTCTGCCACACAGTGAGCTAACGCGTAATTGGCAGGCACCTTGAAAAGATCTCGTGACTCCTCTCGGGTTACCCCATATTGAACTTTCTGTCCGTTCGAGTACAGGGACATGAACCTCTGAAACGTCCTCCGGTGATCTGACGGTGCGGACTTGATCGTGGTTTCCGGCGTAAGGGGAGAACCTATTGAAGTGGACTACCCTAGGTTTTCCTCGTGGTGGCTTATATATGCGGTAGACGAGGTCGTTTATCCTTTTCATGATCTTATATGGACCTTCCCACGAGTTCCGAAGTTTCGGTGATAGTCCACGGCGACGTTAAGGGTTGTATAGCCAGACAAGGTCACCTGTTTGATATCCACCAGCATCCGCCTTGATGTCGTAGGTCTCCTTCATTCTGTCGCTGGCACTCTGGATGTTCAAACGGACCCGTTCATGGATGTCGTCCATTCTCTGTCGCAGTTTGCTGACGTAGTCATCTCCCGCAGTGTCTTGCCTTGGTGGCGTCCCAAACTTCAGGTCACATGGAAGTCGCAGCTCTCGGCCCATAATAACACTTGCAGGGGTTTGGCCGGTTGACTCATGAACTGCGGAACGATACGCCATCAGGAACAGATGGAGGTACTGGTCCCAATCCTTCTGGTGGTCAGAGACTACCTTGGACAGGTGGCGGTTTATCGTCTTATTCATCCGCTCCACCATTCCATCGGACTGCGGATGTAGAGCTGTGGTCCTCGTTTTCCGGATGTTCAGCATCTGACACATCTCCTGGAACAGGTTTGACTCGAAATTCCTGCCTTGATCCGAATGCAGTTCTAACGGGACACCGAATCGACAAATCCACTCCTTCACCAAGACGTCGGCAACGGTGATGGCTTCTTGGTTGGGCAGGGCATAGGCTTCGGCCCACTTGCTGAAGTAATCCATCGCCACAAGGATGTACTTGTTCCCGTGTTCAGATTGTGGGAACGGGCCAGCGATGTCAATGGCGATCCTTTCGAATGGGCTGCCCACATTGTACTGGCGCATCGGGGCCTTAGGTCTTGTTCGAGGCCCATTACTGGCAGCGCATACAGCACATTTTCTGCACCAGTCCTTGACGTCAGCTTGACAATTGGCCCAGTAGAACCGTTGCCTAACTTTCTGGAGGGTCTTCGTCACTCCCAGATGTCCTCCGGTGACCCCATCATGGATTTCTCGGAGCACTTCCTGTCTTCTGCTCCTGGGAACTACTACCTGACGTCTTTCTTCCCCGCCATCCTCCGACTCCAACACACGCTTCAAGACTCCATTGTCTAAGGTGAAAGAGTTCCATTGGGCCCAGTAAGTTTTAACGACTGGAGAACAACTGGCTATTTCCTGCCACGACGGTCTTCGATCGCTCTTCTTCCAGCCGATGACTAAACCAAGATCTGGATCTTTCTCTTGGTCTTTCTGGATCTTGTGGTCATTCCAGTTATCATCGATCGCCGTGGTTCTGCAGAGTGTCGACTCCTTTTCCTCTGTTCGTCGGCAGTGCGAACAGTCGTCTGGACATGGTCTTCGCGATAGGGCATCCGCATTCTTATGGCTGGTCCCCGCCCGATGTTCGATCTCAAAGTCGAATTCCTGGAGCCTCTCAATCCAGCGTGCCACTTGACCCTCGGGATTCTTAAACTGTAGGAGCCATTTGAGAGCTGCATGGTCAGTTCTCAGTAGGAATCTTCGTCCATACACGTACTTGTAGAAGTGCTCAACTCCCTTGACAACAGCCAACAGTTCCCGCCTGGTGACACAGTAATTCCGCTCCGGTTTACTGAGGGTCTTGCTGAAGTAACCGATGACCTTCTCTTGTCCTTCTTGGATCTGAGACAGGACAGCTCCAAGTCCCACGTTACTGGCGTCCGTGTCCAGGATGAATTTCCCGTCTGGAAGGGGGTAGCTCAGGATTGGTGCGTTGATCAAAGCTCCTTTCAACTTCCTGAATGAATCTTGGCAGTCATCTGACCACTGGAACTTTGTTTGTCCTTCCGTGAGCCTGGTCAGTGGTTTTGCGATGTTAGCAAATCCCAGCACGTATCGGCGATAGTAAGTGCACAAGCCAAGAAAACTTCGAAGCTGGTGAATGTCTTTCGGAACGGGCCATTCCTTAACAGCTTTGATCTTCTGCTCATCTACTGCCACTCCTTTCCTAGAGACAACGTGGCCGAGATAACGTACTTCTTTTTGAAACAGATGACATTTCTTGGGGCTCAGTTTCAGTCCGGAGCTTCTTAGTCGCTGAAATACCTCTTCCAAGTTTTTTATATGGTCCTCGAATGATCTGCCAACCACAATAATGTCGTCGAGATACACCAGACACGTTTTCCATGATAGTCCTTTCAAAACCGTCTCCATCAATCTTTCGAACGTGGCTGGAGAATTGCAGAGGCCGAATGGCATAACTGTAAACTGCCATAATCCGGAGCCGATGGTAAAAGCTGTCTTTTCTCGATCTTCCTGGGCCAGTTCTACCTGCCAGTATCCGCTCTTCAAATCTAAGGTCGAGAAAATCGTAGATCCAGCCAGCGTGTCTAGCGTGTCGTCTATCCTTGGGAGAGGGTAGCTGTCCTTTTTCGTCACGTTGTTTAGTTGACGGTAGTCTACGCAAAACCGTGTTGATCCATCTTTCTTCTTCACCAACACGACTGGAGAGGACCAGGGACTGTCGGATGGCTCGATGACTCCGTCTTTCTCCATGTCGCAGACTATTTTGTCAGCCTCCTCCTTTTTGGCGAGAGGAAGTCTTCTGGCTGATTGCCTGATTGGTCGGGCATTTCCAGTATCTATCTTGTGCTGAACCACCTTTGTTCTACCGCCTCTGCCTACTCCGGTATCGAAGATGTCCTGATACTTCCTGACTAGTTCTCTCAGTTTAGGCTTCTGTGCTGGCCCCATGTCCTTGGACGAGATAGCAACCAACTTCTCCAATTCTGCTGGCATGTTACTGGCTTGGCTAACAGTGCCACGTACACTCCTAATTACAGAGGAAATTTACGAGCAGTGCCCCAAAATCGTTCCCTTCTTCAAGGTCACCGGGTAATAATTGACATTCATTACCCTTACTGGCACAAATTTATCAGCACGCAACAAGGTTTTTCCTAGTGCAATTCCTCGTCCAATTTTCTCATCATGTAGCTTGGGCTCGAACATCACCACATTTCCACTGCTCGCACCTCCATCCAGGCGAGCCTCTAAAATGGTTTCAGCCCTCTCCGGTACGCTTACGTCTTCAGCCAGCAGAACTCGAACCATTTCTTCATTTCTCCCATGAAGTATCAGCTCTTCTCCGTTCACACGAAGGACGCCGTCTTTAAAATTCAGCTCGAATCCTCTGGAATTCATGATGTCCATTCCAATTATTACCTCGTCCTCGATATCCGCTACTAGAGCCCGGTGTTTCACTTTAGTGCTGCCCAAAGTCAGTTCAATTGGAAGTTCACCATACACAGTTGCCGGCTCTCCAGTTGCTGTGCGTAGCTTCCAATTCGACGATTTAATTCTTGCCGGTGTTTTGACAAATGTAGGTCCAAGGATTGTCCTAGTCGCACCTGTATCAAGCAGCATGGTGCGAGGCTCGTTGTTGATGAGACCGTCCACAAAAACACCTTTGTTCTGTCGTTGAAGGACAGCGACATATGCGTTGTTATTTGGGGCATGCTGGATACAGGCCGACGACTGCCCCTCCTCATCGACCTTCTTTAGTTTTCCTGTGTCGGTGTCGCTTCTTTAAAAGTTGGGCATTTGCTACGCACATGCCCAATTTTCCCGCAATTCCAGCACCTTATTTGTTTTCTTTCAGGCAGGACTTCCTTCATTAATTTTCTCATGACAGCCTCGATATTAGCGGGCTCCTGTGGCTGTGGGTCTTCCTCGATCATCCGCACCCTACTCTGGCTTTTGCAGGATTGCTTTGCTGCTTCGAATTCCAGAGCGCGTGCCAATGCATCCACGAGATGTGCGGGGCGAGCTAGTGTTAGGGCTTGCCGGGTTTCCTGGTCACGAAGTCCATCCAAAAATGCTTGGACCGCTAGTCGCTCCATTACATTTTCCGGTGTAGCTGGGTACGCAAGACGAACCAAGCGTGCAATATCTGCTTCAAATTCTTGCAACGACTCGCTTGATTTCTGGCATCGATTCTTCAGCTGTGAGTGATATACGTGTTCAAGGTGGGCTTGGCCATAGCGAAGTTCCAAGTGTTTACCAGCTGTTCATAGTCTTCCTGTTGTTGGGCGGTGAGCGTTTGTAAAATATTTGTTGCTTCGCCACGCAATGCCAGTGTCAATGCTAAAGCTTTTTCCCCAGCATTCCATCCATTTGCTTTGGCAGCAGCTTCGAATTGTCGGTGGTAGTTTGACCATGGAGTATTTCCGTCGAATTGAGGCGGTTTCAATGAGAGCTTTCCTGTTTCCGAACTGACCTTGAAATCTTTGATGTCTTTTTGAACTTCCTCCAAGTTGGTACTCAGATCCGGCATTGAATTTCTGTTGGAAATTTCTGGAATGTGCACAGAATCCATTCGCTTTTCTAGCTCACTAAATTTTTCCTTTATCTCATCGTGGAGCGTTTCCTTAATTTTTTTCATTTCTTCTTCCATTTCATCTTTGATTTTCTCCATCTCCGTTTCAACAGTTCCCATTCCCATTCCCATTCTTCTTGTGGAAACTACTGGTGCAAAGTTTTGAAAATCCATTTTAGCTCATCAAACTGGTTGATTGGTTGTCTGTACCACTCACCATCAAGCTCAGATGCAACATTTCTAGAAAATTTTGAAGACATATGCGATAATATATTCGCTACAAATCATCGTTGTATTTTGTTGGGTGATTTCAATTTAAATTATTTAGATAATGGATTCTATTGTAAGAAATTGAAAGAAATGTTAACAACCTATGGTATTAGTCAATATATAACTGAACCAACACGGGTAATGTTAAATAGCGAAACTTTGATTGATTATGTATTGTCGAACCAGAGTAATTTTGTTACTAAAGTCCATGACTCTCCAAAAATAACAGACCATTCGATAATCAGTGTGCAATTGTTCAACAAAAATAACGATAGAAGTCAAAGGACAAAAAGTTATAGGAATTTTTCTCAGAATAACCTTGATTCTATAAAATACAACCTGATCTCATATAACTGGTCACTTGATTGTGTCGATGTAAATATTCTTTATCAAGAAATCTCAAATAATTGCAGTGAAGTTGTGAATCTTATATCCCCAATTCAGATCAACAATTATAAAAGCAATTTACCCTGGTTTGACAATGAAGTTTTTACTAAAATAAAAAAACGTGATAAAGCATACAAAGAGTTCAGAATTTGTCCATCAGAAGAAGATAAATTACGTAAATGGAATACATTCAAAAAGTATAGAAATGATGTAGTTAGTTCATTAAAAGTGAAGAAAGATCAATATTACTTTGAGAAAATAGACAGATACCGAAATAATCAAAAGCTCATGTGGAAAACATTAAAGAGATTGATTAACGTAAATGTTCAGGATTTTCCAAGCTTTATTCAATTCGATATGAACAATGAAATGAAACTCATCAGAGAACCGATAGAAATAGCAGAAAATTTTAATTCTTATTTTGTGGAAAGCATTTACCAAATTGTCGATAGTATAGAGTGCAATGAACCTTGGATCAACACAAATTATAATCTATACCCGGGTTTTTACAAATTTAAACCACTCTCTCTTGGTGACCTACGAAAAATCATATCATCTTTGGATAATAAATGTAGTGCCACTGAAATACTGAATGGAAAGGTATTGAAACAAATATTTGAAACTATTGGGCATGTAATATTAAATTTAATCAATACCTCTTTGCAAACAGGCAAGGTCCCTGACGTATTGAAGATAAGCACAATTGTTCCTATACCAAAAGTTCAAAATACAACCAAAGCCAATGAATTCAGGCCTATAAATACTCTACCTCAAATCGAGAAACTTATCGAAATCACAGTTTATAACCAATTATTAGAACATATCGACAATAACCATATATTGATGAACAATCAATCAGGATTCCGCCAAAAACACTCCTGCGAATCGTCCCTGCAACTTTCATTGAACAAATTCAGAAATGAAATGGATAACAACAAATATGTCGTGGCTGTATTTCTTGACCTGAAAAGAGCATTCGAAACAATTGACAGGGGCATATTACTATCGAAATTGAGTCAATATGGTGTTAGTGGGGAAGTATACAATTGGTTGGCTGATTATCTTGCATGTAGAAAACAAAGAATTAGGGTAGGGAGTTCATTTTCAAATGAAATAGTGAATTCAGTAGGAGTGCCTCAGGGTAGTGTACTAGGCCCCATCTTATTCATCCTATATCTGAATGATATTAATCTTTATACAGATTGTGAATTCATAAACTTGTTTGCTGATGACACCTTACTAGCCTGCAGTGACTCCAATATAAACAGAGCAATTGATAAAATGAACTCCATACTATCAGCTGTTCAGGAATATCTCAAAATCAATAAACTTAAATTGAACGTGTCTAAAACTAAAGCTATGATAATAACAACTAAATATAAACACAAGTCTCTAAACTTTGATGATATAAATTTGATGCTGAACAATGAAAAAATCGAAATAATCAAAACAGTAAAGTATTTGGGATTCCAGCTAGATAATACCTTATCATTTGAAGATCATTTTGAATACATAAAGAATAAAATATCTAAAAAACTATATTTCTTCTCGAGAATTGCAAACAATATATCTATGGAAACCAAAATCACTGTCTACAAGACCATTATTCAACCACATTTTGACTACTGTGCAACAATTTTATATACATTTAACCTCAACAAACTATCACAGCTACAAAAGCTCCAAAACCGTGGAATGCGTATTATATTGAAGTCAAACCGTTATACACCAATTGGTGTTATGCTGGATACACTACAATGGCTCACTGTTTCCCAAAGATTATATTATTTTAGTATGGTTTTTATATACAAAATCTTAAACAATCTGGCTCCTCCATATTTCAAGAATTATATAGTTTACAATGCAGAAGTTCACAATTACTTGACGCGGGATAAGAATAATCTGCATATTACAAGAACAAACAATACTAATACCATGAAGTCACTATTTTTCAAAGGTTTCATTGAATACAACAAATTGCCTACGTCACTGAAAAATAGGGAATCACTGAATATTTTCAAAAGGGATTTAAACAAACTCATAAAAAAAAAATAAAAAATAAAAAAAAAAAAAAAAAAAAAAAAAAAATTGATCTCTTGATGTTTTCCATGGTGTCCAGTCAAATTGCTGCCATAGTCTTATATTTACAATGTCTTATATTTACAAGGTGAATTTTTGTTTTTTTTTTGTTCCTCTCTCTTTTAACTATTTTAAATTTTCAACTATTTTAAACTTTTAATATTTGTGAGTGGTATATATTATGTGTAGTTTAGGTGATTTAAGCTATTATGTAATTCTCATGATAATTTTTTTTTTATATTATTCAATAGCAACTACACATATACTGGATATAATAATATTACTTTAGTTTTTACTAGTTTATTATTGTACACCGTTACCATTAGTATTGTATATTAGGACATCCTATTTCAAATAAACTTACTTACTTACTTCTTTCTTCCAACCGATTCGCCACACTGCAAACTTCTTCTTTCAAGCTTCTCGAATTTTCTAGAAGCTCTTCTCTCAAATTCTCCGAGTTTTCTAGAAGCTTCACTTCTAAATTTTTCGAATTTTCTTCAAGCTTTTCTTCTAGATTTTTCGAATTTTCGTGAAGATTTTCTTCCAGGCTCTTCACATTTTCTTGAAGTTCCTCTTTTAGACAATTCGAATTTTCTAGAAGTTCTTCTTTCAGGCTGACAGAATTTTCTAGAAGTTTCTCCTTCAAGCTATTCGTGGTTTCCTCGAGTTTGTTCATTATAGCACTCAAATCGACTCCAGAAACTTCGAACAAAAATGTTTCGGGGTCTTCTCCTTCTTCAATCAGTCCATCTGAAAGTCTCTTCTGTAGTACGGCCTTCTTTCCAGTTGTTTCTAATTCACGCTCCTCTAACTCTTGCTTTAATTCACTAACTTTAAGGTCAACTAGGTGAACTCTTCTCGGAAACATTTTGTCTCTTATTGTCTTTGCCGAAATATCAGTCTATTATTTATTTCACACAAAAAGTTTTCAGTTTATTGTCCCGCGACGCGCAAAACTGTCCACTTTGCACTCAAATGTTCAACGGGTCACTCACTAACTGTCTATTAGGCGCGATAAATGTCTATCAGTTTTTCAACGTGACGAACACTTTAACACTTGTTTATTTTAAACATGCGACTTCTGACAACAAATGTAGTAAAACTGCACTAACTAATTTTTCCTAATTTATTTATAACACTATTACAACGATTATTCACTAAAATATTTACTATTTCAATTTATTTCTACTATGGCTATCTATCAGCGAACTCTGGAACTGTAACTAACTCTTCTTCTGACTGTCCCGCTTATATACTCCCAAGCAGTTTCCATTCACGATTCTCGAATATTCAGGAGTATAGAACTTTTCGTCTAGATGGCTCTTCGAATAGTATCGAACAATCGATTATTCCAGCTTGTTCTCGGCGATGCGTACGCCAGAAGATATGCAGCTGTAGTTGAACGAGGGTGCATAATTAATAAGATCAGGGCCGGTCTCGAAATCGTTACAATATAACTTCTGAGAAACACTAAGCATGAATAAATAACTTTTCCATTGAATCGCCTACTAGACGATGCTGATGCAGATAATAATTCGAGTTATGGCTTTTTTTCGAGGGATACGGTACGCTATTGTACGGTATAATAACTGATCACTATTTTATTGAAATATTTTTATTTCGAGTAAAAGCGGCCGGACGAGGAAGAACTACAGCAAACCCGCCGAAAACTGGAGTGAAAATACATTTTTCGCCTTGTATATGAAAAACCCGTCATAGGATTCCGCTGAAAATTTTGTACAATATGGATGAAAGTATTTCGAGTTCTCCCATGAAAAAATATCGCTGTCTTTTCGGACTCCCTTATGAGATATAGGGTGATTTAAAAAATCAAGGTTTTTATTTATTAAAGTATAACTAATTTTTTAATTTTTTTTTAAATTGATATCATTCGACTCTGTATACGATGAAACATATCATTTAACATTCTTCAAGTGAATTTTGTCATTTTAGTTTGGTTTATTACTACAAGGTGTCCCAAAAACCAAAATTCGTTTTGTTTCCATATTTGTGAATCACCTTGTATGAATTGTATCAACTGTGATGCTACATGAAATGAATTTATATTATGTGATAATTCTACCTTTTCTCGCATTTTCTCTTTATAAAACAACTAAATTATGAAAGTCTCAAAATAGCATTGTTTTCAAGTGAAATCGCCCTGTACTACGAAAAGATTTGGAAATGAATTTCTCATGAATTCATCATACACGGATGTGATGATGATCCCACAAAAGATAAATCCGAACTAAATCGTAACTTGGCAGATACAGAGTGATGAAAAGTGAATGTTTCTCATATTCAACACCCTGTATCTCGAAAACTAGTCATAGGATCGTGTTGCGCCCGTTGAAACATTTCATCGGAATGATCAATTCTACAACATATCAAAAATTCAAGAAATTTGACGGAGAGCCATTTTCCCATATAAGGTGTGCGGGGTCCTTTTTCAGCTAGTATTGTATCTTCGATAATGAACTCGATTTCCTTGATAACAATTTCATTCTTTCTTTTGGATTTTGTTTTTAATATTATTGATAATTTGCCAGGTAGTTTTCGGTTTATTGTTTGAGTTTAGAATCTGAAAATCATTATAATCCTTCCTTGCACTTCTTAATTTTTCTCTATAACTCTTGTTGAAGTATTTACTGATTTCTTTATAGTTATTGTCATACCTAGCAATTGTGCTGTATAATGTTACCTTATTTTTCAGTTCTTCTAATTCTGGTGTCATGATATAGTCATTTCCCTTCCTTTATTCAATATAAAATTTTCTCATTGGAAAAGAGATTTCAAAATAGTACAATGAAGTTTCTGAAAATTTTTTATACGCCAAATTTGGGCATTCTATTGCATACATTTCGGACCAGTCTTCCTGTTTCAGGTAATTCTGAAATATTGAAATATTATGTGTACAATAGTCCCTGCGGTAGTAACAAGGATTTTTGTGCTTATCTTCTACTGTCTCGTCTTGCATATACACGAACTGCGCAAAATGGTCAGACAAATGCAGGTCTTTCACCGCTACTTCAAAGCATCTGCTACACCTGATCAGAAAATTATCAATGCATGTCTCCGAGTGAGGAGTTACTCTAGTTGCAGTTTCACACAAACCTCAATATTATAGGATGCTAACAGGTCTATGGGAGCATAAAATTCATATTGAAATCTCCCCCTATGATTATATCAAAGTTTTCGCTGCACATTTTAGTTAACATACCATCAAGTAACTTCCTCAAAATATCCTGCTGGTGGTCTGTATATAACCACAGCGATAATTTTCCTCGAAGTTAGTCGGATTCTACAGCACTCCAAGACTCCTTCGATACTAAATTGTTTAAATCATACTGACTAACATTATCTATCAAATCGTCATGTTTGTAAATAGCAACACCTCCATGGGTAGTTTTCATTCGACAGAATGAGGTACAGATGCAGAAATCTTTCAATTTCAGAACATCGGGTTGTGTTTCTGTTTGCCAGTGCTCTGTTATTAACAATACATCACATTTTTCATAGACATTAAATACATCATCCAGTCTTAACAATTTGTTACTAATACATTGTATGTTTTGGTGGCAAAAAGAGAGAGAATTTGAAACTTTTTTTTCCTATATTCACATAATCACCCGTACCAACTATAGGGGAGTTTTCGTTTGTTGTTGACAATCTAAAAAAGCATCAGTAGTTGTACTAACCATATTTGAATAGTTCACCATAGTTAAAGGGATAAGAGTAAAAAAACTGTTTTGTGTGCTGAGAGTCTTGAAATAGCATTCAAGTTTTCTATGTATTATGAACTTACTGCCTTTTTGTTTGTAATCTGTAAGATAGGTCAGCGAACAATTGAAGTTTCGTTTCTTGAATGTATGGACTCGATTTGAAAATATTTTGTTTAGAGTATTGTCTTCAAATGAGTTGACTTCATTTATGATAATCAGATTTGTTGTTTTACTAAGATTTAGCAAGTTCTTCAAGGCTAATGTTCAGAGTTTTACTGTTACTTATATATCATTTTTACCATATTCGTATGTATCATAAAAAATATTATCAGTCAATTCACTCAATTCGATATGAGATGTGGCCAAATTCTCATTTATTGAGTATTTTTCCGCAATACCTTCGATTGTCTTTAAAACTTTGGGAAAATTTTTCCCATAGTGGTCTCCACATATGAAGATTTTGTTTGATTTCCTTTTGGTTGTGTCTTGCAGAGTCTCAAGTGGTTCTTCTAGGCTACTATTGTTCATTCTTCTGATTTTCCACTTTCCTGCAGTTGACTTTGGCCTGAATCTCCTCCAGTTTCTGTTGTAAATCCCATTTCCTTATATGTTTTTGCTTCTTTTGAGCTATTGCTTGATTTCTGGTGATTTTCCTTATCTTTTTTGTGTCCTCCAATGATTCTGGTCTTCTTTGGCTTTGAACTTCTTATTTTTCTCCTTTTAGTTTTGATATCATTATTTTTTGGCGATGTCCTATATTTTTTCATATTGGTACACCTTGGCTGGAAGACAAATCACAAAAGGGCCAATCTATCGGTGCGAAATCATAGCTTGCTATGATATCATTTTTTATGTTTACAAATAAAAAATATTTGCCTTGTTGAAAAGTCCGTTTCACAGTAACGAATCAAATTTGAAATGTTTTCACGGAATGACAGTAAACAGAAACAAAACACAACTCACATTAGCACAGCTGATGTGGACGAAGTCTGTTCGTGGTACGTTCAGTTGGTTGCGCTTGGAATATATGATTCCTAACGAACTCTTGTTAACTATCGGTACACACCATGTGTTCTTCTTTTGCAACGTTGTGAGTGTTTTGACAGCTGTTAAACTGAGATGACCGTATTAGAAAAGCGGAATTCAAATGTTAACAAAGAAATTTGAAGGTTATCATTTTTGGAAAGATAAATGGAAATTATGTAATAAACAAAATAGATAAACCCTAGGTGTAAATACAACAAACAGGAATAACCATCCTTCAGTCAAGCTTGAAGAAAATACTTTAGGAACCATCAGTTTGCACTCAGTTGTTGTGACCAATATACCAGGGCCATCAAAAAGATAATTTTAGCGTTAATTTTTCCATCAACGCAACAATGGAATTAACTGCAATAAAAATTGACATCTTTCTCTCACGCAAGTCAATAACAAAAGGCTTGAGTGTCGGACATGGTCATCATAAAATCAAGGAAATTCCACTAGTTTTCCACACAAACAATTTGGCCTACTTCTTGAACTCAAAACATTTCCGATACAGTTTCCGACCCCAAAATCTACTAATCTATTCGCGCTATTCAAGCCATTATGTTTTTCAGTCTGTTGAGTATGTAAGTTTTCATACTTTCGATGAGCTTGTGTGGAGAAATATGTCACAATCTCGATTTTTCCGTACTAGTTTACGCCCTTATTTAAACCCTTCAGTCACCTGCAACACTCAAGCATTTGGTAATCCACAAGCCAGGTTCTATCAATTAATAATTGAGTAAACGCGGCTTGCGTGAAACTAAGAACAATAGACTCCTCGAGAATTTCCGTCCATTTTACTCAAATCGATGTACTCTTCAACCCTATTCATGGTTTGTATGCAAAAATGAGGCACCTAAATCTGTCGCTATCTGACAGTCTATTATAGTTTTTCTTCAGGGTCCTATGATTAGGATGAGACGTTGTTTGAAATTTTGTCACACCAGTCTGTGAAGCTTATCAAACAATTGTTGTTTTTATTGGTACGTGACATTTTCAGGGCAGCAGCAATATTCAGACTGACTAGTTTTGTTTATGAACGGCCTCCAATATGCAGCAATTTTAATAATTTTATTGCTTCCTTTAATTTTATGGCGTGCTTCTAATTTCGTTATAGTTTCGTCTAACTGTTTGATAGGACGTTGCAATGCTATGCCGTAATTTTTCAACGATTTGACAACATAGTCGACACTTATGTTGAAAGTTTTCAATCAATTCACATATTATCAACACTTCATAAAAGTTTGCAAGTCGTTTTCAACATTTTAGATGAAAGTCTGCAATGTATCCTTCAATAAATTGATTGTTTTTTATGGTGACTGGTGATACTATCATTGCTCGTATTCATAAATTTTTTTCCAATCTTTACCGAGTTCATTGGTCGGTTCCTTCTGCTTTTTTTTGTTCTGCGCAACAAAGGTAGACGACATTTGTTGGGTGTAATTTATGTTTCAGATGTCAGCACGTAAAAACTTACGTCAATGGCTTGGAGATGGGTTTGAATAATTTATAATAATAGCACTTCCTTAAGGCCTCACGTTTGAGGGTGTTTTGTTTGTTTGTTTGTTGTGACCGCCTTATTTACACATTGGTCGGTTTTCAGCCAGAAGGAGATAGTGGGTATAAGAAAGTTTTTTTTGAGGTCGCGTTTGTAACAAATTAATTTAACTTGAATAGGAGAGCGACCGTCAAGTATGACTTGGATTGTTGAGTAGGCGGGAATTTGGTCGGGATATTGAATGTTCTTGAAGAAAACCAATTACTGAATTAATCAGTAATCATTTCAGATAAACCTGTAAAAATAGGAATGAATGAATGAATAAATAACTAACAAAATACTGAAAAACTTCACATTTATAAATACAAGTGACGTAAGTCTCCCTAATTTCCACCTCTCTCAGAACAAACATTTGTAGTACCATATAACTAATTTTTTACAATTAAAACGTTATCTTTTCTTATGGTGTTGTTTTATAGTGCTAGTAAAAATTTTTTACCAGACAATGGAAACTTATTTCCAAGAAAATCTATTTTTGTTAATACTGTGGTTTTATGAATTTTTACTCACCATCGATAGTCCCGAATTCTCGTTCATGTGCCCTGTTGAGAATCTGCTTGTAGAGAACTTCTGCTTCTTTATACTTGCCTTGTTTCAAATAACAAGAGGCCAAATTATTCATAGTCTTACTAACATTGGGATCATCGGCTCCCAACCTCTTTTCGTAAATTTCTAAAGCTCTCTGATAATATTTTTCAACCTCTTCGTATTTTCCCTGAAAACACACATTTCCATACTAATTAATAACAAACAAAAAGTACCACATTATCAATAATGTTACTACGATAAAAAATTGTGCAAGTGTGCTGAGAGTTACTTTTCTGCAAGGCGATAGTCAGAAAAAAATAGGGGGGGGGAGAGGGTCTTTTATCTTGAGCTTGAGAAAACTATTGTAGACTAAGCGTGATTGATTGCATTAGTTTGTGTATTCAAAACAATTTTAATATTCGCCCCAGAACAGACCACGTGATTGACTTTCAGTAAAATAGTGCAATCATTACCCTGAATATTTATTTCTTTTTTAATAATCTTGAGATCTCGATTTCAATCTTGGGATCCCGACTTAAATCTCGGGATTACTTGAATAAATTGGGATAAAGCAATTTGAAGAATGACAACTCCATAAAAAAGTTGACAAAAAAAACATTGTATATTACCGGCATTAATCAAAAGCATCCGACAAATAATTAGTTCAGTCGACAGGTTGAAAAAAGTGGGGTTAGGTGGAAAAAGGTCGGAAGTTAATGAAACTTCAGGAGGTTCTTCAGGGATGGTTAATCAAAATTTTCTCAAGTTTTGGACCTCGAGGACCCTGTGCGAAAAAAGTAGGGGGGATGGAAACTGCAAATTTTTTTACCTCTCTCCGGATTTTCCTCGATTACCTTTTTCTCTTACGTCCTATGGAAAGAACATGTCGATACTTTTTTGTAGAGCGTAAAATTTTATACAATTTTGACTGAAACATGTTTGTATGTGAATTCGCTATCGAGATATGGCACGTCAAAAAAAAGGTCATGTTTCAAAATTTGCTAAGAAATGACAAAAAATGCAAAATTACAGCTTATTTCATCTGTTATACCCGAATTATGATGAAATGATGTAGTAATTATGGTTCTTAGTTGAAGTCACCAACTTTGGACACCCCACTCCTCCTTCCCCCACCCAACCCCAATTCTCAAAAGCTAACTTTCTGATGAAAGCCAACCATACCTATTCACATCATTTTGGTATTGATATCAGTTACTTTTCGGATCGATATCCCCCCGTTCCCCTACATAATTATCCCAGGACAGGAAGAAAAAAAGACGTAGTCCTTTCGTGAAAAAAAATAATGTAATTAACAATATTAAGTTATTCTCAAGGCATATATTATATTGAGGAATAAAGATATTATGTCTAATCATAGTGGGTAGGTACTCATTTGTACTCATTACATTTCCTGCCGAGATTTCTTAGCCGCTGGTTCTGCTCGTAACAGCTCGTCGTCCTCCTGAGCGATAAGGCTGTCAATGATGTCGCTATCGTCGTTTTAGACCAATATTTCGGCGATGGGCGGAATCCTCTTTTATGCGATGACTTAGGTGGATGGTAAAAGCTTGCGAGGCACTTTTGATGATACTCAGCATTGACGGCGACTAAATCAGTGTCCAAATTCTGCAACTGGCTAATGCGCTCTTCTATTTTCTTCCCCCAGTCGTCTCCACGCATTTTCGCCTTTTCGATGATTCTATTAGAAATTTCGGGTAGAGTCACTTTGACAGTAGCATTGCGCCTTCCAAGGGCAACTTTGCCTGTTTAGCTCTGAAATCATCAGTAATAGCTTCCTCACAAAGAAAACACGCATTGGTGAAGTCGAATTTCGCAACTTGTGACCGTCGGGTAGGTGTAGGTGAAGGAGCTTTGGATGTGTCACATCCACTTATCTAACTTAATCTTATATATAGTGGTTAAACAACCTCTGTCCCATTTTTACCAATCCCTAATTTTAATTTTCTTATTATTTAATTTTACTATTCTACCTGAGGTACTTATACCCTTCTATAATTACTATTTTTTTATTTCTTCTTGGAATTAATGAATAATAGAGTCATGTTGAAAGAATAAAATGAAAAGTGATCTAGTATGACCTCAAAAATCGAAAACAAATAGGTCTAGGTAGCGCAGGTAGAATAGACAAATTTCAGCCTTCTATGTTGAATATTGGCTCATCGTTTGCATTCCGCAGTTCCACAGAAACAGTGTTCTAACATCTATTGTTTTCCAGCTTTTTACTGCTGTAGCTGATCACACACTCCCCTCGGCCCGACACTCTCTTGTCCTTGGGAGGAACGACTTGACACCTGTTGGGCAAGCAGGGGTGGGGGTTATCTAAAGTTGGTGATTTCAAGTAGGAATTATAATAGCAACTACATTTCATCATAAGTCTTGTATAACAGAAGAAATAGGGTGGAATTCAGCATTTTGTGGCGAAATGTGAAAAATTACCTATTCTTCGAAGCGCCATATCTCGGTAACAAATTGACAAACAAACATGTTTGAGGCAACAAATTCGTAGGGAATTTGACGATCCACAAAAAAGTAAAACGACGTTTTTGCTGCAGAACGTAAGGCAAAAAAGTTATTGAGGAAAAACCACACCAAGGTCGAAAAATTTGCAGTTTCCCCCCCCCCCTACTTTTTAGCACAGGGTCCTCGAGGTCCAAAACTTGAGAAAATGTTAATGAACCATCCCTGAACAACATCTTAAAGTTTCATTAACTTCTGACCTTTTTCTATCTGAAACTACCTGTCGACTGAACTAAATATCAAACAAAATAATGCAAAATCTGAATCTAATTGATTTCTTTGTGTGGAAATCAGCATGGGTTCAGAATAAATATATATATATATATATATATATATATATATATATATATATATATATATATATATATATATATATTGAAATTGCGTCATGTCATCTGCTCAGTTATGTTCATCAACAACTTGACAACAATAATTTAATAATTTTGTGGTGTCTTTCCAAAAAATGATAGTAAGATGCAACAATATAACATTAAATGCATAGATATACTGTGCAATTGGTTATTCCCCGAGGATCAGTTAGTGAACCTGCGGTATTCAAACAATTTTTCATTTGTTTGGTGGTGAAATGGGCTTTGTATAGCAAAAACTGTCTATTCGAGCGTCCTGAGTTAGTCATCTAAATAAGAAGCGAATTTCATTTCTTCTCTAGGGTTATAAAAGAGGTTAGTCCATTGCTTGGATTGACGGTTGTAAGTTCATGGTTATTTGTCCACATTGAAAATTGGTCAATTTTGAGGGCACCAGCTCACCTACAGTGTTTTCTGAAATTGTGACCATAGTATCGTCAGCATACTGTAACGATTTCGAGACCGGCCCTGATCATCTAATTAATTATGCACCCCAAAAGCAAACAACTTGTGCTGGCCAACGGATCGCCGAGAACAAGGTCGAATAAAATCGATCGCTACCATCCGCTTTTAAGAGTCATCTAGATGAATCGTTCTATAGTCGCGATCAATCGAGAACCGTAAATGGAATCTGCTTGCGAGTATATGAGCTGTCTAGTAGAAGGCGATAGTCAGTCACAGTAAGTTGCAGATATAGTTCCAGAGTTCGCAGACCGATAGCGACAGTAGAAATAAATCTGAAGTTAGTGAAGTCAATGTTTTAGTGAATTGTTTAAATGAATTAGAAAAATTAGTTTAGTGCATTTTTACTACAATACCTCGTTACATGAGTAGGTATTTGTAATATATTGGGGAAGACCATTCAAATATAGTACAATATGGAAGAATCCAAGAACTATTCCTTCGTGACAACCTGTACAGACTGAAATTTTTAAGAACTTTTAGGGGTAAAGTTTTGTTTATTTATGCTTTTCATGAACTTGGATGTGAGTATGCGAAATTTTAGGGGTAAAGTTTTGTTTATTTATGCTTTTTATGAACTTATATGTGAGTATGCGAAATTTTAAGGGTAAAGTTTTGTTTATTTATACATTTTATGAACTTGGATGCGAGTATGCGAAATTTTAGAGGTGAAGTTTTGTTTATTCATGTTTTTTATGAACTTGGATCTGAATATGTGAAATTTTAGAGGTAAAGTTTTGTTCATTTTAGCTTTTTATGAACTTGGATGCGAGTATGCGAAATTTTAGGGGTAAAGTTTTGTTTATATATGCTTTTTCATGAACTTGGATGTGAGTATGAGTAATTTTAGGGGTAAAGTTTTGATTATTCATGCTTTTTATGAACTTAGATGTGGCTATGCATAATTTTAGGTAAAGTTTTGTTTATTTATGCTTTTCATGAACTTAGATGTGAGCATGCGAAATTTTAGGGTTTGAGTTTTGTTTATTTTGCTTTTTATGAATTGAGATTAAATATATTATTTCAGGATTTACTTATTTTTATTGATAATTATTAAATTAATTATTCAATTTTTAATTCAATTATAAATTGTTTATAGTTTATTAAAATTTTAGATTATTTAATTAAATATTAATTTTTATATTAAAATTAATTTTAATGTGTTAGGTTCGTCCATAAAAAATGGGAGTTTTATTTCAGCTTAATAATTAAGTTTTTTTATTAAATTGGTTTAAATGAACCATTATTGCAATAAGTAGTATTGAATATTAACAAAATTTGTGCCAGCAGTTACGGTTATACAAATAATATAATTTAATTTGTATTAATAAATTAGTAATAAATAATTTTAAATTAAAATTTATTAGGTGAAATTTTTGAATTTAAATCAAAATTTGTTATTTTTAATGAAGTTGAAAAAAATTAGGTTTTAAACTAGGATTAGATACCCTATTATTTTAAATGTATTTTTATTGCTAAATTGGTATTAGTTATGTTCTTGAAAATTGAGAAATGTGGCGGTATTTTATTCTATTCATTGGAACCTGTTCTATTATTGATAATCAACGATTTAATCAATTTTTTTATTAGTTTGTATATCGTCGTAATTTGAATATTTTACTTTTATAGTTTATAGCAAAGTAGAGATGGGTTACAATAAATTTATATAATGATTATTATTTTTAAAATAATATAAATTTGGATTTGAGTGTAAATTAAATTAATTAATTGAGTTGATTTAGCATATCATCATTTACATATCGCCCGTCGCTTTCATTTCAATATGAAATGAGTCGTAACAAAGTAGATTTACTGGAAAGTGGATCTGGAAGCGTCAAATTAGAACTTGGTATAAGTATTTAAGAAAATAATTGTTTAATTCAATTTAATTTGAAATTTACTAGTTATTATTTCTGTAATTTTTCACTAAAATAAAAAAATGAATGTTTAGTTAAGAAATTGAAAGAATTTATTTTATAATAGTAATGTATTGAAAAATATATATAAGAATTGATTTGGAAAAAATATATTTTTCAATGTAAAATAATTATTAGTAATATTTTTTTAGTAATGAAATGTTATTCGTTTTTAAATCTATCTAGTTTTTTAAGAAATAAATGAAATTTATTTAATAAAAATAAAAAATTATTGATTAGGTTTTTATTATTAATATTAAATATTTGAAGAGATAAGCTTAGAAATTTAATTTTTATTAGTTTATTAAAATAGTTTGGTGAATTGTAAAATTACTATTTTCTAAATTTAAATTTTAGTATTTAAAATTTAGTAATTATGATAAAATTAGTATGATTTATTTTTAAAAATATAATATCATTTGAGATTTAGTCAAGGAATTCGGCCAATTATTTTTTACCTGTTTATTAAAAACAGTATCGTCAGCATATCTTGCTACATGAACATTTTTGTAATCAATCAATCAATATAGAATTAAAAGAAGAAGTTCTTCAGTCAGCATATAACAAAAAAATACATATCACAATTAAAATTATCAGTAGGTATATAGGTATATCACAGTTATGGATTGTAAAACATATAAAAAAATCAAACTAACGTTACGTCATAAAAAACAAATCACATTTAAAATAGTTATAGAATAAAACATTTAAAATATTTAATGTCATCTTCATTATCACACGTATTGCCTGGTGCCCGTCAGATGTTCGACGTAAATGTCGCGCGACCACCTAATTGCTTCGCTGCACATGAGCAGTCTCATTAGTTTGGCATACTTTTGAGATACTGCACACTGTCGCAGCACCGGATCGTTTTCTTGATCCCACGAGCCTAGGGCCCCGACGATGAGTGCATCAACCGACGTTTCGTACCCTTGTGCCCTGAGTTCGTTGGCGAAGTCGGCGTATTTATCCCACTTGAGCTCACGGGCTCTGGTGAGGGCTTGCGGTTCGTTTTCGAAGGGTACCGCTACGTCGATGATGGTGACTTTGGTCATATATTCGTTGATGATGACGATGTCCGGCCGCAAGTTGCAGTTTATGTTGGGCACCTGCACCTGCCTGTTCACGGATATCGTCCCCAAACGCTGCGGGATTGCCTTCACCAAACGATCTTGAATGGCGTTGTGTCTCCTCTGCCACGCTGCGTAGTGGATTCTGCAGTGGTTCAAGACATGAGGCAGGGTTTCATTGTACTCTTGACACCTTCTGCAGCGTTTATCCCGTCTCCGAAACGTTTGGTGGCATTGAGTGGTACGCAATCTAATCTGGCCCGGTGGATGAATCGCCAGTCGCAAAACCGCGTGACAAATCCGCTTCTCATAAAATGGTTGCTGGCGGCGCTCTTCGAGAAGCACTTGAACGTTTTGCCTTGATCCGGTTTACGAGCCAGAGTGGACGCGTACAGATTTCTAGTGGCATCTTTCAGCCTCCACTCCAAGTTGTGACGTGTAGATGGCGTTGTTATGAATGAAGGTCCATCTCCACGTCCCAGCTGGATAGACAGAGAATCTTCCATACACGTCTACTTGAGGTCTATCCTGTTTGACAGCCTTCTAGATGCGTTCCTCGCTCTCGACCACAGAGACGCGATGTCACCGCTATCTCTCCCGAATTCTTCGGACAGGTCACCGGACAGGTACCGGGCGAGGTCTTGCTCCGTCGGGTGGCGCCCAATTCGTCGTCGGGCTACTTCGATTAACTGACAGCGCGCGGTGTAGGCCTGGACGATGGTTGTCACGTCGACAAGGTCTGCCATTGGTAGTACTCCAGCGCCCCCTTTCTTCATCGGTACGTACAGAAGCTCGGGACTTGCTCTCTGTGGGAGGTTCATCCATGATTTCAGCGCTTTCTTCACTTTCCTGTCCAGGACTTTCAGTGAGGGTTTCTGGACGTTGCACCCCCGCAGGACGAATGAAATTTTGGAAAGGATGAAAGTGCTCACTGCGTCTATCTTCTGCCAGGGTGCCAGTAGGGATGAATACAGCATTTCCAATTCCCTTGTCAGTCTGTCTAGGGTGTCTTCAGGGGTTTGGTCCACGTGGAATCCGGTGGGGAACCCGAGGTGTTCATACGCCTGACCCTCCTCCAGTGCTGGAAACTGGTTGCCCTGAATCATATACTGGGTGTTGTGACAAACGACCCGGTGCCGGCAATCGAGGGTTTGGGATGAACATTTTTGAGGCTTGAAGGTGGGCTCCCACATCGTTCGGCTGTCTCCCCTGTGCGGTTTAGGATATGTTGAAGGTCTTCGGGGGTTTCTGCTACTAGCACAAGGTCGTCCGCGTACGCCAGTACCGTAATCGTATGGTCGCCGATTCTATATCCAAGCTGGGTGTCGGTGGCGGCTCGGAGGACAGGCTCGAGAGCAATATTGAATATAATGGGACTCAAAGGGCACCCTTGGCATACCCCAGCTTGGATCGGGATGCTTCGTGACTCACCTTGTGCAGTCCTGATGGTTGAAGAACTCGCCCCGTACATATTCTTTATGAGAGTGGCTGCGTCCCGGCTGAGTCCTAACGTTTTCAGAGTGCCTAGAATATGACTGAGGGGCACTAAGGAGAAAGCGTTCGCTAGCCAAGCGATAGCGCAGCGTTTTTTTTCCTTCTCGTCGTATCCAGGACACTCTGTAGGGTGAAGTTGTGCTCATAGCAATCCTCAAACTGTCCGAATTCCTTTTGGGTTGGGGAGATTATTTCATTGTTCAAGGCCCAGCTGGTAATTCTGTTCGATAAACACGATGTGAACAGTTTATATAGGCATGAGCATAGTGAGATTGGCAGCCAGTTTGCCGGATCGTCTCTGGGCCCCTTTTTGTGAATGAGGATGATCGAGGCCGAGTTCCACGGAGTTGGCAGAAACTTGAGGGTGAGGACTTTATTGAAGAGGGCTGTCACTACTTTGCATCCGGGGTCCAGACGTTTGAGTGCCCAGTAGCGGAGCCCGTCCTTACCGGGGGCCTGCTGAGAACCTCATTTTCTACAAGGGGAATTAGTAGATCATTGTCTGGGGCAAATGGCAGATTTATTCCATGTGGGGCCAAGTCTCTCTCACGGAGCCGGTGCACGTTCGTAAAGTATTCCACGAGGCGTTTTGGGTCGATTGTGCAGAACTCATTCCCAATCCCTTGGCTGATCACCTTGTTGAACGCCTTGCTCCTGTTAGCGCGGTATGCTTTCTGGATTGAAGCCGATGCTAATGGATCATAGCGGTTCGGGACGTTTACTTGGCGGGGGGGCCTTTGTGGTCGGGGGTTTCTTTGTGGTCGAGGCTCTCTTGCGGGCGCTGACTTTTCTGCCATTTCCCGGGCAATAGTTTCAGCTGCAACATTCAGATCATCGGTGCTGCGACTAGAGGCTCCGATAGAAAACCATGACGTAGAGCAGGCGCCCCCTCAAGTCAGACGTCCTCGAGCACCTCCCAGACCGGTAGATATACCCCGGCGAAGGCCTAATATCAATATACCGGTGCCGGAACTAGCGGATGATCCACCAGCGGCCCCCATACGGAATGATATTCTACCGGTGCCGGCAACACCGCCACCGCCACCTGTCCAGCAAAACGCCACAATGACCCCGGGGCAGAATGAACCACCCCGAGAACCTCTGGACGAGCCCGTACAAGAACCGGCTCTTCTCCCCCAAGCCACATCCAGTGGCCCCAAGAGTCCTCACGGAAAACCAACGAGTACAATACGAGTACAATACGAAAGAATCCAAGAACTACTCCCACGTCAATAAATCGAGAGGAAAGAATTTTTCAGATAAAGTTGAAAAAATATAATATATTTCAAATTACGACGATTAAGTTGAAGATATTTTCACAATATCATCTTGAAGAGATTATCTAACGAAACTTCGTGACAACCTGTACAGACTGAGAAAACAGCTTCAGATAAATTTGAAAAATGATATCTTTCAAATTACGACAAATAACTCGGAAATATTTCCACAATAACATATTGAAGAGATCATCTGACAGGCAGTGAAAACCGAAATTTTGTGACAACCCGTATGGACTGAAAAAAAGTTTTTTACAGATGTTGAAGAAATTATATCAAGAGATTTTCAAAATTATGTTTTGAAGTTCATGTTCTAACATCGTTGTAAACTATAGGAAGAGGAGAAAACATTCGAGAATGAATAAATTAAATGGTTTTCCACTGTGACACTGAGCAAGTAAATCTGGGGGAAATGAAAAATGAAAGGATATGAACATCAGGATTAACTAATTTATTCCAACAGCTAAAGTATGATAGTAATGGTAACATGATGATGAAGTCTTTGTTTCGGAAGTATGCACGAAATTTCGTTGTTTCGTCCTCTTAAATCATTCCTTCAGGATGTTACTGTGGAAATTTCATCGAATTATTCGTCATAGTTTGAAATATATAATTTTTCAACTGTATCAGAAAAATACATTTTACTCAGCCTATACAGGTTGTCACAAAATATCATTGTAATTCCCTGTCGATAAAAAGATGATTTTTTCAACTTTATCTGAAAAATTATTTTACTCCGTCTGATATATTTCGTTGAATCACCCTGTTAGATCATTCCTTCAAGACGATATTATCAAAATCTCTTCAGTCTTTACGTGTTGTCACAAAATTTTGATATATTACCCTGTTAGTTCATCTATTCGACTTATTCCAATTGTCTAAGATCTCAAGGTCTCCAGACGTTATTTATATTCTCACTAATGGGGCCCCCATACGACACGGTCCCTGTGAACCAAACCATTAATTTTTTCGGAAATTCTTCCATTTCATTATATTTATATTGATAAAGGCTACAAAACGACATTATTTTGGAGTCTACAGGGTGGCTCAAAAAAGTGTGACATACTTTTTTTTAATGAAACTTTTGTACAGCACAGGAAAAAATAATATGGTTTCATATAAGGTTTTATGTACCTATCTATAACCGTTCTCGAGCTATTGATTTTTTTTTATAAAAATGCTAGCTACAATTGGGAACTGAATAACATCGAAATGTATAGAAATCATCCCTTCGAATTCTGACCATGCATAAAAGAGTTTGTCACTTTTTTATAATTTCGGACAAAGATAACTTTGTTATTTCAAATAGAACACCCTGTACTTTTTTGGTCTGAATAATGTAAAATTCAATTATCTTTAATTTCATATTGGGGTTCCCTATACCTAATCTCAAAAGTATTTCAGATATTGGATTTTTCAAACAGTAGTTCTTATTTCAATGCATTTCTTGAATCAAGATAGCTTTGGAACGGCATTTATTCAACTTGTTGAAAGAATTCTTACTGACAGTTGTTGTGTTTTATAACATTCACTTAATTATTACCGTCGAAAATGAAAACTTATCCCATTCAAGAACGGATAGATATGATTTCAGCGATTAGTGAGAGTGAAGAGAATTGCCTTATGGCGTCGAGGGTGTATGCCCAAAAATATCCAGACCGGAATCATCCAAACAAGTTGGTTTTCAAACAATTGCTACATGAATTTAGTAGGACTGGAAGTGTAGCTTATGAAAAGAAAAATAGACAAAAACCTATCATTGGAAATGGGAAGAATGCATTTGTTATTATGGGATCTATCTTAGAAAACTGTAATACGAGTCAACGTACGATCAAGAAAGATACAGGGTTAAGCAGACGGAGCATTTCTAGATTAATAAAAAAATACAAATTTCACCCGTACCGTATTCAGATGCACTAGGAATTATATGAAATAGACTTCCATCGACGAATTGAGTTTAGTCTATGGGTTCTGGACAAGTTTAGTAAGGATGAAATTTTTTTTGGATTCCATTTTATTTTCTGATGAATCTACTTTTCATAACAATGGCTTAGTGAACAGACACAACTTCCATTATTATAGTGATGTGAATCCTCATTTTTCCGCACCCTGGATTACCAGGATAGATGTTCTGCTAACGTGTAGGGAGGAATTATAGGTACACAAGATATGGGGCCACACTTTTTTGATGGACACTTGAATGGTCAAAAATTTTTACAACTTTTATGAGATGATCTGCCTGGGCTTCTGGAGAATGTGCCGCTAAATACCTGACAACGGATGTGGTTACAATTGGATGGAGCTCTGGCATATTTCAAATTCAGTGTCAGACAGTTTTTGAATATATGCTTTCCGAATAAATGGATTGGTAGGGGAGGACCACAAATCTGGCCAGCGAGATCACCAGATTTGACTTGCCTCGATTTTTTCCTATGGGAATACTTGTAGAATGATATTTACGACACTTCTCCAACCACATTGGAAAATATGAAGGAGAGAATAAGGGCTGCTTTTCGAAGAGTGACGCCTCAAATGCTATTAAATGTTAAGCAGTCTTTCAAAGAGAGAGTGGCTCTTTGTATTCAACAGATTGGTTGTCATTTCGAGCACCTGCTTTGAATTAAATACACTTTTGTTTCGTATTTTGTTGTTTCAGTTGAATAATAAAAAAATATTGTATATTGTACAGTCTGTTTAATGAACCACTGTCAGAATATGAATGTAAATGACTCAATTTTAGTGAACGTAACTATTTTCGATTAAAACTACCAAAAAATTATGTAACTGTACTAATATAATATCATTCTTTATTTTTATATATGATCAGAGCTAAAAGATTAAAATGGCGGCTGAGCACCATCTTCAATAATTTCATCAAATAGAACACCCCGTATTTTAGGTATTCCATTCCATCCACTCACAATTCTCAACAGCTTTCTGTGATACACTTCACTCCTAAATCTTGTATTTCAAGGAGTTTTTTTAGCCGATTTAAAGGTGTCGGAGTTGAAAGAACAGCTGGAAGAGAGTTGGATACAACGGGCAGAAAGGCAACGCTTCAAATAAGACTTGCAGAAGGACTGATTGAAGAAGGTGAAGATCCCGCAACATTTTTGTTTGAAGTTTCTGGAATCGATTTGAGTTAGATTATGAATAAACTCGAGGAAAATTCGAATGGTTTGAACAACAAAATTCCGTAAGTCTGAAAGAACTTCAACAAAATTCGAAGAGCCTGGAAGAAAAATTTCTAGAAAGTTCTGTCAGCTTGAAAGAAGAACTTCTCGAAAAATGAAATAGTCTGAAAGAGGAACTCCAAGATAAATCAACAAAATGAGAGAGAAAATCAGTAAGTTGGAAAATCAAATGGAAACCGTCGACACCACGGAAACTGTGAACAAAAATTCGTTCCTGGACATAAGCTCAAATCTGGATGAAACCCAAGAAAAGATGAGAGACTTCAAGATCAGCCCTGAAGCAGTAAAACTTTGCATGAAGCCACCACAGTTCGACGGAAAAACTCCATAGACAAATTACCGCCGACAAGTCGAAGCTGCGGCCAAGGCGAACGGATGGAATGCAGGAGAGAAAGCTGTAGCACTAACACTGGCGTTGCGAGGAGAAGCAACTAATATTTTACAAACCCTAACCGCCCAAGAGCAGAAGGACTATGAACAGCTGATCAAACATCTGAAACTACGGTATGACCAAGCCCACTTAAAACACGTGTACCATTCACAGCTGAAAAATCGTTGTCAGAAATCAAGCGAATCACTGCAAGAATTCGAAGCTGATATTGCACGCTTGGTTCGTCTTGCTTATTCAGCTACACCAGAAAATGTTTTGGAGCGATTAGTCGTACAGGTATTCTTAGATGGACTGCGTGACCAAGAAACCCGGCAAGCACTGACATTAGCTCGACCAACCCACCTTGTAGATGCACTGGCACGCGCCCTGGAGTTCGAGGCGGCAAAACAATCTTGCAAAAGCCAGAGAAAAGTTCGATTTATTGAGGAGGACCCACAGGAGACAGCTGACCTGGAGGGGACCATAAAGAAGCTGATAAAGGAAGTGCTGCCTGAAAGAAGGCAAATAAGACTGGAATTGTGGTAAGATCGGGTATGTGCGTAGCAAATGCCCCACATTCAAAGATTCTATACCAACGCAGGAAAACTATAGAAGGTCGATGAAAAGGGGCAGTCGTCGGCCTGTATCCAGCAAGCCCCAATTAATAACGCATATGTCGCTGTTCTTCAACGACAAAATAAAGGTGTATTCGTGGACGGTCTCATTAACAACGAGCCTCGCACCATGCTGCTAGATACAGGAACTTTTGCCAAAACACCGGCAAGAATTGAACCGTCAAACTGGAAATTACGCACAGCAACAGGGGATCCAGCCACTGTATATGGCGAGTTAACGATCGACTTGGTTTTAGGCAGCACTAAACTAAGACACCGAGCACTGGTCGCGGACATCGAGGACGATGCAATCATTGGAATGGACATAATGACTTCCAGAGGGTTCGAGCTGAACTTCAAAGACGGCGTCCTACGTGTCAACGGAGAAGAGCTAGTGCTTCACGGGAGAAGCGAAGAAATGATCCGGGTTGTGTTGGCTGAAGACATGAGCATTCCCGAGAGAGCTGAAACCATTCTGGAGGCTCGAATGGATGGCGGAGTGAGCAACGGGAGCGTGGGGATATTTGAGCCCGAGCTCCATGATGAGAAAATCGGACGAGGAATTGCTCTTGGGAAGACCTTACTGCGCGCCGATAAATTTATACCAGTAAGGGTCATAAATGTTAATTACCATCCAGTGACGTTGAAAAAAGGAACAACTTTGGGCCACTGCTCGCCAATTTCCTCTGTGGTCAGGAATATACCCGGTACCATTAGCCAAGCCAACAATCTTCCCGCAGAATTAAAAAAGCTAGTTGCCATATCATCGAGAGGCATACAACCGGCACAGCAGCCCAGATTAAAAGATTTAGTGAAGAGATATCAAGATGTCTTTGACACCGGACAAGGAAAAGGGGGTAGAACAAAGGTGGTCCAGCACAGAATCGATACTGGAGATGCCCGACCAATCCGTCAATCAGCCAGAAGACTCCCTCTTGCCAAGAAGGAAGAGGCAGACAAAATAGTCAGGGACATGGGGAAAGAAGGAGTGATTGAACCATGTGATAGCCCCTGGTCATCTCCAGTTGCACTAGTAAAGAAGAAAGATGGATCAACACGATTCTGCGTAGATTACCGACAACTGAAAAACGTGACAAAGAAAGACAGCTACCCACTACCTAGAATAGATGACACCTTGGACACGCTCGCCGGCTCTACAATCTTCTCGACCTTAGACCTGAAGAGCGGATATTGGCAGGTAGAACTGGCTCCAGAAGATCGAGAGAAGACAGCTTTCACCATCGGCTCAGGGCTGTGGCAATTTACCGTTATGCCATTCAGTCTTTGTAACGCTCCAGCCACTTTTGAGAGATTAATGGAGACGGTGTTGGAGGGACTCTCCTGGAAGACTTGCTTGGTATACCTCGATGGCATCATCGTAGTCGGCAGATCATTTGAAGACCACTTGAAAAATCTGCAGGAGGTATTTCTGCGTCTGAGGAAATCCGGATTGAAACTGAGCCCTAAAAAATGTCACCTATTTCAGAAAGAAGTCCACTATTTAGGCCACATTGTCTCTGGGGAAGGAGTAGCAGTGGATGACCAGAAAATGAAAGCTGTTGAAGACTGGCCCATTCCCAAAGATATCCATCAGCTTCGGAGTTTTCTTGACCTATGTACCTAGGTACGTGCTAGGGTTTGCTAACATCGCCAAACCATTGACCAGGCTCACGGAAGGACAGACAAAGTTCGAGTGGTCCGAAGAATGCCAAGATTCATTCAGGAAGCTGAATGGGGCATTAATCAACGCGCCAATACTAAGTTATCCTCTTCCGGACGGAAAATTCGTTCTGGACACGGACTCCAGTAACGTGGGACTTGGAGCTGTCCTGTCTCAGATCCAGGATGGACAGGAAAAAGTCATCGGGTACTTCAGCAAGACCTTCAGTAATCCGGAGCGAAATTACTGTGTCACCCGACGGGAGCTGCTGGCTGTGGTCAACGGAGTAGAGCACTTTTACAAGTATGTGTATGGCAGCAGATTCCTGCTGAGAACTGACCACGCCGCCCTCAAGTGGTTTCTACAGTTCAAAAATCCTGAGGGTCAGGTGGCACTTTGGATTGAGAGACTCCAAGAGTTCGACTTCGACATAGAACATCGAGCGGGGACCAGCCATAGGAATGCAGATGCCTTATCGCGAAGGCCATGTCCAAATGACTGCTCACATTGCCGACGAGCAGAGGAGAAAGAGGCGACAGTTTGTAGAACAACGGCGGTAGACGATAACTGGAATGACAGCAAGCTCCAGAAGGACCAAGAGAAAGATCCAGATCTTGGCTTAGTTATCGGCTGGAAGAGGAGTAACCGAAGACCCACATGGCAGGAAGTAGCAGGATACTCGCCAGCCATCAAGTCCTACTGGGCTCAATAGAACTCCCATACACTGGACAACGGAGTTCTGAAGCGTGTGTTGGAGTCCGAGGATGGTGGAGAAGAAAGACGTCAGATAGTTTTACCCAGAAACAGAAGACCGGAAGTGCTTCGAGAAATTCATGATGGGGTCGCCGGAGGATATCTGGGAGTGACGAAGACTCTCCAGAAAGTGATGCAACGATTTTACTGGGCCAATTGTCAGGCAGACGTTCAAGACTGGTGCAGAAAGTGTGCTGTATGCGCCGCAAGTAATGGACCTCGAACGCGACCTAAGGCCCCAATGCGTCAGTACAACGTTGGTAGCCCATTTGAAAGAATCGCTATCGATATTGCCGGACCGTTTCCAGAATCTGACCACGGGAACAAATACATCCTCGTGGCAATGGACTACTTCAGCAAGTGGGCTGAAGCCTATGACCTGCCCAAACAGGAAGCCATAACCGTCGCCGACGTCCTGGTGAAGCAGTGGAACACGCGAACTACGGCTTTACATCCGCAGTCTGATGGAATGGTGGAGCGGATGAACAGGACGATGAAGGTAGTCTCTGACCACCAAAGAGACTGGGACCAGTATCTCCATTTGTTCCTGATGGCATATCGTTCTGCAGTACACGAGTCGACCGGCCAAACCCCTGCTAGTATTATTATGGGCCGAGAGCTGCGACTACCATGTGACCTGAAGTTTGGGACACCACCAGGACAAACACTGCGGGAGAGGACTATGTCAGCAAACTTCGGCAGAGAATGGAAGACATCCACGAAAGAGTCCGTTTGAACATCCAGAGTGCCAGCGACCGAATGAAAGAGATCTATGACATCAAGGCCGATGCCGGAGGATTTAAGGTTGGTGACCTGGTTTGGCTGTACCACCCCAAACGTCGTCGTGACCTATCACCAAAATTGCGGAACTCATGGGAAGGCCCTCATAAGATCTTGAAGAGGATAAATGACGTGGTCTACCGAATTAAAAAAACACCTAGAGGAAAACCCAGAGTCGTCCATTTCAATAGGTTGGCCCCTTACGCTGGAAACCACGACCAAGTCCGCACCCTCAGACCACCGGAGGATGCGATGACGTTCCAGAAATTTTTGTCCTTGTACTCAAATGGACAGAAAGTTCAACATGGGGTGACTCGAGAGGAACCACGAGACCTTTTTAAGGTGCCTGCCAATCACGCGCTAGTCCACTGTGAAACTGAGAGAACAGAACCCGGAAGTTGGAGGGGTGTTACAGTTGCGGAAAGGCCAGAGAAGCATCTTCTATCTAGTCCTGCGGGCTCGACGGACTGGACTGGAGAGTCATAAGGAGCATGTTGGAGACGATATTCTAATCCACCGGCGTCAGGATTTTGGTATGCTGTAATCATCGTCCACAACCAAACCTGAAGACGGTAGAGTTCTACTTCCATCATACAGCAAGGTGCAGATATGGAGAATCATGCAAATATCGACACGAAATATATCTAAGAAGGGGGTAATGTGACCCATTCTCCTCAAGCCGGTCCTGACGGAGTTCGTAAACAGCACAGAAAACAGCACTATTTATAGCCGATGATGTCACCATTAACTTCGCCGCTGGCATCTAGTCGCCAGTAGAAATTCGAGAGATTTCCGGAACTCGTTTAGCACGCTATTTAAAGAAATCTGCACGGCGAGACGACAGTTTTTGGAATCAGCCGGAGTACGATATTTGAATAATAAAGTGTCGGGAAAAATTTAATAATATAGTGACTTGTGATATAAATTATTGATTAAGACGTGTGTAAAATAAATAAAAATTAGTTAAGTGCAGTTTTACTACAAATATTTTTCTTGCGAAATCGTGGATCCCATTCAAACTATCTCACAGTTCATCAGCATAATCCTGTATCTCTTTTTCTTCAGCTCTTGGTGATCCGAACACCAAGTCACAGGGCAAATGAAGTTCTCTCCCGAAGATAATGCTGGCTGGAGTGAGCTTTGTGGAATCGTGCACAGAGGCCCTTTAAGCCATCAAGAATAGTGGAAGATGTCGATCCCAGTTCTTTTGGTGCTCCTGTACTACTTTGGAAAGATGTTCTTTCATAGTCTTGTTGAACTTTTCAACCATGCTATCAGACTGTGGGTAGAGTGCAGTTATTCTGGTCTTGCTAATTCCCTAATTCCCATCAATCCACAAACACCCTTGAATAAGTTAGATTCAAATTTCCTTCCTGGATCGGAATGTAGCTCTATTAGGACTCCAAACCTTGAAAACATGTTATCCACCAGAGCTCTTGCAACTGTGGATGCTTCATGATTAGGCAAGGCATAAGCTTCAACCCATTTGCTAAAGTAATCCATGGCAACGAGGATGTATTTGTTGCCATCATTCGTCATCGGAAACGGTCCTGCTACATCGATGGCGATTCGTTCGAAAGGAGCACATACATTGTATTGTTTCATCTCTCCTCTACATCTTGTCTTAGGACTTTTGCTTGCTTCACACTTCGGACATCTTCGGCACCATCTCTCTACATCTTCACGACATTGGACCCAGTAACATCTCTGTCATATTTTATCCAAGGTCTTATTCAATCCAAAATATCCACCTGATTTGCTGCCATGAATCTCCTCCAAAACATCACTTATTCTCGACTTAGGCACAACCAATTGAGAAATCACTTTTCTGCCATAGGCCGATTCCCAAGCTCTCTTCAATAGACCATTCTCATCAATCAGGGAATCCCATTTCCTTCCAGGTGGGTCTTTTCGCTCCACTTTCCTTCCATCGTTGAATATCCACAATGCTTGGTCCTGTGTCATTTTCGCTTGGTCCAATTGTCGTCAATAATTAATCTCACTTGGTTGATTACTTCGCGACGTTCAATTCGCTCACATTGCTCGCAGGTATCCGAACAAGGTCTTCTGGACAAGGCATCTGAGTTGTTGTGCAATCGTCTTGGTCGATGTTTTATCTTGAAGTGATATTGGTTCAACTTCTCAATCCACCTTGCTACTTGTCTTCATCTCGAGAAGTCTCTTCAAAGCTGCATGATACGTTCTAATGAGGAACTCTCTCCCATATAGATATTTGTGGAAATAGTCTATAGTCTTGATTATTACCAGTAGTTCCTTCCTTGTTACGCAATAATTTTTTTCTGGTTTGTTCAGTGCCTTGCTGTAAAACTCGATAACTTTTTGCTGGCCATCTTGCTCTTGTGATGGTACAGCTCCAATCCCATTATTACTGGCATCTGTGTCCAAAACGAACAGGCCTCTCTGACGTGGAAAACTTAAAATCGGACTGGAACATAAAGCAACTTTCAACTTTCCAAATGCCCGTTCACTTTCGTTGGACCAGACGAATTTGACTCGGTCTTCTGTCAACTTATGTAGGGATGCTGCAATATCAGAAAATCCTTCTACAAACCGACGGCAGTAGGTGCAGATACCTAGGAAGCTCCTCACTTCATGTTTGTCTTTAGGTTGCGGCCAGTCTCGGATCGCCTGTATCTTCCATCCGTCTGTTCGGATGCCGTCTGATGTCACTGTATGGCCCAGAAAATCGACTTCTTTTTCGAACAATGAGCATTTCTGGGGATTCAGTTTAAGGTTGGCATTCCTGGATCGTTGGAGTACTTCTTGTAAGTTTTGCAGATGTTCTTCAAATGTCTTTCCCATTACTAAAACGTCGTCGAGGTATTCTAGGCAAGTCTTCCAAGCGAGCCCACGCAGGACCAGCTCCATAAGTCTTTCGAATGTTGCTGAAGTACTGCACAATACAAAAGGCATAACAGTAAACTGACAAAGCCAGCTTCCAATTGAAAATGCTGTCTTTTGCTTATCGTCTACATGTATGCCCACTTGCCAATACCCGCTCTTCAGATCTAGGGTTGAGAACCAACGTGAACCTGCTGAAGTTGTTAATGTGTCGTCTATCCATGGTACAGGGTAGCTATCCTCATTCGTTACATCATTCAATTTCCTATAATCCATACAGAATCTCGTGGATCCATTCTTCTGAGAAACTAACACAACAGGTGCAGACCAAGGGCTCGATGATTCTTCAATCACACCATCTTTCATCATCTTGTCAACAAGCTCTTCCACCTCTTGCTGTTTGGCAAATGGAACTCTTCTTAGTGGTTGCCGAATCGGATGGGCTTGGCCAGTATCGATTCTGTGTTTGACCAGATTAGTTCTTCCTGTTGTTGTAGAATCAAAGATGTCACTTTCACTTCTGATGAAATTTTTAGCAGCTCTTAATTCTTCTGTCGACAAGTGATCAAACGATTTTTCAAGAACTGTCATAATACTCTTTGAGACTTCCTTTCTTTCCTGATGGTTTGCTACCCATGAAATAGGTTCACATATTCTAATGATATCGCCTTCTTTAGTTGTTATTTCTTCGGGATACACGTTGGCAACTCTCACAGGAATAGCATGTTTTGTCTTTACTAGGGCTTGTGCAAGAACCAAATCGCTAGGTGATTCAACACATGGCTGTACTATTCCAACGCAGCACCCAGGGTCTCCATCTAATGTAGCATATTTTCTCCGAAAATCCAGGAATTTTTACGGTTTTCACTAATCGCAGTTTCACAGACATCGTCCTCACTGTTGGAGTTGTGAGGACAAATTCTTCTCCAAACTTCATGATCCTCTCTTCATTGTCAAACGAAAACCCGTAGTCACTGATCAAATCTATTCCAAGTATAAATTTATCTTCTATATCTGCGACGTACACTGTATTTGTAATGGTCGCCCAAGAATCAGTGTAATCTCAGCTTCTCGAATAGGTGCATTTTCGAAGCACAAGGTTTGAAGAGATAGGTTTCATGCTTTCTGGCCGAAGAATGTCACATATGACGTCTATTTCGTTCAATTTTCCTGAAATGGTAAGGCTATCGGTTGTTCTTCTCAGCCTGTTGATAGGGATGGGGGCTCCATTATTGCTAGCCAGCATGCGCCCCAATATGCTGGCTAAGTGTAGTTTTCCTGCCGCCCACTTGGGGACTCTGTGGAAGACCTTGTCCTCGTAGGTCATTGCGAATGTGGTGGCATTCTTACCCTGCAGTCTCTAATGAGATGTCCCAATTTTCCACATCTATAGCACGCCCTGTTCTTCTGAGTGCTTATTCCGCTCATCAAAGATTTAATCCACAAACTAACTAAGATAGCCGGCTTGCACGATGCACCGCCACTTTGATGAAATGCATTTTTTCGTAAATTTAGCCTAGAGTTTCATTTATCAACCACCCACTTTTATGTTGGGTTTTAAATTTTATGCAATGCGTTATTGCAGAAAAAGATGTTTGTTTTTAATATTTAATAATAATAGCACCGATAGGAAGCTACATACAAAATGAAAGAGAAATAGGCGTAATTTACGGCGATATCAGTTGTTAGTGTAATTTTGATATTTTAAATCCAAAAGAAACAGAACTGTGATCTGGGAGAAACTTTCTCTTTGTGGAATTTGGTAGGTAGTTTTTAGAAATATTTTTTGTTATTACTTCATGCTCCTGTGTTCGCCTGAGTTGTTGTTTCAATATACTTATAGGTTCTGAGGGGTGTAGAACCATTTCTTTAATTTTTTCGAAATTTATAGTTTCCCGAGCCTGAAGGGTGAGGGAAATACCCTTTACTTTGCAAACCACTTCTTCATTCTGATGTTTTTCATTCCAAAATTTATAAGCGTGATTTTTTGGACCTCCTGATACACACTCGGTTATAAATGAACCAGAGCATAATTCATCGGTCATATCACCGATAAATTCTCCAGTAGGAATATTGTAATCTTCAGGTCTGGATATATAAATCACAGAATCTGTATCGTAATATAAAACTCTGTTATTGAGTAATTCGAGGTAGTTAGATTTTTATAATTGTTCAGATGCGAATTTATAGATTCTAGATTTTCACAAATGTTCTCAATATTATAAATGTTGGTAGTTTTATAAATGAACTTTTTTCTTGCCACAGACTTCGGTATTTTCTATTTCGGTTATTATTTTCTAATGATCTAAAAGTAATCAATGAAAGATAATGTTGGCCGATTAGTCTTTTTCACAACATGACTAATGGGCGATTTGCATTTGTGTATGTTTCAGTAAGGATTGTGGTGCTCTCGGATGGATGAGCAAATACCCCAAAAAATGGAAAAAGTCCATTTTCAATGCTCCATACCTCGAAAACTGTAATTTTTTTAGCTTTGTAGCCGTGAACACTTTTGATCAGCTTATCAAGAACTGTAACATACCTAAAATTCAGCCAAATTCACGGAAAGCCATTTCCAATAAGAAATGTGCGGGGTCCTTTGCTCAAAAAATGTAAATGGTGCATTTTTTGAAAAAACTGTCAATTTTGACAAGAAACCAATGACAGTGACAAGTGTTCATGACATTTTTAGTCCAATTTGAATAAAAAAAGCAATGCTAATGTTCAATGTCATGCAAGTTTATTACTTTAATGGTGTCACTGTATTATATTATATATTTATACTATTAAAAAGTTTCATAGAATAAAAATTAAGAAAACAATATGAATTCCGCAGTACAACATGAAAACTTGAGATTTCCTAGTCTAACTTCTTCATTTTTGTGATTTCATAAAAAATATACTGTTTTCTATTTCCACCAAATAAATATGTTTTTCTGAAAATTGTTCTAATGTACATTTTGCAATTGAAAGAGTTATGAACACATTGAACGAAGTTTTTGAATATGGACCATTGCAACAGCAAGAGTCATACTGAACACCAATAAATTCAGCACTGAAAAAATTATATTCTAATGGTCGATTACGTTTATAATTCGTGAAGGTTAATCTAACTATTCCAGGTACATATTCCTAATTTTGTTTGCTATCTCCTAAAATAACTCCACTTTTTGCTCATTCGTAATACATTTTTCAAAATTGCCGCCATAGTGATGGTCCTGTGAAATATTCAAAAATCGATTATTAGGATTTTCGATATGCAGATACGATCCTCAATGTAACTCTGATAATGAAAATGTTTCCCATAAATTGCCAACATTATGGCCCACACTAGATACATATAAATGTAGGTTGGAAATTTTTGGGTTCTACTTACTTGATTTTGACAAAGCAATGCCAAGTTGTTTAATTGTTTGGCAACATCAGGATGTTCTTTTCCAAGTACTTTTTCTCTTATATCCAAAGCTCTTTTACAAAGAGGTTCAGCTTCTTTGTATTTCCCCCGTTTTCCATAGAGAACAGCCAAATTGTTCAAGGTGGCAGCAACTGCTGGATGATTTTCACCAAGAGTTTTTTCCCTTATTGCTAAAGCATCATTCAGAAGATTTGCTGCTTCTTTGTATTTATTTTGATCTCTGAAAATCAAGTGAAACATGAAGTTACTTTTAAAAAAAGTAATAATCGATTTTATAGGGCATTCACCAAGAACCCATCACTACGTAAAACATTGTTATTTATATTCACTTATAGAATTGAACGTTTTGGTAGAAATTAATCAAACTTCAAAAAGAAAAAAGTCCACTAAACCGCAGAATAGTTAAAAAAAAATCATAACTCAAATAGAGTGGCCCATTTAAAAGCGAATTACAACTGTAATTTTTCCGGTAATAAGTCCGGTTTAAACGTTGATTTTTTTCATGGATGAAAATGGCTTCAAAAGCTATTTTATACCACCATAACGTTGAAATTGAATTTTCGAATTTTATTAAGCTTAAAATCCAAAAAACATGATAAAATTTTTTTAATGAAATTTGACAACGTCAAATGGGTAAACCGTCAACTTCTGCGCTAGTGTACTTGAGTAGAAGACAAATATCAAGCATTCATGGAGGAGCTTTGCGTAAACATCCATGCCGCTCGATAGCTCACCGCAAATAAAGATACCAATCTTCAGTGGATGTTACGAATAATGCCCTACGTTCTCCCTTCATGAATGAGAATCAATCGAACAGCAAGACAGAAAAACTACAATTTTTGAAATTTTTACTCCGAGGCAATCCATAAAACTTGATCAAGCATCTACAAACAGTCCGAACAGAACTATGGAACTGTATGGAACTTATTGAAAACCCGATACGAAACAATAGACTCTTCATCGCTAAGCTACTGGATGAAATCATTGATTTTCCAAACATTAGTCGGAAACCAACCCAGAAAACTGAACAACTACACGACGCTTCAAATAAATGTTTAGAGGCCATAAAAACATGAGATATTTTAGCAGAGACATGGGTAAACTTGACTTGCTCAACAACTAAACATTTTAATTTTATCTCGTTTCTATGTACGTCGCTTCTAGTATTGTTTATACTGTTTACGTTATATGTGCGTGTTCATATTTATATTAATAATTTTATATTTATATTTTATACTTTAATTTGTATGACTATATTATGTATTATCTTTATAACGTTATTACTCTTACTTTGTCAATGAGATGTGAAACTTCAGACAATAAAGAATATTTTGATTGATTGATTGATTGATATGACACATCGTGAGACCCCATCTTGGGCCAAAAATGGAATACACAGACGAACGGATTGTACAAGCAGCAACTGGAAGTTCCGTCCTCGCAGGAGATATTCGATTTTTTGAAGCGAAGGATCCAGTCGTTCGGAGCCGTTAGCATTTCGAACTCCTATTCATGCCACTCACTACAATCCCACTAAGGAAAATTATACTGCATGCAAGACAAATCACGAAGCTTTGAGATGTGCTGAGTTCCAGAGAGTTATCCCCACAACATCGAGGAAAGGGATGAAAAAACTTTCTCTGCCATAAACTGTGTGAACCATAAATTCAGGGAAAAATGTACTAGCATGCTATGATGCAAAAACACAATACGCCACATGATATGCTTTCGCACGTGGAGAGACAGGAAAGAGAATTCGGGGTGAGATAAAACAAAAAAGAAGCACCCACCACACGATCGCCGAAGATGAGAACAACTTCTATTAAATCTAAATCCTACCAGCGGCAGCTTTATTTAAAAGCCTATCGTTCATTGTTATTCGAATACAACGGGATAATAATTTCAAAATGGAAAATGATAGCACAGATCAAGCCAGGCCTAGTGGACTTACTAATCTTACCAAAAATCACTTCAGAACCAACCTACAATAATAAAGGATCTATTGATATCCCACTGAGAGCAGACGAATATGAAAAAATCACTTTAGAAGAGTTCATTATAATTATCTGTTTTGAAATAGGCAATTTTAATGTACAATTACAAAAAATAATAAGTTTATATAAAGTTATCATATTGCTTTTTATATTAACCATTGTAATGCCACTAAAAGCAAAAGAAATATTGAAGTACACCCAAAATTTACAAGAAACAGTGTGGGTCACGGTCGATGGTACCTTAGACGTTTACGGAAAACGGGAAAAAGGATCATTCTTAAAATTTGGTCTATACATCTAAATTATTTCAGCAGAACTTCATTTGAATAGTTATTTCTCTACATTGAAATTCTTTTTGAGTCACTTCCGTTGAGAAATACAAATAAGTATTATTCTGCCGTCATAACTTTAAGAATCTCACAAATTGGTACTTTCGAGATAATGCGCATGGAAGTATTTATAATCTGTGCCACCTTCTGAATATTCATTAATTCTTAACTGAGTTCAGATTACCATAATATTTCATTTGGATGATTCAGTGATTTTGTTTTTTTGTTAAATAAGTGGTGAATTGGCGTTTAATGCTTTTTAGTTTAGTATTTCACCACCATTTTTCATATTTAACATCACTAAAAAGCAGTGAAGATCATCAATTGGTGATAACTGCTATTTAGTGTAGTAATTTTCTGAGAAAAAGGGTGCATAACCAAACAGATAATGTAAGTTTCAACCGTTGAAGATATAAGTCATATTAAAATAAAAAAGATATGCATGTCTTGCTGAAAAACTGTAATGAAAATAGAGTGACTATACCTCAAATTGAAAGAAGCAGACCAAATCAGAAACAAACTAGCAAATATAATTATTAAATGAAATGAGATGCAGAAACTTTGAGGTAACTCAAGCTTCATCATAGTCTGTTCTTAAATCGACGGCATCGTCGTTCACTGGAAGATTCACCCAAAATTGCCTTCGATTTTCAGGAGTCAACTGAGATTATCCAAAATCATTTGTTTTATTTCATGCTTGATTCCTCTGAGATGTAGGATTTTCATTGGTTTTTGAATACGCTCTTTCGATAGTTTCATCTTCAAGAAATTCAACTACATTGGTGTCTCCAAGTTAAAACTCGTTTTGTCGAATAATAAATAGCTATCAAGCTTAGCAGTAACGTAACTTCAAATACGGTATGGGATTGGCAATATTAATTTTATAAATTGACGAGTTATCTGGCCAAACAAAGAAATCATCTTCATCACTTTAACATAAACTTTTCCATAATTGGATGATTGCACACAATTAACAAAATCAGTGAAATCATGTACCTTCTTTATTCGTTGTAAAGATTGTTCCACCTGATGGTGGAAACTATCTGCAGACATAAACGTGTGCCCAGGTTCAAAGTATTTGAAAGTTATTTCCCGAGCCGATATTTCCTGTGAATTGATTACATTACATATAATCCATCAGAAAAGTAAAATCTCAAACTGAAAATGACTATGAATTAAAAGTATCGAACCAATAAAATCCAGTAAAGATATTCTAGAGAAGCGAAATGGTTCCGAATTAATTTTAAAGGAATCGAAAATAATCGAACGAGAAATTTGGAAAATCAATATATTGCAGTAAGGGATATTCATCAAAATCTAAAAATTCGAGAATCATAAATGATCGTATCGATCTTTCGAAAAACTGAAATTCGAAGAACTGAACATTACAAGAATATGAAACTGTAATACCGTCAAAGGAGAATGACAGAAAATGGGAAGACAGATATTTGACCAAACCAGCAAATCAGAAAATCAATATTTTGGAGAAATGGAAAAATATCGGAACAGAATATTATAAGAATTAAAATCGTCGAATCCATAGAGTACAAAACCTAAAATTTCCATATTGGAAATAATCTGAAGAATAAATAGTAGAATCGAAAAGGACAGAACCGAAAAATATCAGAATTTGGAGAGGGGATAGCGGATGGCTCTAGTCTCTCAGAGATGGAGCAGCGTGCGGTCAATATTACAACCTAACCTAACCTATACTAACCTAACCTAAAATTTCCATATTAAAAAAAATCAGAAGAATAAATAGTAGAAATGAAAAGGACAGAACCGAAAAATATCAGAATTTGGAGAGGGGATAGCGGATGGCTCTAGTCTCTCAGAGATGGAGAAGCGTGCGGTCAATATTACTAAATTCTAATATCGGAAGTAATTCGCTCATCCCCTCCACAATTTCTGCTATATTTCGATTCTGACCGTTTTCCCTCTGACACATTTTGTTTCCAAGGATTTTATGTTACTACAAATTCATTTTCAGATAATTTATTGGATTTACGTTTTTAGATACGATTATATGTTGTTTGGATGGAATTACATTTCGATATTTTTTGAGCGTGATCGTTTTATGTTTTGAAGAGCTTAGGTTATTGAGATTTGCAATTACTTTATTTCTCATTTCGGTCACTTTCCAATCTTGCCGAATTCAGACCTATGAAATCTGGTTCTACTGTTTTCGCGTATGATGCTTTATTGTTTCTTATAAAAACATATTAGATGAATTTCAATTTGGATCATAAATAATTTCTATCCATTCAATTCTGCTGTTTTTAAGACCTATAAAATGTTATAATTGATTCTCCATTTTGTTGGTTTTACATATTACTGTTTTTTTCATTTATCGATATTACAAAAATAATTGATTAAATACATCAAAATTTTTGTTGAAAACTATGATTTTCTGACAAAACACGACCCTCTTAAACATGTCAATTCAAGGCAACATTATAACCTTCTCCAGATCTGCATGTGTATACATACCAATAATAATAATAATCATTTTAGCATCGCATTACGGAATTTGAGACATTTAAACATAATTCCTGCAGGCTATAGTAAGATTTAGCAAGTAGCAGATTTTCTGAAAATATTATGATCCAATAGGTTCTTGGTTGTCTGTGGTAGGTGATTGAATATTTTCTTTCCTTCATAATATTAGTGTTTTGTTAAATTCAGTTTAGGTATTGGCAGGTGAATTTTATTATCACCGCTCTGTCTGGTATTATGGGATCTGTCTTCAGGAGTATCAGTAACATATCTCTTGTGAATCAGGCACACCACTTCCAGAATAAAAATGCTCACTACAGTCAAAATTCTCTGTTGTACAAAGAGATGCCTACAGCTATCTCTATAGTTAGCTCTGCACAAATACCTAATAGATCTCTTTTGCAGTACAAATACCTGATTAAGGAGTTCTTGACTACAGAATCTCCAAAACGCAATGCCATATCGTAGATGAGATTCTACTAGGGCAAAGTATGTTGATTTAGCTGTGGAAATGTCGAGCATAATGATGTGATGTGTTCTTTGAATTTCAACTTATTATCAATGTGCAAGCCAAAAAACCTAGTACAGCACGATTCCTCGATATTTGTACCATCGAGTAGCAAGTTATCGTAGCTGAATTAAGAGTTGACAATTTCAGTCTTATTCACATTAAACCAAAGATAGTTTGAGTCACACCATTGTTTAACTTTGGATAAATCTGAAGAGACCACGTGTTTCAAAAACTTCGGTGTTTTTCCATGCCATAATAATATGGTATCGTCTGCAAAAATTGTGAATGATCCATCAATATTTATTGTAGTGAGATAGTTAATATAAATTAATAACAAAATACATGCCAAAACAGATCCTTGAGGTACCCCGCAGTATGTACCAGAAAGATCAGAACATCTTTTCTCGAGGTATGACCTGAACCACTCAAGATATATCGCTCTTATTCCATAGCAATGCATTTTCTGCAGCAGTATTCCATGGTTAACACAATCGAAGGCTTTTGAAAAATCACAGAATACCGCTGCAATGGCTTCACCTTCATTCAAACTCATGTATACTTTTTCCAATAATGAAAATATTGCGTCATTAGTGTTTTTAGAAGTTTGAAATCCCAATTGACATTCATTTATAACATTTCCATTTGATAAAAATTTTAACAATCTTTTCTTCACTAATTTTTCTATTATCTTTGAAATTGTGGACAACAACGAGATTAGTGGTGCCACCTTCTTTATAAAGAGGCATGTGACGTCTTTAAACCTGAAGGAAATATTCCAGTTTTGAAGGATTTATTGATTACCTCTGCCAGTATCGATAGCACTTTGCATGGTAAGTTTTGTACGAGTCAACAACTATCAAGTCCTCCGTATTAAAATCTATAGTTTCGACAAAAATATCTTCGTGGGATGATAGTCATAATGGGCCCACCAAGTGGATTAACTGCAAAGGGCTGAAAGTGAAGATACTCTTTGAAAGTTAGGACGGCAGTATTAACAATGCACTAATTAATAAATTGATAGATGTAGCCATTACTACGTGGTAGGAGATCATCATAAGAAAAAGAAAAGAAAATTTCTATGTTTTTATACGACTTTAACTTGTAACACTTCGTTACTGCAGTTTCGTCCTATATGGACATTCTTAAACAACTCAAGTTATATACTCACATTTACAGTTCTCAATCAATCGAGTCTATCCAATGACTTCTTAGATGTCCCTAGAAATTTCGGTTAGAAAGTTCGCGATCCTTCCACGCGTGACTCATGTGTTTGAGCGCTCAGGAATGCTTACACTTGAGATACATACTTAATGAGGTGAATGCGTAAAGAGATGATCAGGGCCGGTCTCAAAATCGTTACATTGCCCCCTTCATAAAGACGTTTCGTCCCGAAACGTCATTTTTGGAGTGTGAACATATCTGCAAGATTCTCTATATCTGCACCTGGACGTTCGATGGAAGTAGCACTCTACAGTCTTCAAGTTGGCTCGAGCAAGATGGTTGCAGCACACCAAAATCTTGAAGCCGCTGGATCTGAATATTGTCTCCAACATGATTCTTATAACTCTCCAGTCCAGCCCTTCAATCCCACAGGCTAATTTTGGGATTGCCATATCCACAAGATTCTGGTCCAACATCATATCTCTTAATCTGGCGAGACTCTTCCAGACATCTTCATAAGACGGCTTATCTCGGGAATGCTTCTTGGTAACCAGATAGTAGATGTTTCTCCGGCCCTTCTTCAGCTGTAGCACCCCTCCAACTTCCGGGTTCTGTTCCCACAGTTCCTGGAGTCGACCGAACTTCTTGGAGAATACTCTGAACATTTGGAGATCTTCTGCCACACAGTGAACTAACGCGTAATCGGCAGGCACCTTGAAAATATCTCGTGGCTCCTCTCGGGTTAACCCATCTTGAACTATCTGTCCGTTTGAGAACAGGAACATAAACCTCTGAATCGTCATCCTGAGCCGACGGTAAATGCTGTCTTTTCTCGATCTTCCTGGGCCAGTTCTACCTGCCAGTATCCACTCTTCAGGACTAGGGTCGAGAAAATCGTAGAGCCCGCCAACTGTCCTTTTTCGTATCGTTGTTCAGTTGACGATAATCAACGCAAAACTGAGTTGAATCATCTTTCTTCTTTACCAGTACTACTGGAGAGGACCAAGGACTGTCGGATGGCTCGATGACTCCATCTTTCTCCATATCACGGACTATGTTGTCAACCTCTTCCTTTTTGGCGAGAGGAAATCTTCTGGCTGGTTGCCGGATTGGTCTGATATTTCCGATGTCAATTTTATGCTGAACCACCTTTGCTCTACCGCCTCTGCCAACTCCGGTATCTAAGATGTCCTGATACTTCCTGACTAGTTTCCTCAGTTTGGGCTTTTGTGCTGGCCCCATCTCATTGGAAGAGATAACAACCAACTTCTCCAATTCTGCTGGCATGATACTGGCTTGTCTAACAGTTCCTCGTAATAATTGAAATTCATTTCCCGTACTGGCACAAATTTATCAGCACGCAACAAGGTTTTTCCTAGTGCAATTCCTCGTCCAATTTTCTCATCATGGAGCTTGGGCTCGAACATCACCACGTTTCCACTGCTCGCACCCCCATCCAGGTGAGCCTTCAGTATAGTTTCAGCCCTCTCAGGTACGCTCACGTCTTCAGCCAGCAGGACACGAATAATTCCTTCACTTTTCCCATGAAGTACCAGCTCTTCTCCGTTCACACGTAGGACGCAGTCTTTAAAATTTAGCTCGAAACCTCTGGAATTCATTATGTCCTCCCTCGTCCTCGATATCCGCTACTAGAGCCCGGTGTTTCATTTTAGTGCTGCCTAGAGTCAGTTCAATTGAGAGTTCACCATACATAATTGCTAGCTCTCATGTTGCTGTGCTTAGCTTCCAATTCGATGATTCAATTCTTGTCGGTGTTTTGGCAAAAGTAGGCCCAAGGATTGTCCTAGTCGCACCTGTATCAAGCGGTATGGTGCGAGGCTTTGTTGATGAGACCGTCTACAAAAACACCTTTGTTCTATCGTTGAAGTACAGCCACATATGCGTTTTTATTTGGGGCTTGCTGAATAAAGGCCGACGACTGCCCCTCCTCATCGACCCTCCTTAGTTTTCCTATGTCGGTGTCGCTTCTTTGAATGTTGGGCATCTGCTATGCAATTTTTCCACAATTCCAGCACCTTATTTGTTTCCTCTCAGGCAGGACTTCCTTTATTAGTTTTTTTACGACAGCCTCGATATTAGCGGGCTACTGTGAATCTTCTTCTATCATCCGGACTCTACTCTGAGTTTTGCAGGATTGCTTTGCTCCTTCGAATTCCAGAGCGCTTGCCAATGCATCTACGAGATGTGCGGGGCCTGCTAGTGTTAAGGCTTGCCTCGTTTCTTGGTCACGAAGCCCATTCGAAAATGCCTGAACTGCTAGTCGCTCCATTACATTTTCCGGTGTAGCTGGGTGCGCAAGACGAACCAAGCGTGCAATATCGGCTTCAAATTCTTGCAAGGATTCGCTTGATTTCTGGCATCGATTCTTCAGCTGTGAATGATACACGTGTTCTAGGTGGGCCTGACCATACCGTAGTCCTAGATGTTTATCAGCTGTTGTTGGGCGGTTAGAGTCTGTAAAATATTTGTGGCATCGCCACGCAATGCCAGTGTCAATACTCAAGCTGTTTCCCCAGCATTCCATCCATTTGCATTGGCAGCAGCTTCGAATTGTCGGCGGTAGTTTGCCCATGGAGTATTTCCGTCGAACGGAGGCGGTTTCAATGCGAGTTTTCCAGATTCAGCACTGACCTTGAAACTTTGATGTCCTTCTGAACTTCCTACTGGTTCATACTCAGTTCCAGCATTGAGTTTAAGTTGGAAGTTTCTGGGGTGTGCGCAGAATCCATTCGCTTTTCCAATTCACTGAGTTTTTCTTTTATTCTGCCGATTTCTGTCTCGATTCCGCCTTTTATTTTTTTCATTTCTTCCGTCATGTCATCTTTGATTTTCTCCATCTCTGTTTCGACAGTTCCCATTCGTTCTTCCAACCGATTCGCTACATCACAAAGTTCTCTTTTCAATCCTTCTGAGTTTTCTAGGAGCTTCGCTTCTAGGTTTCTCGAATTGTCGTGAAGTTTTTCTTCCAGGCTCTTCACATTCTCTTGAAGTTCCTCTTTTAGACTATTTGAATTCTCGAGAAGTTCTTCTTTCAGGCTGACAGAATTGTCTGGAAGTTTTTCTTCCAGGATCTTCGAATTTTGTTGAAGTTCTTCCTTCAAACTATTCGAATTTTGCAGAAATTTATCTTCCAAGGATTTCGTGGTTTCCTCGAGTTTGTTCATTATAGAACTCAAATCTATTCTAGAAACTTTGAATAAAAATGTTTCGGGGTCTTCTCCTTCTTTAATTAGTCCTTCTGAGTCTTTTCTGGAGTACGGCCTTCTTTCCAGTTGTTTCTAATTCGCGCTCGTCTAACTCTTGCTTCAATTCACTCACTTTTAGGTCAACCAAGTGAACTCTCCTCGGAAACATTTTGTCTGTTATTGTCTTTAACCGAGATATCAGTCTATTATTTATTTCACACAATAAGTTTAGAGTTTATTTTCCCGCGACGCACAATACTGTCAACTATGCAGTCACTAGTCTATTAGGCGCGATAAATGTCTATCAGTTTTTAACACGACGAACACTTTAACACTTATTTATTTTAAACGTCCTACTTCAGACACTAACTGTAGTTAAAATGCACTAAACTAATTGTTCTAATTTATTTAAAACACCACTTAAAACAATTAATCGACTAAAACATAGACTTCACTAATTTACTGAATTTATAACTCTCTGTGACTGACCCTATCGCCCTCTGCTATCCAGCTTATATGCTCGCATTTACAGTTCTCAATCAATCGAGTCTGTCGGCGACTTCTTAGATGTCCCTAGAAACTTCGGTTAGCGTTTCTTCCACGCATGACTCATGTCAGGAATGTTTACAATTGGAGTACATACTCAATGAGGTGAATGCGTAATGAGATGATCAGTGACGGTCTCGAGGCTGGTCTCGAAATCGTTACAATATGAGGAGAAATAATCAGAAAGTAATGACAAAAATGCGGTAATATATAGAGTGTCCTATTTGAAATAACAAAGATGCTGCTACTTTCTTGTATAAGTGGCTACGCGGCATTGCTCAAAATATTGTAATTAATATAATATAATATACAACATTACGTATATTGACTGTGATAAATTTGTTATTCACACATCTGTGGCTTCAAAGTATATTCTTATCCAATATTAGTGATACTGTTTCATGAAATAATAATAAATGTTGTTTATTGAACTAGAATTAAATCCAATTAAAAAGGCCATCGACCGAGGTCCTTCTGTCCATTAAATACAATTTTGTTTTGTAGAAGTATGTTTGGATATAAAAATATATATAGCTTTTCGTAATTGGAAAAACGAAATAAAATTATTCATATTCACATATAAAAGATAAATTCTACATGATCTTGATAAAAGTAAATAATACACTGAAAATATTAGACAAAGTCTGATGGCTTCAGGAGAGACAGAATTTTAGGAAATAATCCTCCACGATTCACTGTTCCTAGGGTGGCGTAAGGAGTTAGTAACAAAGCCTATCCAGAACACATGGCAAATTATGACCATAGCAGTCGATGCCAATACACCAAAGAAAAAAACCTTATTCTATCGTCAATTCAGGTAGATATCTGACAGAAAACAACTACTTCCCTGACTAATACTACGACGGACGTTGAATTAAATCTGACAGATATCTGTGCAGCGTTCTCTCTAGAATCTGGGAGACAGCTGCAAATGATTTCTGTATCAAATAGCACAATGCTGCACGACAGCATCAAGGGAAAGATGCCTGAAAACCCTGGTGTGCCGACTTATACCTGTTAAACTGTAAAATAAAACGCTCGACATTCGCTAGCTTGATTATGAGAAAACAAATGAAATCGTGGTCTACTTTCCAAATATCCCGTAAACTTGGGTGAACTGCCACTGTCGGTTTTCTTGTTGAGGTACATTTTCATGGACAGAAGTTCCAAGTATTGCGCAGGAGCATGAAAATACATTTTACTGGAATAAATAATCCCTTGATTATGTCGGGCAGGATTGTGCTATTTGATACAGAAAGCATTTGCGGCTGTCTCACAGATTCTAGGGAGAACGCTGTCAAATTTAATTCAACGTCCGTCGTGGTATTAGACAAGGAAGTACAGGGCATATTCATAATTCTTACAGAGAGAGTGAGAAAAATGAGCTCCTAATATAATCGATTTTACTCTGGTAAAATATCAGTTTTGTATACAGGCCATTTCTTTTATCGTGTGGTAACATTGCTATATTCTAAACCGTAATAGATACAAAAACGATTAAATGGGAAAAAATTTAACTATTGTGGTGAGCAGTACATTGGTCAGAGAAAATCTACGGGGACTCTCGCCATTCCCGACTTATACAGGGAAAACTAAATATGGTGTTTTCGGTTTTTTTACGAATAGAATGGTTATTTCAGAAAATATAAAAAAATTTTGAATACAATAAAACTTTCCTTTTTAATTTTTTTATATTTTCTGAAATAACAATTCTATTCGTAAAAAACCGAAAACAGCATATTCAGTTTTCCCTGTATAAGTTGGAAAGGGCGAGAATCCCAGTAAATTTTCTATGACTGCTCACCACAATAGTTACCTTTTTTTTTTTTCATTTAATCGTCTTTGTATCTATTACGGTTTAGAATATAGCAATGTTACCACATGATAAAAGAAACGGCCTGTATATAGAGTTTGATATCATTGTCTGAATCCAAGTGCAGTGAATAAGTTCAAGTTAAAAAGTTACTTGCATCTCGAATATTTTTCTAAATAATTACACCTAGATATCTGCATATATCATCAACATCGAATACCTATACGGACGGCATCAACAAAACGTCGGCTGTTTTCTAGTGTATCTTTTTTTTTGGCCCTCCCAAAAAACAGTTGATCGAGGCTAATCATTAGTTTACTATATTTATATTTTCGAGGCAGGACCGGCTTTGAAAATTCACCATGAATTGTTGCAAATGCAAATTGGATACTGGAGACGACGACTATTTAGAATGTGACTCGTATACAGTCAGTTTGCCTGCTCCAAACTATCACTCAGGAAGCGTATACTTCGGCTCTTATGCAAGGACTGCTGTGTGATTACTTAAAATTTCCTCTATAGTTCAATTTACTGAAGCACTGAAATCCGAAATTGAAACGTTGAAGCATCACAAGCCCGAACCCGCAAATATATCTTCGCAAGAGACAGCTATTAACTTCAACGAGATAATTGTAGAAATGACGGAACGCAAAATTCGGAAAAAGAATGTAATTATATTTGGCTTGCCTGAATCTAATAATACAGTTGATAAAAATACTGCCTTAGAAATAATAAACGCTGCTGATCGTGGTATCGACCAGCAAGGAAATTTTAATATAAAAGTATTTAGGTTAGGTCATCTTAACGTGAACGCTATTGCACCTAGACTTCTAAAAATAAGTCTACAATCGCCTGAAGATGCAATGTCAATTATTCGTAAAGCCAAAATCGTAAAAGATATTGCTATGTTCAGGAACCTCACTATCACATCGGACAAAACCCCGCACCAAGTCAAGCAATACAAATCTGTGAAACAAGAATTAACTAACCGATCAGCTAAAGGTGCAAAAAAGGATCAAATACGTGAATGGTGAACCAAAAATAACAAAAAATCACTAACAGTGTCTAACCAGGAGCAACACACACACACACACACACACACACACAGTTCCACTGCTATTATCAGAACACCCGAGGCTTAAATACCAAAACTCAAATATTTTATGAAGCTGCATCAGCTGCTGAATACCATCATAGGAATCTCGGAAACCTGGATACAATCCAATATGAACAACTCGGAACTATTTCGTGAGCAATATCACGTTTTTAGTTCAGACAGAAACCTCAATGCTAAATTAGTGTCAAGAGGCGGTGGTGTCTTACTGGCGGTTAGAAACGACTGTGGGGTTACGGAAACAGACATATCGAATCACCGCCAACAGTTCTTTAGTATTGATATTTAAGGTTGTAAAATATCATATAATCATTACACCTATTGAGATTTATATCTCAAACCATTTTTGAACATATTGTATATTTATATCTGAATGAGTTTCCATAACAAAATAATGTTATTAAAAGATTTTGAAACAACTTGTCGAATAATATTGTCAAATTAAAACACTTTTCGAATTAAACTTGTATCAGAAACCAATCTGCTCTCTGATATTGCCACAACCGCTCTACTGGAATCCACTACAGTTCCTTCTCTCCCTGATTATTGGTCCTTCGAGCCGGATACTGGTTCTTTGCTTCGGTGCGCTGGCTGGCAAGTTTCGCCGTACAAGGTCATATCACTCCAATTATTTATTTTCATAAGATCCTTCTGTGATTTACTTATTCAAGAAACGAGAAAAGCTAAATCAGCAATCTCCAGGATTGAAGATTTCGTGCTTCAATTTGAAAAAGATGCAGAAGTAGATATCAATGAGTTTTCAGTTAGAGAAACGTTGTTACAAAAGGCTTTCAATGATTATTCCGAGATTCAAGATGTGATAGAAGATGAGGTTCAAGATCAAGAAGTTGACAATCCTACAGAACTCTCAGAAATTGCAAACTCATGCAGACACTGCTTTTTCAAATGAAAATTCAAACTCACAAACTTCAATCCAGCCCCAACAAAAATCTCTAGGAAAGAATATTAAATTACCCAACATAAGTATTACGACTTTCTAAGGTAAATATGATAGTGAAAGTCTTTCGAAGACTTGTTTGTATCTCTTATTCACGAAAATTCTGAAATGAGTAATGTTCTAAATTTCTTCTATTTGAAATCAAGTCTGAGACTTGAGCCATCACGAGTGTTTCGTCGTCAGTTACCGGGAATAAATCGAGTTGCCGAAATGGGCGAAATTTATTCAGAAATACAAGTACCCCAGCAATTCTGTGATCCGTTGATGGCAGTCTTATCGAGTTATTTTGATTTGTTCACGGTTGGTAATAAAATTGGTACCTTATCGTTTGGCACAGAGCGAACTAGCCGCTGTAAATGAAATTATTTCTGATTTACTGAGCAACAAAATCATTAGGGCAAGTGAGTCCCTGTTCGCTAGCCCGATTGTTCTAGTGAGGAAGAAAGAAGGTTCACTACGAATGTGTGTTGATTATCGGGAGCTTAATCGGAATACGATCAAAGATCGTTACCCCCTCCCTTTGATCGATGATCAACTTGATCGGTTGGGCAAGGGATATTATTTTACATCGTTAGATATGGCATCGGGCTTCCACCAAATATCCATTGATGAAGAATCCATTCATAAAACTGCGTTTGTGGTACCCAATGGCCATTATGAATACCTGAAAATGCCATACGGCTTGGCAAATGCACCATCCGTTTTTCAGACATCAGTTCACCTAGCATTGGATCCCCACAAAGACACTGTCGCTTTGGTTTACATGGATGACATTTTGATCCCTAGCAGAAGTCCCGAAGAGGGTCTTACTTACTTACAGAAGGTCCTGGATGCCTTGAGATTAGTAGGCTTTTCGTTAAACATTCGTAAATGCAAGTTCCTGCAATCTTCCATCGACTATCTCGGAAGGGAAATATCAGGTAAAGGAATTAGACCTGGTTCACGAAAAATCCAAGCGTTAGTGAATTCCCCAATACCGGAAAATGTGAAGCAAGTACGCCAGTTTATGGGTCTAGCCGGCTATTTCCGGAAGTTTGTACCGGACTTTGCTCGCCAGACTTCGTGTATCACCAAACTCACAAAAACTAATGTTCCCTTCAAATGGGACGAGGAACAGGAAAATGCTAGGTTATATGTGATAAACCATTTAACTTCGAAGCCCCTTTTGGTAGTGTATGACCCTGATAAGCCTACCGAATTGCACACTGACGCCAGTAGTTTGGGCTACGGCAGTATCTTGATTCAAAAACATAATAAAAAACCCAGAGTAGTTGCATATTTCAGTAAACGAACCACCGATCCTGAAACGAAATTTCACTCTTACGAACTCGAAACGTTAGCAGTGGTTGAGTCGTTGAAGCACTTCAGGACATATTTGCTCGGCATCAAATTCGTTATAGTTACTGACTGTAACGCAATTAAAGCTACGGCTACTAAGAAAGATCTGCTTCCCCGTGTTGCAAGGTGGTGGGTGTACATGCAAGATTTCGATTTCGACATCGTTTACCGAAAGGTAAAAAACTTACAGAAGGGAAACGAGGAAATTCAAAATTTGAAGATGTTACTCCGAGAAGGCAAACTGGACTCGAATCAATATGTCGAAAAGGATGGGCTGCTTTTTCATAAACATGTCAATGCCGATAATACTATCAATTTACAGTATTTTGTTCCCCGTCAAAGCCGTTTAGGTCTCCTTCGTATATTTCACGACGAGCATTGCCACGTAGGGACTGATAAAACACACGAATCCATTTCAGTTCATTTTTGGTTCCTTGTATACGAAATTTTATTCGGAACTATGTTCGACACTGTGTTATTTCTGCCGTGAAGAAAACTAGAACAGGGCCTTTGCAAGGGAATATTTTTCCAGTGATACCGCCTACAGAACCCTTCCATACTCTGCACGCGGACTGTTTGGGGCCTCTCCCAATTTCCTCAGAGGGTTACAAGCACATTCTAGTAGTCGTTGATGCGTTTACAAAATATTGCATTTTAATGCCTATGAAGTCTGTTACGACAGCTGAGGCACTTGAAAAACTAGAAATAATTATATCGCTCTTCGGCACCCCGATGAGGCTGATAACTGATGCAGCAACATCATTCAGGAATACGACTTTTCCCAAATTTTAGAGTCAGTGGCATATTGAATATCATTACGTCACCCCGATGTGCATCGTGGAAATGGCCAAGTTGAGAGGTACATGCGTACTATCAGGAACTTGCTGAGAATTGAAACTCAAGTAAAGTCAGAATGGTCGAGCGGTTTGTGGAAAATTCAGTTAGTACTCAATACTACCATTCACAAAAGTACTGGAGTAACGCCTCTACAACTTCTACTCGGTATTCGAAGCCACACCCCTTTAATACAAGCACTATTGAAAGATATTTCTCCGGACTTGACCCCTATTCGTGATCGAGAGATAGATCGACAAAGAGTGGCCAAAAAACTTTCGGTGCAAACTAGATCGGAATCTAATAGAAAACGGAGAGATACTGTGAATTATTCTCGGTGGTCGGTTTGAAATACGGAAGGTCGGCACGGACATCGTTACGAAAGCAGCAAAGGAGCAGTTGAGGCCTTGGCCTACTCAATGGGTATTATCGTGCGACATGGAGGAAACTTTGGAGTTTCTTCAGAATGATGCACCTGCTGAGAGCGTCTCAGGATGTCAGTAAATGATGTCTTAGTATTCAGTCTGCGGTCTCACTAATGGAAATAATGTTTTTTTTTATGACGGTCTCTGTCCCGTTAGAGGTAGAGCCGATGTGATGGCTGCGGTCTCACTAATGGAAATAATGTTTATTTATGACGGTCTCTGTCCCGTTAGAGGTAGAGCCGGAGTGATGGCTGTGGCATCACTGGTCTGAAAAGAAAATTTGTAATTGTTGCTTCGAGAAATGACTTAGAAAATAGTTTGTTTCAGCCAAGCCTGCTTGTGTTGTGGACAACGAATAGGTATTTGATAAATCTTCGAGAACGAAGATTTCGTCAGGATGGGCGTGTTAGCAATCGAACAGGCAACAGTGCGAATATGGGAAGTATGACAACGAGCCGCTGTCATTCATGAGATACTGGATTCTTCACTTGTCGACTTGTCAGAGTTTCCAGTTCCAACTCAATGCCTGAATGATAAACGCTTGCTCGTGTTTACTAGTTTAATCATTGTTCTTGTATTTAGTTTTTTGGCTTGTTATCGGGGAGTGTTCATTGCAAATAAATTATTTGTTACTACGAATTGCTATCAATATATTATGGCGTGAAAATTTACGTGAAGACAAAATGGTGTCCTCTCACCGATGAATTCAAGGTAGTGATTCCATTTTCGACTATCGGTAATATTATTACCAAAAGATTTGTGTTGTCGTGCATAGCACAAATATTCGCTCCTCTGGGGTTCATAGGTCCTGTAATTACCACAGCAAAAATTTTCATGCGAAAAAATTTGGGTTTCTAAAGTGGACTGGGACGAAACATTAAATCCAGACCTATGTAAAGGTTGGACTAGGTTTGCCAGAACCATACCCATTCTAGCGAATGTGAAGGTACCTCGAAAATTGTTTTCTTCAAATAGGTGAAAATCCAAATACATGGTTTCTCTGATGCTTCTCTTTCTGCGTATGGGGCTAATATTTATTTAAGAACTATTTATATCAATAAAGAAGTTTCTTGTAATCTGATATGTTCAAAATCTAGGATAGCTCCATTGAAAACCATCTCACTTCCGCGTCTTGAACTATGCGGAACTTTGTTATTAGCTAGATTGCTACGCAAGATCCTTTCCCTGTTATCACTCAAAATTAGTGAGATATATTGTTGGACAGATTCTCAAATTGTTTTGCATTGGCTCAATAAAACAACATCGTGTTTGAACACATTCGTTGCAAATAGAGTATCCGAGATTCAAGAACTAACTAATATTTCACACTGGAGATATATTCCAAGCTCAGTCTAGGGGTATGGATCCATCTTCCATAGTGAATTGTACTCACTGGTGGGATTGGCCCAAGTTCTTGTCAAACTTTGGCAATTACTTTAATATTATTTATTCAATCTACTGAAATAATTGATATTCCAGAACTGAAGAAAACTGTTATGTATTCATTTGAAAATGATACTGATTTTTATGTAATTTTTATCCAGATTCTCGAATTTTGTTCGGTTACAGCATTCTACTGCTTATTGTTTACGTTTCATTCATAATTGCAGAAATGAAAGTAATAAATATAAAGATACGTCACTAACTGTCTTTGAATTGAAAAATGCTTTACAGACTCTTGTAAAGATAATTCAGTTACAATACTTCTCTACTGAAATGAGTAAACTGAAAATGGGAGAAATTCTCAAAAATAGTCAAATCAAATGTTTGAACCCTTTTATATATGAGGATAATATTTTACGTGTAGGAGGTAGGTTAGTCAATGCTCATATAGCTGATGATCAAAAGATTCCAAATATAATAGAAAATGAGCATAAAGTTCTGCATCATGCTGGACCTCAAAACGTGCTCTCACATACGACTTAGGTACTGCATATTGAATGGTTTGCGTCAGGTAAAAAGATATTGAAAACTCGTTTTAAACCTATGTCACAGATTTAAAGCAGTTGCAGCAGAGAAACTCATGGGAAATTTGCCTAAAGAACGAGTTACAGTAGTTGAAGCATTTTATAATATAGGGGTAGACTATGCTGGGCCATTTCAAGTAAAAGAGTCTAGATTACGAAAATCCATCGTGAGTGAATCTTATATTGCTCTTTCCATATGCATGAGCATGAAAGCTGTGCATATTGAATTGATCTCGAGTCTGAGTGCTGAGGCATTTTCAATGGCGTTCAAAAGATTTATTTCTAGATGTGGAATACCACATACCATTTTTAGTGATAATGAAACTACTTTCCAAGGTGCTAGAAATTAGTTACATCATATTTACGAGCTGTTCAATGTTGAATATTATTTGAGTGTAATAAAAACCTATGTCTACCTTAGAAATTAGGTGGAATTTTTTACCCCCAAATAGTCTACATTGGGGCGGTCTCTGGGAAGTCGGAATCAAATCAATAAAATATCATATTCGTAGAGTGGTAGGAAATGTGCTAACTTTCGAACAGATGACCACAGTCTTATCACAAATAAAAGCAGTTTTGAATTCTCGTCCGCTTTGTTCTATATCCTCAGAACCATCTGATTTGACACCTCTTACACTTGGTCATTTCTTAATTGGAGAACCACTGACATGTTTACCTGAGAACATTCTCATAGTAGTAAATGAAAATTGAATATCTCACTGGCGACATTGTACAAAAATCATGCAACGCTTTTGGTAAAGGTGGTTTGTTGAATAATTGAATAAGTTACAATCACGTCCTAAGTGGATGAAAGAAAAGTTCAGAAAATGTATGACCAGACATGTTGGTGTTAGTGAAAGAGGATAACTCACCACCTCATAAATGGAATTTGGCACGTATTCTAGAAATCTTTCCAGGTCAGGATAATAGAGTTAGAGTTGTCAAAATATTAACAAAAAATGTAATATTTATGAGACCTATATCAAAACTTTGTCCACTTCCTAGAGAATAATATATTTTTATTTTTTGATGTTGGGGAATGATGTTGAGATTTATATCTCAAACCATTTCTGGACATATTGTATATTCATATCTGAATGAGTTTTCATAACAAAATAATGTTATTAAAAGATTTTGAAATAACTTTTCAAATAATATTGTCAAATTAAAACCCTTTTCGAATAACCAATCTGCTCTCTGATAATGCCACAACCGCTCTACTAGAATCCACTACAGTTCCTTCTCTCCCTGAACAACACCCTTCTGGTGTTTGTTGTATAGATACCACCAACTGCTAATAACTTACATGTGCAAAACCTATTTAAAACACTAGATTCACTCGAAATACTATATGATCAAAATCTACTAATATTTGGTGATTTCAACCAACCACTTTTTATAAATAAGGCATCAGAGGATAGAAATATCAACCTACAAAACTTTCAATAATTTATCAATTTCTATTACCTGAAAAAACACAACAATGTGCTCAATAAGTCAGATCAACTTCTAGATCTCGTACTATCAAACAATTATGTCAGTAATGTCATTCATGACGACCTACCATTCATTCCCGAAGATGATTATCATCCAGCTTTCAATTTTTCTCTAGTATTTAAGAAACAGGAAAGTGGAATTCCGTATGATAACAAAGCGTTTTTTTTAAATTCTCGTAAAGCAAATTTCGCATTACTCTATTCCTTCTTTATGAATAAAGATTGGTCAATTATTGAAAACTGTACCGATGTAAACTTGGCAGTTGACACTCTTTATGCAATAATTTATTCAATAATGGATCAATGTGTTCCTCTTAGACAGAATTTCATCAGTAAGTATCCACCCTGGTTCAACAAAAATATCATAAATGGTATCAAACGTAAGGATAGATTACTTAAAAGATTAAAAATTAACTATTCAGAAACTATACGTGATCAATTTAGAAATCTTCGTAGGTCAATAAAAACCCAGATATCACAAGCCCACTTGAATTACAAACAGAAAGCTGAAAACTTGATCAGAACTGATCCATCCACATTTTGGACCTATATGCATAGTAAAAAAGGCACTTCAAAAAATCCGAATGTTTTATTCTTAAATGATAGAGAACTGAAAAACCCGACTACGATAGTGAACACTTTTGCAGAATTCTTTGAAAGTGTGTTTGTTCCCTCTGATAGTAAGAATTCTAACCTCTCAAAAAAACCAACAAATTTTCCCACAATAACAATAAATTCATTCTCTGTAGAAAGGTTTTGCAAGCACTGAAAAAACTGAAACCAAAATGCACAGCTGGAGATGACAAAATTCCTAGCTTTTTAGTAAAAGACTGTGCTTACATTCTTGCAAATCCACTTCAATTAATTTTTCAACATGGCCTTAAAGACTGAATGTTTTCTCGATAGTTGGAAAGTATAAAAAATTTGTCCAATATTGAAGTCAGGGGCTCCAAATAACATTCTGAACTATCGACCCATAACAATTCTGTCCAATTTTGCAAAGGTTTTTGAGATGTGTCTATATAACAACATCTTTCCTAATGTGAGAAATAGTATAACTGCATACCAGCATGGTTTTATCAACAAACGCTCTACAATAACGAATCTCATGTGTTTTACACAAACTGTCAGCACTGCATTAGATGAACAGCTACAGATTGATACAATCTATACAGACTTCTCAAAGGTCTTTGATAAACTACCATCGAATTCTAATAAATAAACTGTTTTCTGTTGGTTACGACAGTCAACCTTTGAATTTATTACAGTCTTATCTTCAGAATCGCACGCTATTTGTGGAATACAAAGGACACAAATCACTTGAATTTACTTCAACTAGCTCTTCTTTCATTCTCTTTGTTCATAAATGATATCTATTTATTCAATATTACTCTTTGCTGACGACTTGAAGATATTTAGAGCCATCGAAACAACAGAGGACTGTCTTATTCTTCAGAAGGAAGTTAATTCGATACACGAATGGTGCATGCTAAACAAGCTTCCACTGAATATTCAAAAGAGTAAAAATGTAAATTTATTAAATACACCCTTAAACACAACAATATACACTTTGACTATGCAATAAATGACGTCATATTAGAGCAAAGTACAGAAACTAAAGATTTGGGTAACATATTCGATCAGAAACTCAGCTTCACGTCACATATTAATCAAATCACATCTTCTGCAAAAAGAATGTTTGGACTTTTATTCAGGACGTGTAAAGATTTTCAAAAACACTTTTTAATGCATATGTCCGATCCCGTCTGGAATATGGCTCCCTAATCTGGTCACCCATATACAATGTGCATATATAACAACTCGAATCTCGTCAAAGAATTTATATGAAATACATGGCCTACAAACTGGATGGAGCATACCCATCCTAAGGAAATGATAATCAAGTGTTGCTAAATAGATTCTCCCTCTTATATTTACAAAACAGACAAACATATTATGCATGTACCTTCTCATATAAATTGGTTCGTATCCTAGTAGACTGCCCAGATTTGTTATCTCAACTAATTTTCACGTACCGAGAATAAGTAGTAGAAACGAAATTCTCTTCTATTTGCCTCTACCAAGAATCAATGTTTTAATAAAATCCCCAGTTTATAACATCTATAAAATTTATAATAATTTTTATTCACAATGTGATATTTTTGTTGTTCCATCTGCACACTTCCAATTGAACTAGAATTCTACAATATATGACATTTTATTATTGCATATACCAGTGTTTGTATTATATATCATTGTATTGTCCTATTGATTTTATATGCAATATTTGTATTCTATTTTACTACTTATGCATAGCTGTAAACCACGTTATATTTGTCTTGTAATTGGGATTACTCCTGTTAGACAATAAACCCCTTTTTTTTAATAATTGTATTCTAAATAAGGTTTTTTTTTTCTTTGGTGTATTGGCATCGACTGCTATGGTCATTAGCCATGTGTTCTGGATAGGCTCTGTTACTTACTCCTTACGCCACCCTAGGAGCAGCACTGTTAATTTTTAACGCAACAGTGAATCGTGGAGGATTATTCCCTGAAATTCTGTCTCTCTCCTGAAGCCATCAGACTTTGTCTAATATTTTCAGTGTATTATTTACTTTTATCAAGATCATGTAGAATTTTTCTTTTATATGTGAATATGAATGATTTTATTTCTTTTTTTCAATTACGAAAAGCTATATATATTTTTATATCCAAACATACTTCTACAAAACAAAATTGTATTTAATGGACAGAAGGACCTCGGTCGATGGCCTTTTTAATTGAATGTAATTCTAGTTCAATAAACAACATTAATTATTATTTCATGAAACAGTATCATTAATATTGGATAAGAATATACATTGAAGCCACAGATGTGTGAATAACAAAGTTATCACAGTCAATATACGTAATGTTGTATATTATATTATATTAATTACAATATTTTGAGCAATGCAGCGTAGCCACTTATTCAAGAAAGTAGCAGCATCTTTGTTATTTCAAATAGGACACTCTATATATTACCGCATTTTTGTCATTACTTTCTGATTATTTCTCCTCATATTGTAACGATTTCGAGACCAGCATCGAGACCGGCCCTGATCATCTCATTACGCATTCACCTCATTAAGTATGTACCCCAAGTGTAAACATTCCTAAGCGCGCAAACACATGAGTCACGCGTGGAAGAAACGCTAACCGAAGTTCCTAGGGACAGACTCGATTGATTGAGAACTGTAAATGCGAGTATATAAGCTGGACAGCAGATGGCGATAGGGTCAGTCACAGAGAGCTATAAATTCAGTTCGAGAATTCGCAGATAGATAGTCACAGTAGAAATAAATTGAAATAATTAGTGAAGTCTATGTTTTAGTCGAATAATTGTTTTAAGTAGTGTTTTAAATAAATTATAAAAATTAGTTTAGTGCATTTTTACTACATTTGGTGTCTAAAGTAGGATGTTTAAAATGAATAAGTGTTAAAGTGTTCGTAGTGTTGAAAACTGATAGACATTTATCGCGACCAATAGACTAGTGACCCGTTGAACATTATTGTGTCTGCGTAGTTGACAGTATTGCGCGTCGCGAGAAAATAAACTGAAAACTTATTGTGTGAAATAAATAATAGACTGATATCTCGGTTAAAGACAATAACAGACAAAATGTTTCCGAGGAGAGTTCACTTGGTTGACCCAGAAGTAAGTGATTTGAAGCAAGAGTTAGAGGAGCGTGAATTAGAAACAACTGGAAAGAAGGCCGTACTCCAGAAAAGACTTTCAGAAGAACTAATTGAAGAAGGAGAAGACCCCGAAACATTTATATTCGAAGTTTCTGGAATAGATTTGAGTTCTATAATGGAACAAACTCGAGAAAATCACGAAATCCTTGGAAGATAAATTTCAGGAAAATTCGAATAGTTTGAAGAAGGAACTTCAACAAAACTCGAAGAGTCTGAAAGAAAAACTTCTAGAAAATTCTGTCAGCCTGAAAGAAGAACTTCTCGAAAATGCAAGTAGTCTAAAAGAGGAACTTCGAGAGAATGTGAAGAGCCTGGGAAAAAACTTTACGAAATATCGAGAAACCCAGAAGAGAAGCTCCTAGAAAACTCAGAAGGATTGAAAAGAGAACTTTGTGATGTAGCGAATCGGTTGGAAGAACGAATGGGAACTGTTGAAACAGAGACGGAGAAAATCAAAGATGACATGGAAGAAGAAATGAAAAAAATAAAAGGCGGAATCGAGACAGAAATCGGCAGAATAAAGGAAAAATATAGTGAATTGGAAAAGCGAATGGATTCTGCGCACACCTCAGAAACTTCCAACAGAAACTCAATGCTGGAACTGAGTATGAACCAGGAGGAAGTTCAGAAGGATATCAACAACTTCAGGGTCAGTGCTGAATCTGGAAAACTCGCATTGAAACCGCCTCAGTTCGACGGAAATACTCCATAGGCAAACTACCGCCGACAATTCGAAACCGCTGACAAAGCAAATGGATGGAATGCTGGGGAAAAAGCTTTAGCATTGACACTGGCATTGCGTGGCGATGCCACTAGCACACCCCGCACATCTCGTAGATGCATTGGCACGCGCTCTGGAATTCGAAGCAGCAAAGCAATCCTGCAAAACCCAGAGTAGAGTCCGGATGATCGATAAATTTTAAAGACGGCGTCCTACGTGTGAACAAAGAAGAGCTGGTACTTGGGAGAAGTGAAGGAATTATTCGTATCCTGTTGGCTGAAGACGTGAGCGTACCTGAGAGGGCTGAAACTATACTGACGGCTCGCCAGGATGGGGGGTGCGAGCAGTGGAAACGTGGTGATGTTCGAGCCCAAGCTCCATGATGAGAAAATAGGACGAGGAATTGCACTAGGAAAAACCTTGTTGCGTGCTGATAAATTTGTGACAGTAAGGGTAATAAATGTCAATTATTATTACCCAGTGACCTTGAAGAAGGGAACAATTTTGGGGCACTGCTCGTCAATTTCCTCTGTGATTAGGAGTGTACGAGGAACTGTTAGCCAAGTCAGTAACATGCCAGCAGAATGGACCTTTCCACGGACTATGAGAAAACACTATAATTAGAAAGTATATATGCTAATATCACTTGGGATTTTTATTTCTTTTTCTGATCTCCATTTTTTCATTAATTTGAAAAAAAGGGGTTTCGTGACGTCACGTTAATCAAATTTAAACTTGGCAACGTCATATAAGTTGTACACCATGGAATCTCAAATTCTATGATAGTTGTCATTTGATACCAGATGGGTTTGTTCGTCTGTTTCACGGAGCAGATCAATAACAATTGATTTTCTCTGTTTAACTCATTTGCTCACCTTATGTGATGCAAGATAGATGCTATAGTAGATTAAATCTGTATGCTGGAAACTAACAGACTCTTGAATATTTTATTTTATGAGTTTAAAGTAGTTTTCAAATTCAAAGTTTTGTTGTTTGTGTTAAGTAATTTCTGTATTCCTTATAACCGTAAAAATATCTAAAAAATACTTTGTACCCGGTTGTCATGACACCAGTGAAAATTCAAATAAACTGTATGTGTTCTGTGGTAATATCAACTCTTGTTCCATAAGAACTGTTTTCATAATTTGCGGTGTTGCCAACAAAAATTTTTCATCAAAAAGCAGGTTCGTTCAGAAAATTTGAAAGTTACAAATAATATAAAAAATTTGCTTTTACGTAAAATGTTTATGTGTTGATCCAGTGATGAAGTTTCAATTGATTCTCGATGGCTTATAATCAGCCAGTAGCTATATTTTATGGGAGAACGGTATTCCTTATTTCGGAACGTGGATTATGGTGGGGGATATTTCCGATGAACGTGACGTCAGAGGCATACTTTGAAATGCGATATTTTTCTTAAATAAATAAAGTAAAGTGGCATTCGTTGATAAATAGACACTTTAGACTATTAACAATCGATGAATTTTTTGTAAATGTAAAGGTCTATTGGAGAAGTTGGTTGCTATTTCGTCCAAGGACAAGGGGGCAGCACAAAAGCCCGAACTGAGGGAACTAGTCAGGAAGTATCAGGACATCTTCAATACCGGAGTAGGCAGAGGCGGTAAGTAACCGGAGTAGGCAGAGGCGGTAAGTAAAGGAGCTACAAGAGTTCTACATCAATTTGATCATTTTTACATGTTAATTGCCATAAGGATTTTTAAGATCCGTTCTGGCTATTTTGGTTTCTTTCAAGGTCACGCGTGAGTTCTACAATCAATTTGTTCATTTTTACATGTTAATCTGCATAAGGATTTTTAAGATCCGTTTTGCAATTTTTTGCTCTTTTTGGAGTGGGGGGAAAATCAGAGCGTCGCTGCTTCGCGTTCATCGTGTGACGTAATCGAGAGAGATCCAGTTGATTGATAACGTTTTGCCAATAGAGCGCGGCGCACACATATTTTGAATTGAATTTATAAAGAAAAAAGATTTCAGCAGCAGAGGTTTGAACCATCGTCCTTTTGCTTGGTAGCGAGTGACGCTAGCCTTGTCTCCACGGAGACTTCGTACAAGTTGATGTACAAATGTGGGGTATATATTTCTCCAGCTACCAGAGCACGCTGTTTGAATATTTAAAAAAAATAATGATTGTGAGTCTGATAATAATAATGATGTTTGGAATAAATGTGAAAAAATTGCGGTTCAACGGTGGTCTAGCGTTTCAACAAGCTATGTGTATAGGGTGTCTCAAAAAGTATCATTTAAAGAAAAAAAACATGGCGGCTGCTCGTTAGATTTAGTATACCAGGTGTATCAAAACATACCATTTGAGAGAAAAAACATGGTGGGTGCTTGTCTTATTTAGTATACAGGGTGTCTCGAAACGTATCATTTAAGAGAAAAAAATAACATGACGGCTGTTCGTTAGATTTAGTATACCAGGTGTCTCAAAACGTATCAGTTAAGAGAAAAAAAACATGACGGCTGCTCGTTAGATTCAGTATACCAGGTGTCTCAAAACATACCATTTAAGAGAAAAAAAACATGGTGGGTGCTCGTTAGATTCAGTAGACCAGGTGTACCACATATAATTTATGAGAGAAAAAACATGGCGGCTGCTCATTAGATTTAGTATACCAGGTGTACCAACATATCATTTAAGAGAAAAAACATGGAGGTCAAAGAAAAAACACATCATGGAGGGTATGGGGATTCAAGTTTAAAAAAAAAACATGGCTGCTTCTGAGTGGTCAACGCTCATCATAGTTGTACAGGGACGTCTCACAAATTTTATTGGGGAAAATATATACAGGGGCGTTTTGATTTAAACATCATTGCTTTTGGAAAAAAGATAACAGCTTCTGTCATTTGTCATATGTCTCATCATAGATAGAAAATATTTACCGAGTGTTTTGAGAAAAAAAAACATGACCACCATTTGACATCATGAAGAAATACATCAAATCCATCAGTGTCCAAAAACGCATTAACGATATGTCGGATCTATACGAATCATCGAAAAATAAGCACTTCCGGTTTGAAAAAATTGAGGTAGAAGAAAAGTAATAGTGAATTCGGATTGTCCACATCGAGGAGAGTTCAAATATGCAATGAAATGGTCACTTCCGGTTTTCACTTCCGGTTGTCCGATTTCGATGATTTTTGCATCAATGGATTCGTTTCGATGTCATGAAACATTTTTAAGCATTTTCCAATGCCAAAAGGGCATAGGAGGCTATCTTCGTTATTAGTAAAGATACAGAAACGTGCGGGTACTCTAACAAGACAACTTTTATAGGGGATCAAGAAAATAATAGAATTTCCTTCCGTCAACTGCCATAAGTGCCATAAACCTCACATTTTAATGCGTTATGTACTCATCGCTCAAATGTTAGTAGTCGATTCGTTAACGTTTGACATTTTTTGTTTAGAACGTCGCTCAATATATCGGCGGCGCCTCACACTCGATATCTGTCAGTTGTCATTGGTAATATCGTTGAAGAAAAAAGAAATATGGGACAAATAAACATGGTTGTACAGGTACATAAAAAACATGACTGCTACAACATGTATGTGTCAGATGGAAAATGGGTCATTGGGAGTAGCAAAGTATTCAGCAATAGTATATACAGGGATCACAGGTTATTTAAGAGAAAAAAACATGGCTGGTGCATGTGTCAAATGTCATGTGGAAAATGGTATGCAGAAAATACGTATCATTGGGGATATGGGGACCCAATAGAAAAATATGGTGATATTTCATACTGAGTGTTCCAAAATTTTCTTAGACATACACAGAGTGTTCAAAAACTATTCAAGATAGGAAAAAAACGCTCATAGGACGTTTCAATCCTAATCAAGAAGGTATACAGAGCATCTCATTTATAAAAAAAATGTTTTAACAGGAGTTTAGCGTTTCAACGTGCGATCCCAATCGGAAATGTATTACATGTCATTGAGACCGAATACGTCAGCGCTCTCTATCATCAGGAAGGTGCCCAATCATTAAAAATTGAGATAGAGCATTGATAAGGGTCCAAATTTAGTTACTATCGGTCGTACGATTTCAATAATTTTGACACCAATGGGTTTGTTTCGATTTCAAGAAACATTGTTAAGCATTTTCCAATGCCAAATGGGCATAGGAAGCTAACTTCGTTATCAGTAAAGGTATAGAAACATGCGGGTACTCTAATAAGACAACTTTTATGGAAGATCAAGTTTGATCAAAGCAGAACGAACTAACCTTATAAAACGTCTATTTTAGTCGCATTTTTGCATGTTTTACCGTTTCAAATTTTAGCTGTTTTTTCGAACGCAAAAAACGGTTATTGTGGTCGCATTTTGGCATGTTTTAGCGTTTCTAATTTCAGTTATTTTTTCGAACGCAAAAACGTGTACTTTGAGCAATTTTGAAATGCCAAATCCTTATAAGAAACATAGAGATTTTCGGTTTAATTTAAGGCTGTTTTTTCAGAACGCGAAAAACGTTTATTGTGGTTGCATTTTTGCATGTTGAAGCGTTTCAATTTTCAGTTGTTTTTTGGAACGCGAAAAACGTCCGTCTATTTTGATCACATTTTTGCAGTTTGACTCTGTTTCTTTTTTTGGTATTCATTATCAGGTAGGTGGGGAGAGGGTTAGGCAACTTTAATTTCTTCTCGTCATAAGACTTGTTTAATTGAAACCAATCTAATTAATTCCCGCCCATTGCAAGTATGCGGCCAGTTATTTCTCCAAGACTGTCTGAATCCATATACTCCAGACAAAAGCATTATATTTTGACACCTCAATCATTTTTCTTAGTCTTTCCGTTAAAAAGTTATAGTCTAAATACTGACGGTCATTTATTGGCCAAGTAGTCGAGATAATTTTAGGCGCAAAGTATTATATGAGACCTAGAGGCACAACAGGTGTAGTTGAATCTCTTATAGCATTTTAATCTTGAGGAGTTTCAGATCTGAGTGCGATAAGTAAAATTTAGATATTTTTGTAAACTATTTTCTTTAGGAATTTTCAAATTGATGTTTTTTTATTCAACCAAATGCTTCTTCACTATCAATAAAGCTGTAGCTCAGTTATTATCTACGTAGGTGAGCTATAGGCTTTTGAATCCACCTTGAACTTTGGACTCTCGGTTCGTCGCTGGTCTGCGTTCATCGTGTGACGTAATCGAGAGAGATCCCTTAGATTGATAACAATTGTCCAGTACAGCGCGCGCTGCTAAATTTGGTTGCGTCGCTGTGTTTGGCGTTCATCGAGTAGCGGCGATAGATCCCTTAGATTGATAACAATTCTCCACCACCGCGCGCTTATAATATATATAATATATACAGTGTGTCCCAGCTGAAACTTGTCACCCCCCTAATATCCGAACTCATGAAAAAAATTGAAAATCGCTCAGACACGTCGATTTTTATTTCAAGGGGGAACACTTTCACCAAATACACCATCATAGTGTTGTCAACCCCCTCAACCCCAGCACCCCCTACTTCAGAATTTTCAATGGGACTACTATACTTGTGATACATCATTTTGAAGGGAATTCAATCCCAAATAAATCGGTGTACTGAAATTGAGGATCGATCAAGTGTTGTTGAAGTTTTAATGAAAACTAAGTTTTATCCAGATATTTTAATTTTTCATCACCTCAAATGTTAGCGTCGTAAGAAAGGTTCACTGTGAGTACGCCACTGTATTGAAAAATAATATGCTGTCAGAAATAATAGTTTCGAAGGTGAGACAGGCGTTTTTATGAAAAAAAAATTGCCCTCATGTGTTTTTGTATACGCATATCTTTGTTTACGCCTTGGAAATTGATGTATTCGAGTCACTGCATTCAACAATTTAAAAACATTCGAAAATGGTTTATACTGTACAAGGGAGAATATCCATTGTAGCTGCGTATTTTGAAAATGGACGATGTGCTAGAGCTACGGCTCGAAGTTTCAATGAAAGTCATCCAGAAAACACCACATCATATCAGTACGTGCTTCAATTGATGAATAAGTTCTTGGAGTTGGGATCAGTGCTGAATAAAATACATGAACGAGAGAAGCCTATGAGAAATGAAGGGGTCGCTGTTGCAGTTGTAGGACATGCAGTGATGGACAACATTCAATCGTTAAGACAACTTGAGACTATTTCTGGAGTTTCGAAAAGCAGCGTACATCGAATTCTGAAAGACGCAAAATTCCATCCTTATAAAATGCAGAATGTACAAGAATTAAATGAAGATGATCCTGACAGACGTACAGAGTTTTGTGAAATCATGAGTCAATTATTGATTGGTGATAATAATTACCTCTACAATGTGTGCTTTTCTGACGAATCTTCTTTTTATTTAAATGGACATGTGAACAGGTACAACTGCAGATACTGGAGTGACGTAAATCCCCATTGGTACAGGGAAACTCATTCACAAACTCCCCAGAAATTGAATGTTTGGGCTGGTATTCTGTGAGACCATATTGTAGGTCCATATTTTATTGATGGTAACCTCAACGGACAAACGTATCTTGAACTTCTTGATACAACTGTGAACCCCAGAATCACTCAGTTACTTGAAGACGATGATAGGTTACTTGACGGTCAGCTCCCCTTTCAACAAGATGGAGCTCCTCCACATTTTATTGCACCTGTACGTCAATTTTTAGATGACAATTTCACAGGGCGATGGATTGGAAGGCGAGGACCAATAGAATGGCCGGCTAGATCTCCTGATTTATCACCATTAGACTTCTTTTTATGGGGTCATTTGAAATCCAAAGTTTATATTACCCAGCCAACTTCTCTTGATGATCTACGCAGGAGAATTGTTGTGGAGTGTCGTGCAGTGACTCCAGAAATGTTGAGCAATGTGCGAAGAAATTTCAAAGATCGCTTATACTTCTGTATGGAACTGAATGGTTCACATTTTGAACCTTTCATACGATGATAACATGTTAGGTGATGAAAAATAAAAATATCTGGAAAAAATTAGTTTTCATGAAAACTTCAACAACACTTGATCGATCCTCAATTTCAGTACACCGATGTATTTGGGATTGAATTCCCTTCAGAATGATGTATCACAAGTACAGTAGTCCCATTGAAAATTCTGAAGTAGGGGGTGCTGGGGTTGAGGGGGTTGACAACACAATGATGGTGTATTTGGTGAAAGTGTTCCCCATTGAAATACAAATCGAAGGGTCTGAGCGATTTTCCATTTTTTTCATGAGTTCGGATATTAGGGGGGTGACAAGTTTTAGCTGGGACACACTCTATAATAAGAATAATGATTGTGGATGATATATTCAGACTCAAAATACAGGATTTAAGAGAAAAAAACATGGCGGCTGTCAAATGTTATCCCAGGTGGCTCAAAATACAGTATTTAATAGAGAAAAAAAAACATGGCGGCTGCCAAATGATATACCGGGTGTCTCACATAACAATATTTAAGAGAAAAAACATGTCAGCTTTACGGAGGTCGTCACCTTCAATGTGCGATACCCATTGAACCGTTCAGTCTTCCGTCCGACTGTATTCGTTGACACGTGTCGATTGTCGCAGGGCAGGCTCGCCGCGCTCCTACGATGATTTTTTTGTGTATGGTCACCTTTAGTGAGCCATTTTTACACTTAATAACTCTCAATTTTCACCTAGAAGCCAGTCGAATAATATTAGATTTTTGCATTATATTCAGGTCACTAGTCTAGTCTCACCCTGTATGATGTAAAGTCCCAATCTCCACCCAGTGGAACTCCACTGTACGTAGTTTTACCGATTTACCGGAAATTCCTGACTAGTTTTCAATTTTATTAATTTGTGGCCCCAAACAGTCGAGCACCCGGTATACAGAACACTTAGAGCAAGGTTTCGACACGCTAGTCTCTTGTTGGGTGGAAAGATTCCGTGGCTCCATTTGTTCTCACAAATTATTTTATTTCAATTCGATTTCTCATCAGGTTGGCCAAATCGGAAAACGGGTATAGATTCCTCGGCGAAGGAATACGTGTATTTCTTCGGCGTTCAAGAATCACGTTGGGTTATGGTTTTTCTCGGGGCTCTCCGAATATCGGACCGCCCTAGGAATCGAGATATCTGAAATTCTGACTTTCAATATCTCCCTAGATCTGGGGAGTATTTAGTGACTTTTGTCAAATACTCCCTAGAAAACGCAGGTAACGGGACTTTAACGGTCATTTGCCCAAATCCCGCGCGTTTTCGCGAGCTAGGGTTTTGTTCAGCCCAGGGCGACGCCCACTTTGGCCCTCTAGGCCAATGGGTGTCGCGGATTTAGCAGTCAGGATTGCATAAATATGCAAGCAGCGAAGCAGCAGACAGCCACTCTTTCTTGTCGAATTGCAGTGTAATAATCAATTTCGTGTTTCCGTTAAATAACTTACGTTTGTTTGGCTTTGCCTTTTGTCTCTGCAATTCATCGTTTTGGCTAGCAGTTAGAGTCAGGTTCTCGGTAATAATAATTCAGTTCACAGTAGATTCATAACGTTTTGTTTCTATCTTAAAAGGGGTTAGACTCACTTGTACGGTTTACAGGTGTTTTATTCGCGCTACGAAAGTACGTTGATAGGTAGTTTAACTCTCGAGCAATAATCAGTGTAAAGTGATCTTTTGCAACGGACACTTAGGGATTTAACTTCATCAAAGTTATTTCCCGACTTAATACCTGTACGCGACGTTGACAAAAAATCCCCATCGTATGAAAAGGGGTCAGGCACCAAAACGAGATCTCACCTGATACAATCGGCTCGATCGTAGAGTTCCACGAAGATTGTATCGTTCGAGCTTAAATTCCTCGGCCTGTCAAGACATCATTAGCTGCGACTTTGTCGTTGGCGAGCCACATTTCCTGTGGTACCTAGGGGTTTCGCGTCCTTCCCATACCTATTTCCTGCGGCTGCTCTCGGATTTTCCACCTGAGACAGTCTGGTTAGGCTCCGTGATCCTTTTACCCAAATCTCTGTCTTGGTTTTTGTCACATCCAGTTGTAATTTTTGAAGTAAAAATTTTTCAAGTTTAATTTTCCTTTTTGGTGCTTCACACAAATTTTGAAGTTGGGAAATTTTATTTAGATAGTTTTTCTAAACCGTGAATCCTTCCTCCCTCGTCCATTTCCCGGCGAGGTCTTGTTAGGTGTTAGGTTAGTTAGCTATAGGGTGACCCTTCTCATCGTCACACTTGAGTTGGGTCGACGCGAGGTCGATTTTAGTGCACTTCTCCTTTGCCACACACTTGCACACGCAAGTAGCCCGACAATACATTACAGCCGTAATTGTTTGTCCTTTAGAGCAATGACGAATATGAGATTGAGATCTCATATGCTCGCGGAGGAGAATACCCAAGCCGTGTTCGCCGGCGTTGGGCTTTCTCGGACACCTCCGCCGTCGGGTGACTTAGACGCCAGGCGTCTATTCCCCGAAGCGTCGCGACGCCTCGACGGAGACGTCCCCCAGGTACGTACTACCGGGGAAAACCGTGAGTTGACGATGTCAACTACCTTGTCCCCGAGAAGTGTGCTAGACCAAGGTACTTTAGAGTCGAGCTTAGACGGAGGGAGGCAGCCTTCCCCGTCGGCTCAGGTAGGGTTAGTTATCGATTCCGCGGGAGTTGTCACAACTCCACCTCTGGAAGCTCGTTTTGAACGTTTTCAATTGACCAGAAATGTATCTGTTCGCAGGTCGGAGGGTTACAGAGGAGTCCATGCTGGCGAAGCTCGCGAGGTACGCCCCCTCGGAATGCGCCGAAGCGCTCCGAGGTCATTGGGTGTGCCCCACGCACAACAGCTGAGGCCACAAGAAGCAGAGGTGCATACCCTAAGGGAACCGGGTGATGCTGAGGCCCTAGTGGAGGAACTAAGGGGTGGTGGAAGGCTCTCGGAGGGAGTTGGGGATGCTCGCATTCCCATATCTCTCCAGGGGCGGGTTCAGTGTACCTCCCAAGGGAACACATATGCACAGCCTGATTATGCAATAAGAGCTAGTAGGGCAGATTTCGTAACGGGTGTCGGCAGGGACACGGAAGTTGCCACCCGAAATCCCTGGGTGACGACGTCCTTGCCCTCCAGGCAACAAGGAGCAGAGCGGTGGGTGGCTGAAGAGGGTTTCGGAGAAATCCGAAACTTTGCTAAGGCCGTCCACCCACACCGTGGAACGAGACATGGCGCCCAACGTGGGGCCGCTGAAGATAGACCATCTTCAGGAATCTGCGAATGTAACCTTCCTCCGACGAACAGATTTAGATTTCGGGATCTCTCTCCTGAGAGACTCCCAATAAATGATATGGTTATGGGTGAACCGGAAACCCTTTGGCGCCCATATGGCACGTTTACCCGGTTGCCAACCGGGAATCGTCACTATAGGGAATCTGAGGATGTCCCTCGGTACGTTCAAAACGGTGCTTCCAACCCCGGTGATGTCCACAGGAGTGGATATTACCCATCGAAGAGGCCAGTGCCCACAGTCCGGATTCAGGAGAATCCTAGAAGACCAGTGACGGGGGTCGACGACGTGCTCGTGCGACTCGCGGATTTGCTGGAGGATAGACGTCGGGGAACCCTAAACGGTGTTGATGGGGGTTTAATTAACAATAAACCACATCCCAGTTTCAGTGGGCTTCCTCACGAAGATCCAATACAATTTATTCAATCCTCTGAGGATTATTTAGGGGGCTTTGATCCAACCGTCTGGGTGAGCATTGCAGCTCAGTGGCTCAAGGGAGCAGCCCAGCAGTGGTATGCTCCATATCGAAACTCACGCCTAAACTGGCAGTTTTTCACAAATCGGCTCCAGGAACGGTTCGATAACGATCTGTTGGTCTCGAGCTCAGAAGCGGAGTTCTTTGGCACTGACCAGCCGAAGGGAGAGTCAATAACTTCCTTCATCCTGAACAAGTGGAGTCTTTCACAGAGGATCTACCCAGAGATGGACGAAGGAAGGGTTGTGCGATTAATATTGAACCGGATCAGACCGGACATTAAAGTCCATTTGCAACTGCATAGATTTGCAACTATTGAAGAGCTGACACAAAAAGCTGTTGCTGTCGAGACGCTACTTCGTAGCACCAGCCAAAGTGTACAGTCAGGGCCGAAACTTGTTTCGAACACCAACCGTCCTCATCAGGCCGAAGATGTGCCACCCAAACGTCCTCAGGGACAGCTACAGGACAACAGGGGTTCGAACCATGTCAGGCCCAGTAACTTTAATAACAATGGCACTAAATTCCAGAATTATGATCAATCGAGGCGTTCTGGAGGAAACAACGTTCCTTCGAGCGGATGTTTCACTTGCGGGGGAGCTCACTGGAACAAAGATTGCCCTCAGCAAAATGACAACAAGAACGGTCCCAAACGTCAGAGTGCGGGAACAAAACCGTTAGATCAGGCCAATAAGGCACATACGGTTAATACCGTGCAGGCGAGTAAAACCTCGCGTCGTAAGACGTCACTTAAGGACGCAGACAAAATTGCAGTTTGCAAAGAAGTTTTAAAAAACTCCAACAGGAGCCATCAGGGGGCTCCATCGGAGTAGGTACTCCTTCAACACCGTTTTGCGGTTCTGTGACAGTGTTGGACTGTCATAGAAATTATGCGGCATGTATTCCCAACAAGCAGGAGGAGAAGGAGTTCCAGGATGTTGAAGCTGGAGTCGTTTCAGCCGAAACGCCACCGTCATCAGGCAAACTACATTGGGCAGACCGGTCAGATTGTGAATCCGTTTGTTTCAGTGTGGTAGATGAGCGTGTGGATCGCGCCACTGGTGGTAGGCGGAAAAAAGTTCACTCGTCGGCAGACGTTAAACGTAGAGGGTTGAAAGTCATTCCATTCCCCGTTGGTAGATACCAGAGGCGTGGTAGGCATGTCATCTGAGAGAGTTACACGTCTTAGTCGGGGCGGAGGCGAGGTTCCTGAGGGATGCAATCGCCAAGTCCCATCGTTAGCTGCAGTTGGTGCTGCAGCACTTGATGTCAATCGCAAGTCGGAACTTCTGAGTTTCATTGAGACCGACCCGCTTAGGAAGAAGTCGGAGGTGGATCTGCTGGATCCATTGTGTTTATATCGTCGCTGTGATACTAGCTTAGCGAACAACAATGTTGAGGGACGAGTGCATCAGTTGCCGCGAATCGAGGCTGAACTGATGGGTCGTCGAGTTAGGGTTTTGGTGGACAGCGGAAGTTCGCTAAATCTCCTGAAACGTAGTTTGTTGCCTGTCACCTGGAGGGTGGATAGGAAGCAAGTGACACCGTTGCAGCTTGCATGCGCCGGTCGTGGCATCACCAGTCTAGGGGAGACAATAGTCGAACTGTTAATAGATGGTGTTGTTCACGAAGTTGTCGTGCAAGTGGTGGATGATCTTGTCGAGGATCTTCTGCTCGGGTGTCCCTGGCTGGCATCAAACGAGGCTATGGTCGACTTTGCACGTCGCACCATGTACGTTGGAAAGGGGCCTAGGCAAACTATTTTCTGGGCGGAGGAGGTCTATCTTCCACCAGAAAAGTTCCCTGAACCACAGGTAGCGGACGAACAGCTACCGGCGTTCTCCAGAAAGGAATTTCGGAGTCTTATCCGAGAGTTTGGAGACGTCTTTTACGAATCTCCAAGGCAACCAGTGACGAGGGCTGCTTGCCACAAAATCCGATTGAAGGAGGAGCTACCCTTCAAGCTCCGTCCGTACAAAGTTTCCGATCAGAAGAGGGCTCTTATCCAAGAGGAGGTGGATAGATAAGATGCTCGCTGCAGGTGTCATAAGTAGGTCCCATTCTGCCTTTATTAGTCCGGTCGTTATCGTCACGAAGAAGGACGGTACGGCTCGGTTTTGTGTCGACTACAGGAAGTTGAATAGTCTGACAATACCAGAGTCGTCGGTATTGCCAGGTATTCACGAGACTATCAAAGAGCTCGGAACAGCGAGAGTGTTCACTTCTTTGGATCTGAAGTCTGGGTTTTGGCAGATACCCATGGATGAGGCTAGTAAAAAGTATACAGCTTTTGCTACGCCTGATGGAGCTTGTTATGAGTTTAACTCAATGCCGTTTGGTCTAACGAATGCACCTGGAAGTTTCCAAATCCTTATGACGGAAGTGTTGGTTGGTTATGTCGATAAATTCGTCAAAGTATATCTAGACGACATAATCGTTTACAGCGAAGATGAAAGGGAGAACCTCTACCATCTCCGCCTTGTGCTGGAGAGGTTCAGAGCACATGGCCTGTGGTGCAGTTTAAAGAAGTGCAACTTCGCTCAGCGTAGGCTGGAGTACTTGGGGCATGTGGTGACGGAAACGTCAAACGAACCAATGCCAGGTCATGTGTTAGCGGTTCAACAATTCCCGCTACCCAAGAATGTCTCTCAGCTCCGAGGATTCTTGGGCACCGTTGGTTGGCTACGGGAGTTCATCCCGAACTTAGCGGAGTTGGAGGCTCCGATAAGTGATATGCTCAAATCGAAGAAAGGTCGAGACCTTAAGTGGAACTCTCAAGCATTGGAGGCGTTTGAGAGGATCAAGGAAGTCGTGGGCCGTCCTATGGTCTTGGCCAGGCCGGACATGACTCTCCCGTTTTTTCTGCAGACCGATGCATCTGGGGTAGGCATCGCTGCAGTTCTGTATCAAGTTGATTGTCATGGCGACAGAAGGATCGTTTCGCATGCTAGTGCCAAGCTCAAGGGCGCGGAACTAAACTATCATGTGAACGAGACTGAATGTTTAGCCATTGTTTGGGGTATCAAGCGGTACCGTCATTATCTCGAAGACCGTCCATTCACTCTTCGAACGGACAGCAAAGCGTTGACTTGGTTATCCAAGTTCAAGGACGCAAAAGCGAAGTTAACTCGTTGGGCCTTACTTCTACAGGAGTATTCCTTCACTGTGGAGCACGTCGCAGGTCGAGACAATCAGCTAGCTGATTTCTTGTCCCGTAATCCCTCGGGGTCTCACAGTGAAGACTTGGATGCTGATGTAGAGCGTATGGGGTTGCCACCTATGAAGGTGCAACTGTCTGAACACCAAGGTGTGGTGAGCGTCGTAGAGACGCCGGCTGAAGTGGTCGTGCGGCGGCAGGCCATAGATAGGGAGACGCAAAGGTTGAGGGCGCGTATCAGAACGATACAGGAGTTGGGTCCTAGGTCCAGGGACGATCTTCGTTTTATCAACAAGTTTTCAGATGTCCAAGGGGTTGTATATGTTTCTTCTGCTGGTAAACGGCTATTGTATGTGCCCGAGGCGCTCCGTGAGGACGTGTCGGCTTATTACCATGAACACCCGACCGCTGGTCATCCTGGTCAAGAGGAAACCTTACGTGCCTTGAAACGACACTATTGGTGGCCGACCATGGAGGACTACGTCCCGGCCTACGTGAGAGGTTGCCTAGTCTGCCAGTGCGTTAAAGCCGTACGGCATCAGGAAGCGGCACCGCAACGGCCTAGTGTGCCGAAGCGACCGTGGCAGATGCTGGCTGTTGACGTCCTGGGGCCCTATGCAGCCTCAAGGAGGGGAAACAGGTTCGTGGTAATTGCCGTCGATATGATTTCAAAGTGGGTTGAAGCCAAGGCCACTAAGACATGCACGTCGGATGTAATTTCTCGTTTTCTAGACGAAGAAATTTTATCTCGTTGGGGTTGTCCAGAAGTCGTCATTTCTGACAACGGCCCGCAGTTTCAGAGCAATCATCTGCTAAAATACTACGATTTGAAGAACATCGAGGTCAAATTTTCACCTGTTTTTCATCAACAGGCGAACCCTGTCGAGCGAAGGGTCCAGGAACTGAAGAAGTGCCTAAGAGCAAGGATGCTGGAAACCACTTCGGAAAGGTTTTGGGAAGAAGGTCTGGCTTCAAGTCTCTATTGCTTACGGAACCGTAAGAATAGAGCAACAGGGGAGACTCCAGCGGAGTTATTGTTAGGATATACACCTGGTCGTCCAGGAGATTGGAGGCTACCTATGTACCGAGATCCGGTACATAATAGCCCCGAAGATCGGCAAGAACGTCTTGCAAAAGCAGCCAGACGTCAGGCAGTTTATCAGAGGAATTTATTCCCCGATAAAGATCTACCGTCGCCACGGACCTACGGGGTCGGCGACCGCGTTTTAGTTAGGAATTTCGTCAAAGGAAACTTCGGAGGTACACTGTCAGGACCGCATCCGATCACGAGGGTGATGGGGCGAGACAGTTACCTCGTAGATAGGAACGGCACCGAGAGGCTGGTGCACGTAGACGATATCCGTTCTTGGGTAAGCAGGACTTTGCCGGCTGGCGTCCACCACCACGATGGTGGCCCAGGTCCGGATCAGCCAGAGTCCAACGACGCTGACCAAGAAGTGACAGGGGAAGTCACACCTAGGCCGACGACTGGGGGAGGTCCGAAGCCACCTTCGTTAATCCGGGTACGAGCTGACGCACCCAACTCAACGAATCCACGGGAAGTAACGGTCAGTTTCGATCCAAAGGATATAGCGGTCCGGCGGACAGTGAAAAGGTTGAGGAGGAATCCACAAGGACGGAAACGCGACTCAGACTGCGCGGAGAAGAGAGGAGTATCCCGTAGGAGTCCGTTGCCGGTGGTGAACTCTGGCCTTTTGGAGATCAGAGATTCTGAACTCCCCGTCGCAAACTCATCAGTAGGGGGGCGTGCTACTACTGAAGTAGACGCTCTTACCCGTCAAGCGGTCGTTCCCGACCAAGGTCCAGAGTACGATTCAGATTCGGAAGTGGAAGCTGCTATCCGAGAGTTAGCACTTCCAGTAGGGGGGTCTCCATTATCATTGATGGTCGACCCGGGAGAGAATGTGAGACAGGAAGGCTCAGTAAGGACTGAGATTCCTAGTAAGAGTACAGGACGGCGAAGGAGATGCCGAGCTGTGGCGCTGGACTCCGACAGAGCTCCGATCCAGCGGCCACCGACAGACTCCGCCCGTCAGTATGTTTCGGTGACCGGGTCTGACGAAGATCCCGTACCAGCCCAGAGCTACAGCGAAGCTCCTAGAGTTAGTAAAGACTGTACTGAGAACGATTCCGACATGGAGGATGACGCTCCAGTAACTTTGGTGGTTCCAGCCTTGGTTCATCAGAGTGCGGAAGGTGACTATTAGGGAAATAACGTAAATTTAGCTTTTGTCGGTTGTTTCGTTTGGAAATAACTTCGACCAAGTTAAACTCTTTAGTAGAGGGGTGTCGCAGGGCAGGCTCGCCGCGCTCCTACGATGATTTTTTTTGTGTATGGTCACCTTTAGTGAGCCATTTTTACACTTAATAACTCTCAATTTTCACCTAGAAGCCAGTCGAATAATATTAGATTTTTGCATTATATTCAGGTCACTAGTCTAGTCTCACCCTGTATGATGTAAAGTCCCAATCTCCACCCAGTGGAACTCCACTGTACGTAGTTTTACCGATTTACCGGAAATTCCTGACTAGTTTTCAATTTTATTAATTTGTGGCCCCAAACAGTCGAGCACCCGGTATACAGAACACCTAGAGCAAGGTTTCGACACGCTAGTCTCTTGTTGGGTGGAAAGATTCCGTGGCTCCATTTGTTTTCACAAATTATTTTATTTCAATTCGATTTCTCATCAGGTTGGCCAAATCGGAAAACGGGTATAGATTCCTCGGCGAAGGAAAACGTGTTTTCTTCGGCGTTCAAGAATCACGTTGGTTTATGGTTTTTCTCGGGGCTCTCCGAATATCGGACCGCCCTAGGAATCGAGATATCTGAAATTCTGACTTTCAATATCTCCCTAGATCTAGGGAGTATTTAGTGACTTTTGTCAAATACTCCCTAGAAAACGCAGATAACGGGACTTTAACGGTCATTTGCCCAAATCCCGCGCGTTTTCGCGAGCTAGGGTTTTGTTCAGCCAAGGGCGACGCCCACTTTGGCCCTCTAGGCCAATGGGTGTCGCGGATTCAGCAGTCAGGATTGCATAAATATGCAAGCAGCGAAGCAGCAGATAGCCACTCTTTCTTGTCGAATTGCAGTGTAATAATCAATTTCGTGTTTCCGTTAAATAACTTACGTTTGTTTGGCTTTGCCTTTTGTCTCTGCAATTCATCGTTTTGGCTAGCAGTTAGAGTCAGGTTCTCGGTAATAATAATTCAGTTCACAGTAGATTCATAACGTTTTGTTTCTATCTTAAAAGGGGTTAGACTCACTTGTACGGTTTACAGGTGTTTTATTCGCGCTACGAAAGTACGTTGATAGGTAGTTTAACTCTCGAGCAATAATCAGTGTAAAGTGATCTTTTGCAACGGACACTTAGGGATTTAACTTCATCAAAGTTATTTTCCGACTTAATACCTGTACGCGACGTTGACGAAAAATCCCCATCGTATGAAAAGGGGTCAGGCACCAAAACGAGATCTCACCTGATACAATCGGCTCGATCGTAGAGTTCCACGAAGATTGTATCGTTCGAGCTTAAATTCCTCGGCCTGTCAAGACATCATTAGCTGCGACTTTGTCGTTGGCGAGCCACATTTCCTGTGGTACCTAGGGGTTTCGCGTCCTTCCCATACCTATTTCCTGCGGCTGCTCTCGGCTTTTCCACCTGAGACAGTCTGGTTAGGCTCCGTGATCCTTTTACCCAAATCTCTGTCTTGGTTTTTGTCACATCCTGTTGTAAATTTTTGAAGTAAAATTTTTCAAGTTTAATTTTTCCTTTTTGGTGCTTCACACAATTTTGAAGTTAGGAAATTTTATTTAGATAGTTTTTCTAAACCGTGAATCCTTCCTCCCTCGTCCATTTCCCGGCGAGGTCTTGTTAGGTGTTAGGTTAGTTAGCTATAGGGTGACCCTTCTCATCGTCACACTTGAGTTGGGTCGACGCGAGGTCGATTTTAGTGCACTTCTCCTTTGCCACACACTTGCACACGCAAGTAGCCCGACAATACATTACAGCCGTAATTGTTTGTCCTTTAGAGCAATGACGAATATGAGATTGAGATCTCATATGCTCGCGGAGGAGAATACCCAAGCCGTGTTCGCCGGCGCTGGGCTTTCTCGGACACCTCCAGGCGTCTATTCCCTGAAGCGTCGCGACGCCTCGACGGAGACGTCCCCCAGGTACGTACTACCGGGGAAAATCGTGAGTTGACGATGTCAACTACCTTGTCCCCGAGAAGTGTGCTGGACCAAGGTACTTTAGAGTCGAGCTTAGACGGAGGGAGGCAGCCTTCCCCGTCGGCTCAGGTAGGGTTAGTAATCGATTCCGCGGGAGTTGTCACAACTCCACCTTTGGAAGCCCGTTTGGAGCAATTTAGAATAACGAGAAATGTTTCTGTTTGTAGGTCGGAGGGCTACTCAGGAGTCCATGCTGGCGAAGCTCGTGAGGTACGCCCCTTCGGAATGCGCCGAAGCGCTCCGAGGTCATTGGGTGTGCCTCACGCACCACAGCGGAGGCCACAGGTTATAGGTGTGCATACCCTAAGGGAACCGGGTGATGCTGAGGCCCTAGTGGATGAACTAGGGGGTGGTGGAAGTCTCTCGGAGGGAGTTGGGAATGCTCGCATTCCCATATCTCTCCAGGGGCGGGTTCAGCGTACCTCCCAAGGGATACATTATGCACAGCCAATTCAAGCAACAAGAGCTACGAAGGCAGATTTCGAGTCAGGTGTCGGCTGGGACACGGGAGTTGCCACCCGAAATCCCTGGGTGACGACGTCCTTGCCCTCCAGGTCACTTGGAGCAGAGCGGTGGGCGGCTGAAGAGGGTTTCGGAGAAATCCGAAACTTTGCGGAAGCCGTCCATCCACACCGGATTACGAGACATGGCGCCCAACGTGGGGCTGCTGAAGACAGACCGTCTTCAGGGATCTGCGAGTGTAGCCTTCCTCCTGCAAACAGACTTAGAGTTCGGGATCTCTCTCCTGAGAGACTCCCAGTCAGTGAAATGGTTATGGGTGAACCGGAAACCCTTTGGCGCCCATAAGGCACGTTTACCCGGTTGCCAACCGGGAATCGGCATTATAGGGAATCTGAGGATGTCCCTCGAGTTGCTCGAAACGTCGCTTCCAACCCCGGTGATGTCCACAGGAGTGGATATTACCCATCGAGGAGGCCAGTGCCCACAGTCCGGATTCAGGAGAATCCCAGAAGACCAGTGACGGGGGTCGACGACGTGCTCGTGCGACTCGCAGATTTGCTGGAGGATAGACGTCGGGGAACCCTAAACGGTGTTGATGGGGGTTTAATTAACAACAAACCACATCCCAGTTTCAGTGGGCTTCCTCACGAAGATCCAATCCAATTTATCCAATCCTCTGAGGATTATTTGGGGGGCTTTGATCCAACCGTCTGGGTGAGCGTTGCAGCTCAATGGCTCAAGGGAGCAGCCCAGCAGTGGTATGCTCCATATCGCAACTCACGCCTAAACTGGCAGTTTTTCACAAACCGGCTCCAGGAACGGTTCGATAACGATCTGTTGGTCTCGAGCTTAGAAGCGGAGTTCTTTGGCACTGACCAGCCGAAGGGAGAGTCAATAACTTCCTTCATCCTGAACAAGTGGAGTCTTTCACAGAGGCTCTACCCAGAGATGGACGAAGGAAGGGTTGTGCGATTAATATTGAACCGGATCAGACCGGATATCAAAGTCCATTTGCAATTGCATAGATTTGCAACTATTGAAGAGCTGACACAAAAAGCTGTTGCTGTCGAGACGCTACTTCGTAGCACCAGCCAAAGTGTACAGTCAGGGCCGAAACTTGTTTCGAACACCAACCGTCCTCATCAGGCCGAAGATATGCCACCCAAACGTCCTCAGGGACAGTTACAGGACAACAGGGGTTCGAACCATGTTAGGTCCAGTAACTTTAATAACAATGGCACTAAATTCCAGAATTATGATCAATCGAGGCGTTCTGGAGGAAACAACGCTCCTTCGAGCGGATGTTTCACTTGCGGGGGAGCTCACTGGAACAAAGATTGCCCTCAGCAAAATGACAACAAGAACGGTCCCAAACGTCAGAGTGCGGGAACAAAACCGTCAGATCAGGCCAGTAAGGCACATACGGTCAATACCGTACAGGCGAGTAAAATCTCGCGTCGTAAGACGTCACTTAAGGACGCAGACAAAATTGCAGTTTGCAAAGAAGTTTCAAAAAACTCCAACAGGAGCCATCAGGGGGCTCCAGCGGAGTAGGTACTCCTTCAACACCGTTTTGCGGTTCTGTGACAGTGTTTGACTGTCATAGAAATTATGCGGCATGTATTCCCAACAAGGAGGAGGAGAAGGAGTTCCAGGATGTTGAAGCTGGAGTCGTTTCAGCCGAAACGCCACCGTCATCAGGCAAACTACATTGGGCAGACCGGTCAGATTGTGAATCCGTTTGTTTCAGTGTGGTAGATGAGCGTGTGGATCGCGCCACTGGTGGTAGGCGGAAAAAAGTTCACTCGTCGGCGGACGTTAAACGTAGAGGGTTGAAAGTCATTACAAACATGGCAAGTTCTAGTTTTGGAACGAATGGAAGGGGTTATGAATCATCTTCAGGTTCATGGAGTTGTGAGATCATCGAGGTACCCCAGGTCGTTGTTGGTGGGTCGTTCCATCCGCCACAACACAAGGTTTCGGAGTTAGTGATCGGTATACAGAAGAACCAGGAGGGGCCTGTTGTCAAAGAGAGTGCTAGGGCACTGCAAACTGGGCACAGGTCCGGTATAGGCACAAGTCGTGATGAAAAGGTGTATCCAAGGGAAGATTGCGAATCAAGGTTTCGGAACGAAAAAGTCGTCGAGAGTGACGTACTCTTTTCGGTTCCACTTCGGGGTAGTGAAGACACCGAGGGTGGTGGTCTGTCACTCACTCCCACACAGGACACAGGTTTCGAGGTCGATGCATGCCAAGTCTCAAGGACGGTATCGAGGGGCAGAGCAGATGGGATCGCAGGTGCGAATCGCCATTCCCCGTTGGTAGATACCAGAGGCGTGGTAGGCATGTCATCTGAGAGAGTTACACGTCTTAGTCGGGGCGGAGGCGAGGTTCCTGAGGGATGCAATCGCCAAGTCCCATCGTTGGCTGCAGTTGGTGCTGCAGTACTTGATGTCAATCGCAAGTCGGAACTTCTGAGTTTCATTGAGACCGACCCGCTTAGGAAGAAGTCGGAGGTGGATCTGCTGGATCCATTGTGTTTATACCGTCGCTGTGATACTAGCTTAGCGAACAACAATGTTGAGGGACGATTGCATCAGTTGCCGCGAATCGAAGCTGAACTGATGGGTCGTCGAGTTAGGGTTTTGGTGGACAGCGGAAGTTCGCTAAATCTCCTGAAACGTAGTTTGTTGCCTGTCACCTGGAGGGTGGATAGGAAGCAAGTGACACCGTTGCAGCTTGCATGCGCCGGTCGTGGCATCACCAGTCTAGGGGAGACAATAGTCGAACTGTTAATAGATGGTGTTGTTCACGAAGTTGTCGTGCAAGTGGTGGATGATCTTGTCGAGGATCTTCTGCTCGGGTGTCCCTGGCTGGCATCAAACGAGGCTATGGTCGACTTTGCACGTCGCACCATGTACGTTGGAAAGGGGCCTAGGCAAACTATTTTTTTGGGCGGAGGAGGTCTATCTTCCACCAGAAAAGTTCCCTGAACCACAGGTAGCGGACGAACAGCTACCGGCGTTCTCAAGAAAGGAATTTCGGAGTCTTATCCGAGAGTTTGGAGACGTCTTTTACGAATCTCCAAGGCAACCAGTGACGAGGGCTGCTTGCCACAAAATCCGATTGAAGGAGGAGCTACCCTTCAAGCTCCGTCCGTACAAAGTTTCCGATCAGAAGAGGGCTCTTTTCCAAGAGGAGGTGGATAAGATGCTCGCTGCAGGTGTAATAAGTAGGTCCCATTCTGCCTTTATTAGTCCGGTCGTTATCGTTACGAAGAAGGACGGTACGGCTCGGTTTTGTGTCGACTACAGGAAGTTGAATAGTCTGACAATACCCGAGTCGTCGGTATTGCCAGGTATTCACGAGACTATCAAAGAGCTCGGAACAGCGAGAGTGTTCACTTCTTTGGATCTGAAGTCTGGGTTTTGGCAGATACCCATGGATGAGGCTAGTAAAAGGTATACAGCTTCTGCTACGCCTGATGGAGCTTGTTATGAGTTTAACTCAATGCCGTTTGGTCTAACGAATGCACCTGGAAGTTTCCAAATTCTTATGACGGAAGTGTTGGTTGGTTATGTCGATAAATTCGTCAAAGTATATCTAGACGACATAATCGTTTACAGCGAAGATGAAAAGGAGAACCTCTACCATCTCCGCCTTGTGCTGGAGAGGTTCAGAGCACATGGCCTGTGGTGCAGTTTAAAGAAGTGCAACTTCGCTCAGCGTAGGCTGGAGTACTTGGGGCATGTGGTGACGGAAACGTCAAACGAACCAATGCCAGGTCATGTGTTAGCGGTTCAACAATTCCCGCTACCCAAGAATGTCTCTCAGCTCCGAGGATTCTTGGGCACCGTTGGTTGGCTACGGGAGTTCATCCCGAACTTAGCGGAGTTGGAGGCTCCGATAAGTGATATGCTCAAATCGAAGAAAGGTCGAGACCTTAAGTGGAACTCTCAAGCATTGGAGGCGTTTGAGAGGATCAAGGAAGTCGTGGGCCGTCCTATGGTCTTGGCCAGGCCGGACATGACTCTCCCGTTTTTCCTGCAGACCGATGCATCTGGGGTAGGCATCGCTGCAGTCCTTATCAAGTTGATTGTCACGGCGACAGAAGGATCGTTTCACATGCTAGTGCCAAGCTCAAGGGCGCGGAACTAAACTATCATGTGAACGAGACTGAATGTTTAGCCATTGTTTGGGGTATCAAGCGGTACCGTCATTATCTCGAAGACCGTCCATTCACTCTTCGAACGGACAGCAAAGCGTTGACTTGGTTATCCAAGTTCAAGGACGCAAAAGCGAAGTTAACTCGTTGGGCCTTACTTCTACAGGAGTATTCCTTCACTGTGGAGCACGTCGCAGGTCGAGACAATCAGCTAGCTGATTTCTTGTCCCGTAATCCCTCGGGGTCTCACAGTGAAGACTTGGATGCTGATGTAGAGCGTATGGGGTTGCCACCTATGAAGGTGCAACTGTCTGAACACCAAGGTGTGGTGAGCGTCGTAGAGACGCCGGCTGAAGTGGTCGTGCGGCGGCAGGCCATAGATAGGGAGACGCAAAGGTTGAGGGCGCGTATCAGAACGATACAGGAGTTGGGTCCTAGGTCCAGAGACGATCTTCGTTTTATCAACAAGTTTTCAGATCTCCAAGGGGTTGTATATGTTTCTTCTGCTGGTAAACGGCTATTGTATGTGCCCGAGGCGCTCCGTGAGGACGTGTCGGCTTATTACCATGAACACCCGACCGCTGGTCATCCTGGTCAAGAGGAAACCTTACGTGCCTTGAAACGGCACTATTGGTGGCCGACCATGGAGGACTACGTCCGGGCCTATGTGAGAGGTTGCCTAGTCTGCCAGTGCGTTAAAGCCGTACGGCATCAGGAAGCGGCACCGCAACGGCCTAGTGTGCCGAGGCGACCGTGGCAGATGCTGGCTGTTGACGTCCTGGGGCCCTATGCAGCCTCAAGGAGGGGAAACAGGTTCGTGGTAATTGCCGTCGATATGTTTTCAAAGTGGGTTGAAGCCAAGGCCACTAAGACATGCACGTCGGATGTAATTTCTCGTTTTCTAGACGAAGAAATTTTATCTCGTTGGGGTTGTCCAGAAGTCGTTATTTCTGACAACGGCCCGCAGTTTCAGAGCAATCATCTGCTAAAATACTACGATGCGAAGAACATCGAGGTCAAATTTTCACCTGTTTTTCATCAACAGGCGAACCCTGTCGAGCGAAGGGTCCAGGAACTGAAGAAGTGCCTAAGAGCAAGGATGCTGGAAACCACTTCGGAAAGGTTTTGGGAAGAAGGTCTGGCTGCAAGTCTCTATTGCTTACGCAACCGTAAGAATAGAGCAACAGGGGAGACTCCAGCGGAGTTATTGTTAGGATATACACCTGGTCGTCCAGGAGATTGGAGGCTACCTATGTACCGAGATCCGGTACATAATAGCCCCGAAGATCGGCAAGAACGTCTTGCAAAAGCAGTCAGACGTCAGGCAGTTTATCAGAGGAATTTATTCCCTGATAAAGATCTACCGTCGCCACGGACCTACGGGGTCGGCGACCGTGTTTTAGTTAGGAATTTCGTCAAAGGGAATTTCGGAGGTACACTGTCAGGACCGCATCCGATCACGAGGGTGATGGGGCGAGACAGTTACCTCGTAGATAGGAACGGCACCGAGAGGCTGGTGCACGTAGACGATATCCGTTCTTGGGTAAGCAGGACTTTGCCGGCTGGCGTCCGCCACGACGATGGTGGCCCAGGTCCGGATCAGCCAGAGTCCGACGACGCTGACCAAGAAGTGACAGGGGAAGTCACACCTAGGCCGACGACTGGGGGCGGTCCGAAGCCACCTTTGTTAATCCGGGTACGAGCTGACGCACCCAACTCAACGAATCCACGGGAAGTAACGGTCATTTTCGATCCAAAGGACAAAGCGGTCCGGCGGACAGTGAAAAGGTTGAGGAGGAATCCACAAGGACGGAAACGCGACTCAGACTGCGCGGAGAAGCGAGGAGTATCCCGTAGGAGTCCGTTGCCGGTGGTGAACTCTGGCCTTTTGGAGATCAGAGATTCTGAACTCCCCGTCGCAAACTCATCAGTAGGGGGGCGTGCTACTACTGAAGTAGACGCTCTTACCCGTCAAGCGGTCGTTCCAGACCAAGGTCCAGAGTACGATTCAGATTCGGAAGTGGAAGCTGCTATCCGAGCGTTAGCACTTCCAGTAGGGGGGGTCTCCGTTACTATTGGCGGTCGACCCGGGAGAGAATGTGAGACAGGAAGGCTCAGTAAGGACTGAGATTCCTAGTAAGAGTACAGGACGGCAAAGTAGATGCCGAGCTGTGGCGCCGGACTCCGACAGAGCTCTGATCCAGCGGCCACCGACAGACTCCACCCGTCAGTATGTTTCGGTGACCGGGTCTGACGAAGATCCCGTACCAGCCCAGAGCTACAGCGAAGCTCCTAGAGTTAGTAAAGACTGTACTGAGATCGATTCCGACATGGAGGATGACGCTCCAGTAACTTTGGTGGTTCCAGCCTTGGTTCATCAGAGTGCGGAAGGTGACTATTAGGGAGTTAACGTAAATTTAGCTTTTGTCGGTTGTTTCGTTTGGAAATAACTTCGACCAAGTTAAACTCTTTAGTAGGGGGGTGTCGCAGGGCAGGCTCGCCGCGCTCCTACGATGATTTTTTTTGTGTATGGTCACCTTTAGTGAGCCATTTTTACACTTAATAACTCTCAATTTTCACCTAGAAGCCAGTCGAATAATATTAGATTTTTGCATTATATTCAGGTCACTAGTCTAGTCTCACCCTGTATGATGTAAAGTCCCAATCTCCACCCAGTGGAACTCCACTGTACGTAGTTTTACCGATTTACCGGAAATTCCTGACTAGTTTTCAATTTTATTAATTTGTGGCCCCAAACAGTCGAGCACCCGGTATACAGAACACTTAGAGCAAGGTTTCGACACGCTAGTCTCTTGTTGGGTGGAAAGATTCCGTGGCTCCATTTGTTTTCACAAATTATTTTATTTCAATTCGATTTCTCATCAGGTTGGCCAAATCGGAAAACGGGTATAGATTCCTCGGCGAAGGAATACGTGTATTTCTTCGGCGTTCAAGAATCACGTTGGTTTATGGTTTTTCTCGGGGCTCTCCGAATATCGGACCGCCCTAGGATTCGAGATATCTGAAATTCTGACTTTCAATATCTCCCTAGATCTGGGGAGTATTTAGTGACTTTTGTCAAATACTCCCTAGAAAACGCAGGTAACGGGACTTTAACGGTCATTTGCCCAAATCCCGCGCGTTTTCGCGAGCTAGGGTTTTGTTCAGCCAAGGGCGACGCCCACTTTGGCCCTCTAGGCCAATGGGTGTCGCGGATTCAGCAGTCAGGATTGCATAAATATGCAAGCAGCGAAGCAGCAGACAGCCACTCTTTCTTGTCGAATTGCAGTGTAATAATCAATTTCGTGTTTCCGTTAAATAACTTACGTTTGTTTGGCTTTGCCTTTTGTCTCTGCAATTCATCGTTTTGGCTAGCAGTTAGAGTCAGGTTCTCGGTAATAATAATTCAGTTCACAGTAGATTCATAACGTTTTGTTTCTATCTTAAAGGGGGTTAGACTCACTTGTACGGTTTACGCGCTACGAAAGTACGTTGATAGGTAGTTTAACTCTCGAGCAATAATCAGTGTAAAGTGATCTTTTGCAACGGACACTTAGGGATTTAACTTCATCAAAGTTATTTCCCGACTTAATACCTGTACGCGACGTTGACGAAAAATCCCCATCGTATGAAAAGGGGTCAGGCACCAAAACGAGATCTCACCTGATACAATCGGCTCGATCGTAGAGTTCCACGAAGATTGTATCGTTCGAGCTTAAATTCCTCGGCCTGTCAAGACATCATTAGCTGCGACTTTGTCCTGTGGTACCTAGGGGTTTCGCGTTCTTCCCATACCTATTTCCTGCGGCTGTTCTCGGCTTTTCCACCTGAGACAGTCTGGTTAGGCTCCGTGATCCTTTTACCCAAATCTCTGTCTTGGTTTTTGTCACATCCAGTTGTAATTTTTGAAGTAAAAATTTTTCAAGTTTAATTTTCCTTTTTGGTGCTTCACACAAATTTTGAAGTTAGGAAATTTTATTTAGATAGTTTTTCTAAACCGTGAATCCTTCCTCCCTCGTCCATTTCCCGGCGAGGTCTTGTTAGGTGTTAGGTTAGTTAGCTATAGGGTGACCCTTCTCATCGTCACACTTGAGTTGGGTCGACGCGAGGTCGATTTTAGTGCACTTCTCCTTTGCCACACACTTGCACACGCAAGTAGCCCGACAATACATTACAGCCGTAATTGTTGTCCTTTAGAGCAATGACGAATATGAGATTGAGATCTCATATGCTCGCGGAGGAGAATACCCAAGCCGTGTTCGCCGGCGTTGGGCTTTCTCGGACACCTCCGCCGTCGGGTGACTTAGACGCCAGGCGTCTATTCCCCGAAGCGTCGCGACGCCTCGACGGAGACGTCCCCCAGGTACGTACTACCGGGGAAAACCGTGAGTTGACGATGTCAACTACCTTGTCCCCGAGAAGGGTGCTGGACCAAGGTACTTTAGAGTCGAGCTTAGACGGAGGGAGGCAGCCTTCCCCGTCGGCTCAGGTAGGGTTAGTTATCGATTCCGCGGGAGTTGTCACAACTCCACCTCTGGAAGCTCGTTTTGAACGTTTTCAATTGACCAGAAATGTATCTGTTCGCAGGTCGGAGGGTTACAGAGGAGTCCATGCTGGCGAAGCTCGCGAGGTACGCCCCCTCGGAATGCGCCGAAGCGCTCCGAGGTCATTGGGTGTGCCCCACGCACAACAGCTGAGGCCACAAGAAGCAGAGGTGCATACCCTAAGGGAACCGGGTGATGCTGAGGCCCTAGTGGAGGAACTAGGGGGTGGTGGAAGGCTCTCGGAGGGAGTTGGGGATGCTCGCATTCCCATATCTCTCCAGGGGCGGGTTCAGTGTACCTCCCAAGGGAACACATATGCACAGCCTGATTATGCAATAAGAGCTAGTAGGGCAGATTTCGTAACGGGTGTCGGCAGGGACACGGAAGTTGCCACCCGAAATCCCTGGGTGACGACGTCCTTGCCCTCCAGGCAACAAGGAGCAGAGCGGTGGGTGGCTGAAGAGGGTTTCGGAGAAATCCGAAACTTTGCTAAGGCCGTCCACCCACACCGTGGAACGAGACAATCGTGTCGCAGGGCAGGCTCGCCGCGCTCCTACGATGATTTTTTTTGTGTATGGTCACCTTTAGTGAGCCATTTTTACACTTAATAACTCTCAATTTTCACCTAGAAGCCAGTCGAATAATATTAGATTTTTGCATTATATTCAGGTCACTAGTCTAGTCTCACCCTGTATGATGTAAAGTCCCAATCTCCACCCAGTGGAACTCCACTGTACGTAGTTTTACCGATTTACCGGAAATTCCTGACTAGTTTTCAATTTTATTAATTTGTGGCCCCAAACAGTCGAGCACCCGGTATACAGAACACTTAGAGCAAGGTTTCGACACGCTAGTCTCTTGTTGGGTGGAAAGATTCCGTGGCTCCATTTGTTTTCACAAATTATTTTATTTCAATTCGATTTCTCATCAGGTTGGCCAAATCGGAAAACGGGTATAGATTCCTCGGCGAAGGAATACGTGTATTTCTTCGGCGTTCAAGAATCACGTTGGGTTATGGTTTTTCTCGGGGCTCTCCGAATATCGAACCGCCCTAGGAATCGAGATATCTGAAATTCTGACTTTCAATATCTCCCTAGATCTGGGGAGTATTTAGTGACTTTTGTCAAATACTCCCTAGAAAACGCAGGTAACGGGACTTTAACGGTCATTTGCCCAAATCCCGCGCGTTTTCGCGAGCTAGGGTTTTGTTCAGCCAAGGGCGACGCCCACTTTGGCCCTCTAGGCCAATGGGTGTCGCGGATTCAGCAGTCAGGATTGCATAAATATGCAAGCAGCGAAGCAGCAGACAGCCACTCTTTCTTGTCGAATTGCAGTGTAATAATCAATTTTGTGTTTCCGTTAAATAACTTACGTTTGTTTGGCTTTGCTTTTTGTCTCTGCAATTCATCGTTTTGGCTAGCAGTTAGAGTCAGGTTCTCGGTAATAATAATTCAGTTCACAGTAGATTCATAACGTTTTGTTTCTATCTTAAAGGGGGTTAGACTCACTTGTACGGTTTACAGGTGTTTTATTCGCGCTACGAAAGTACGTTGATAGGTAGTTTAACTCTCGAGCAATAATCAGTGTAAAGTGATCTTTTGCAACGGACACTTAGGGATTTAACTTCATCAAAGTTATTTCCCGACTTAATACCTGTACGCGACGTTGACGAAAAATCCCCATCGTATGAAAAGGGGTCAGGCACCAAAACGAGATCTCACCTGATACAATCGGCTCGATCGTAGAGTTCCACGAAGATTGTATCGTTCGAGCTTAAATTCCTCGGCCTGTCAAGACATCATTAGCTGCGACTTTGTCCTGTGGTACCTAGGGGTTTCGCGTTCTTCCCATACCTATTTCCTGCGGCTGTTCTCGGCTTTTCCACCTGAGACAGTCTGGTTAGGCTCCGTGATCCTTTTACCCAAATCTCTGTCTTGGTTTTTGTCACATCCAGTTGTAATTTTTGAAGTAAAAATTTTTCAAGTTTAATTTTCCTTTTTGGTGCTTCACACAAATTTTGAAGTTAGGAAATTTTATTTAGATAGTTTTTCTAAACCGTGAATCCTTCCTCCCTCGTCCATTTCCCGGCGAGGTCTTGTTAGGTGTTAGGTTAGTTAGCTATAGGGTGACCCTTCTCATCGTCACACTTGAGTTGGGTCGACGCGAGGTCGATTTTAGTGCACTTCTCCTTTGCCACACACTTGCACACGCAAGTAGCCCGACAATACATTACAGCCGTAATTGTTGTCCTTTAGAGCAATGACGAATATGAGATTGAGATCTCATATGCTCGCGGAGGAGAATACCCAAGCCGTGTTCGCCGGCGTTGGGCTTTCTCGGACACCTCCGCCGTCGGGTGACTTAGACGCCAGGCGTCTATTCCCCGAAGCGTCGCGACGCCTCGACGGAGACGTCCCCCAGGTACGTACTACCGGGGAAAACCGTGAGTTGACGATGTCAACTACCTTGTCCCCGAGAAGGGTGCTGGACCAAGGTACTTTAGAGTCGAGCTTAGACGGAGGGAGGCAGCCTTCCCCGTCGGCTCAGGTAGGGTTAGTTATCGATTCCGCGGGAGTTGTCACAACTCCACCTCTGGAAGCTCGTTTTGAACGTTTTCAATTGACCAGAAATGTATCTGTTCGCAGGTCGGAGAGTTACAGAGGAGTCCATGCTGGCGAAGCTCGCGAGGTACGCCCCCTCGGAATGCGCCGAAGCGCTCCGAGGTCATTGGGTGTGCCCCACGCACAACAGCTGAGGCCACAAGAAGCAGAGGTGCATACCCTAAGGGAACCGGGTGATGCTGAGGCCCTAGTGGAGGAACTAGGGGGTGGTGGAAGGCTCTCGGAGGGAGTTGGGGATGCTCGCATTCCCATATCTCTCCAGGGGCGGGTTCAGTGTACCTCCCAAGGGAACACATATGCACAGCCTGATTATGCAATAAGAGCTAGTAGGGCAGATTTCGTAACGGGTGTCGGCAGGGACACGGAAGTTGCCACCCGAAATCCCTGGGTGACGACGTCCTTGCCCTCCAGGCAACAAGGAGCAGAGCGGTGGGTGGCTGAAGAGGGTTTCGGAGAAATCCGAAACTTTGCTAAGGCCGTCCACCCACACCGTGGAACGAGACAATCGTGTCGCAGGGCAGGCTCGCCGCGCTCCTACGATGATTTTTTTTGTGTATGGTCACCTTTAGTGAGCCATTTTTACACTTAATAACTCTCAATTTTCACCTAGAAGCCAGTCGAATAATATTAGATTTTTGCATTATATTCAGGTCACTAGTCTAGTCTCACCCTGTATGATGTAAAGTCCCAATCTCCACCCAGTGGAACTCCACTGTACGTAGTTTTACCGATTTACCGGAAATTCCTGACTAGTTTTCAATTTTATTAATTTGTGGCCCCAAACAGTCGAGCACCCGGTATACAGAACACTTAGAGCAAGGTTTCGACACGCTAGTCTCTTGTTGGGTGGAAAGATTCCGTGGCTCCATTTGTTTTCACAAATTATTTTATTTCAATTCGATTTCTCATCAGGTTGGCCAAATCGGAAAACGGGTATAGATTCCTCGGCGAAGGAATACGTGTATTTCTTCGGCGTTCAAGAATCACGTTGGGTTATGGTTTTTCTCGGGGCTCTCCGAATATCGAACCGCCCTAGGAATCGAGATATCTGAAATTCTGACTTTCAATATCTCCCTAGATCTGGGGAGTATTTAGTGACTTTTGTCAAATACTCCCTAGAAAACGCAGGTAACGGGACTTTAACGGTCATTTGCCCAAATCCCGCGCGTTTTCGCGAGCTAGGGTTTTGTTCAGCCAAGGGCGACGCCCACTTTGGCCCTCTAGGCTAATGGGTGTCGCGGATTCAGCAGTCAGGATTGCATAAATATGCAAGCAGCGAAGCAGCAGACAGCCACTCTTTCTTGTCGAATTGCAGTGTAATAATCAATTTTGTGTTTCCGTTAAATAACTTACGTTTGTTTGGCTTTGCTTTTTGTCTCTGCAATTCATCGTTTTGGCTAGCAGTTAGAGTCAGGTTCTCGGTAATAATAATTCAGTTCACAGTAGATTCATAACGTTTTGTTTCTATCTTAAAGGGGGTTAGACTCACTTGTACGGTTTACAGGTGTTTTATTCGCGCTACGAAAGTACGTTGATAGGTAGTTTAACTCTCGAGCAATAATCAGTGTAAAGTGATCTTTTGCAACGGACACTTAGGGATTTAACTTCATCAAAGTTATTTCCCGACTTAATACCTGTACGCGACGTTGACGAAAAATCCCCATCGTATGAAAAGGGGTCAGGCACCAAAACGAGATCTCACCTGATACAATCGGCTCGATCGTAGAGTTCCAAGAAGATTGTATCGTTCGAGCTTAAATTCCTCGGCCTGTCAAGACATCATTAGCTGCGACTTTGTCGTTGGCGAGCCACATTTCCTGTGGTACCTAGGGGTTTCGCGTCCTTCCCATACCTATTTCCTGCGGCTGTTCTCGGCTTTTCCACCTGAGACAGTCTGGTTAGGCTCCGTGATCCTTTACCCAAATCTCTGTCTTGGTTTTTGTCACATCCAGTTGTAATTTTTAAAGTAAAATTTTTCAAGTTTAATTTTCCTTTTTGGTGCTTCACACAATTTTTGAAGTTAGGAAATTTTATTTAGATAGTTTTTCTAAACCGTGAATCCTTCCTCCCTCGTCCATTTCCCGGCGAGGTCTTGTTAGGTGTTAGGTTAGTTAGCTATAGGGTGACCCTTCTCATCGTCACACTTGAGTTGGGTCGACGCGAGGTCGATTTTAGTGCACTTCTCCTTTGCCACACACTTGCACACGCAAGTAGCCCGACAATACATTACAGCCGTAATTGTTGTCCTTTAGAGCAATGACGAATATGAGATTGAGATCTCATATGCTCGCGGAGGAGAATACCCAAGCCGTGTTCGCCGGCGTTGGGCTTTCTCGGACACCTCCGCCGTCGGGTGACTTAGACGCCAGGCGTCTATTCCCCGAAGCGTCGCGACGCCTCGACGGAGACGTCCCCCAGGTACGTACTACCGGGGAAAATCGTGAGTTGACGATGTCAACTACCTTGTCCCCGAGAAGTGTGCTGGACCAAGGTACTTTAGAGTCGAGCTTAGACGGAGGGAGGCAGCCTTCCCCGTCGGCTCAGGTAGGGTTAGTAATCGATTCCGCGGGAGTTGTCACAACTCCACCTTTGGAAGCCCGTTTTGAGCAATTTCGACTAACCAGAAATGTATCTGTTTGCAGGTCGGAGGGCTACGAAGGAGTCCGTGCTGGCGAAGCTCGTGAGGTACGCCCCCTCGGAATGCGCCGAAGCGCTCCGGGGTCATCGGGTGTGCCCCACGCACCACAGCGGAGGCCGGATATAGATGTGCATACCCTAAGGGAACCGGGTGATGCTGAGGCCCTAGTGGAAGAACTAGGGGGTGGTGGAAGGCTCTCGGAGGGAGTTGGGAATGCTCGCATTCCCATATCTCTCCAGGGGCGGGTTCAGCGTACCTCCCAAGGGATACAATATGCACGGCCAGAACAAGCGATAAGAGCTACGAAGGCAGATTTCGAATCAGGTGTCGGCTGGGACACGGAAGTTGCCACCCGAAATCCCTGGGTGACGACGTCCTTGCCCTCCAGGTCACTTGGAGCAGAGCGGTGGTCGGCTGAAGGGGGTTTCGGAGAAATCCGAAACTTTGCGGAAGCCGTCCATCCACACCTTTTTACGAGACAATCGATACGTGTCAACGAATACAGTCGGACGGAAGACTGAACGGTTCAATGGGTATCGCACATTGAAGGTGACGACCTCCGTAAAGCTGACATGTTTTTTCTCTTAAATATTGTTATTTGAGACACCCGGTACATCATTTGGCAGCCGCCATGTTTTTTTTTTCTCTATTAATTACTGTATTTTGAACCACCTGGTATAACATTTGACAGCCGACATGTTTTTTTCTCTTTTTGAGTCTGAATATATCATCCACAATCATTATTCTTATTATATATATTATAAGCGCGCGGTAGTGGAGAATTGTTATCAATCTAAGGGATCTATCGCCGCTACTCGATGAACGCCAAACACAACGACGCAACCAAATTTAGCAGTGCGCGCTGTACTGGACAATTGTTATCAATCTAAGGGATCTCTTTCGACTACGTCACACGATGAACGCAGACCAGCGACGAACCGAGAGTCCAAAGTTCAAGGTGGATTCAAAAGCCTATAGCTCACCTACGTAGATAATAACTGAGCTACAGCTTTATTGATAGTGAAGAAGCATTTGGTTGAATAAAAAAACATCAATTTGAAAATTCCTAAAGAAAATAGTTTACAAAAATATCTGAATTTTACTTATCGCACTCAGATCTGAAACTCCTCGAGATTAAAATGCTATAAGAGATTCAACTACACCTGTTGTGCCTCTAGGTCTCATATAATACTTTGCGTCTAAAATTATCTCGACTACTTGGCCAATAAATGACCTACAGTATTTAGACTATAACTTTTTAACGGAAAGACTAAGAAAAATGATTGAGGTGTCAAAATATAATGCTTTTGTCTGGAGTATATGGATTCAGACAGTCTTGGAGAAATAACTGGCCGCATACTTGCAATGGGCGGGAATTAATCAGATTGGTTTCAATTAAACAAGTCTTATGACGAGAAGAAATTAAAGTTGCCTAACCCTCTCCCCACCTACCTGATAATGAATACCAAAAAAAAGAAACAGAGTCAAACTGCAAAAATGTGATCAAAATAGACGGACGTTTTTCGCGTTCCAAAAAACAACTGAAAATTGAAACGCTTCAACATGCAAAAATGCAACCACAATAAACGTTTTTCGCGTTCTGAAAAAACAGCCTTAAATTAAACAGAAAAACTGTACATTTCCGATTGGGATCGCACGTTGAAACGCTAAACTCCTGTTGAAACATTTTTTTTTATAAATGAGATGCTCTGTATACCTTCTTGATTAGGATTGAAACGTCCTATGAGCGTTTTTTCCTATCTTGAATAGTTTTTGAACACTCTGTGTATGTCTAAGAAAATTTTGGAACACTCAGTATGAAATATTACCATATTTTTCTATTGGGTCCCCATATCCTTAATGATACGTATTTTCTGCATACCATTTTCCACATGACATTTGACACATGCACCAGCCATGTTTTTTTCTCTTAAATAACGTGTGATCCCTGTATATACTATTGCTGAATACTTTGCTACTCCCAATGACCCATTTTCCATCTGACACATACATGTAGCAGCCATGATATTTATGTACCTGTACAACCATGTTTATTTGTCCCATATTTCTTTTTTCTTCAACGATATTACCAATGATTACTGACAGATATCGAGTGTGAGGTGCCGCCGATAAATTGAGCGACGTTCTAAACGAAAAATGTCAAACGTTAACGAATCGACTACTAACATTTGAGCGATGAGTACATAACGCATTAAAATGTGAGGTTTATGGCACTTATGGCAGTTGACGGAAGGAAATTCTATTATTTTCTTGATCCCCCATAAAAGTTGTCTTGTTAGAGTACCCGCACGTTTCGGTATCTTTACTAATAACGAAGATAGCCTCCTATGCCCTTTTGGCATTGGAAAATGCTTAAAAATGTTTCATGACATCGAAACGAATCCATTGATGCCAAAATCATCGAAATCGGACAACCGGAAGTGAAAACCGGAAGTGACCATTTCATTGCATATTGGAACTCTCCTCGATGTGGACAATCCGAATTCACTATTACTTTTCTTCTACCTCAATTTTTTCAAACCGGAAGTGCTTATTTTTTGATGATTCGTATAGATACGACATATCGTTAATGCGTTTTTGGACACTGATGGATTTGATGTATTCCTTCATGATGTCAAATGGTGGTGATGTTTATTTTTTCTCAAAACACTCGGTAGATATTTTCTATCTATGATGAGACATATGACAAATGACAGAAGCTGTTATCTTTTTTCCAAAAGCAATGATGTTTAAATCAAAACGCCCCTGTATATATTTTCCCCAATAAAATTTGTGAGACGTCCCTGTACAACTATGATGAGCGTTGACCACTCAGAAGCAGCCATGTTTTTTTTTTAAACTTGAATCCCCATACCCTCCATGATGTGTTTTTTTCTTTGACCTCCGTGTTTTTTTCTCTTAAATGATATGTTGGTACACCTGGTATACTAAATCTAATGAGCAGCCGCCATGTTTTTTCTCTCATAAATTATATGTGGTACACCTGGTCTACTGAATCTAACGAGCACCCACCATGTTTTTTTTCTCTTAAATGGTATGTTTTGAGACACCTGGTATACTGAATCTAACGAGCAGCCGTCATGTTTTTTTTCTCTTAACTGATACGTTTTGAGACACCTGGTATACTAAATAAGACAAGCACCCACCATGTTTTTTTCTCTCAAATGGTATGTTTTGATACACCTGGTATACTAAACCTAACGAGCAGCCGCCATGTTTTTTTTCTCTCAAATGATACTTTTTGAGACACCCTATACACATAGCTTGTTGAAACGCTAGACCACCGTTGAACCGCAATTTTTTCACATTTATTCCAAACATCATTATTATTATCAGACTCACAATCATTATTTTTTTTTAAATATTCAAACAGCGTGCTCTGGTAGCTGGAGAAATATATACCCCACATTTGTACATCAACTTGTACGAAGTCTCCGTGGAGACAAGGCTAGCGTCACTCGCTACCAAGCAAAAGGACGATGGTTCAAACCTCTGCTGCTGAAATCTTTTTTCTTTATAAATTCAATTCAAAATATGTGTGCGCCGCGCTCTATTGGCAAAACGTTATCAATCAACTGGATCTCTCTCGATTACGTCACACGATGAACGCGAAGCAGCGACGCTCTGATTTTACCCCCACTCCAAAAAGAGCAAAAAATTGCAAAACGGATCTTAAAAATCCTTATGCAGATTAACATATAAAAATGATCAAATTGATTGTAGAACTCACGCGTGACCTTGAAAGGAACCAAAATTGCCAGAACGGATCTTAAAAATCCTTATGGCAATTAACATGTAAAAATGATCAAATTGATGTAGAACTCTTGTAGCTCCTTTACTGCGGTAGAACAGAGGTGGTTCAGTATAAAATTGACATTGGAAATGCCCGACCAATCCGGCAATCAGCCAGAAGACTTCCTCTCGCCAAAAAGGAAGAGGCTGACAATATAGTCAGTAATATGGAGAAAGACGGAGTCATCGAGCCATCCGACAGTCCTTGGGCCTGTCCAGTAGAACTGGTATAGAAGAAAGATGATTCAACCCGGTTTTGCGTTGATTATCGTCAACTGAACAACGTGACGAAAAAGGACAGTTACCCTCTTCCGAGAATAGACGACACGCAAGACACGCTGGCGGGCTTTACGATTTCCTGGTTACATGGCAAATGAGTGAATACATGCCTTGCTTTCTGTCTGTAATAAATTTGAATTATTCAAGTTCTATGTGAAATATAAAATTACTTTCTGGTGTATTGTGAAGATAAGTTCCTTTTGATCTCTCAGATCCGAAGAAAAACCTCCCAGTGTTACAGTGAAGTTAGTTAGGCGCATCATCCATCATGGGTCTAACCAAAAAAGATTTGGATGAAATTGGAAACATGATTGAAACTAAAACTTAAAGTCTATTAACAGAGGACTCGATGAAAAATATCGTTGAAAAAATTGTTAGAAGCATAACTGATAAGTACGATAACATGATATGTGAACTCAGTCAACAGCTCAAAGTTCTAAAAAACGATAATGAATCCCTTCGAATGGAAATGGATTACTTTGATCAAGTAAGTAGAAATAAAAACATTCGAATATTCGGGGTGGCAGAATCTACCAATGAAAATCTACCCTCCACAATATTAAAGATTATGCATGAAAACCTAAAAGTTTCTAACATTAAAGAATGTGATATAAAAAGCTGCCGTCGAGTTTTCAATAAAAAACCCACTTCGAATGACGAATCGTTCAGCGCGAGTAGCGCGTCCAACAACAAGCTACCCGGTTTGGGTTGAATTAAACAGTGTTGCCATACGTAATAAAGTTCTGGGTAATAGGAGACTTCTGAAATCCAGTGGAATTTTCATTCATTAAGACTTGACAAAACGTCGTGTGACACTATTCAAGTATGCCTATAACAAGCTTCCTAAAAAAAAGTGTTTGGTGCCGCAACGGACATATTTATGCAAAAATTAATAATGTTACACATATTATCAGAAAAGAGGGAGACATTGATCGATTATTATTATGTAAATGAGTATTTTTTCATTCATTATTTTTTTATTTTTTTTCATTCCCTTCTCTCGCTCTCTCATTCAATATTTGTTATCACTATTCCTTAAGTAAAATGGTACAAGTAATGTTATTTCTTTATATTCTTCTCCGATTATTATTGTAGTTATCGATATTATCACACATGAATGTTTAGATAGGTGTATAGTGAATATATAACTACTTTATTTTACTTTGTTCGCCTATTTCCCGAGGGAGTAGAATTTATAACTATCTGTGTCTATCTATGACTATCCTGCCATCTGCTATACAGCGGATTATATAGTAGCATTTACAGTTCTCGATAAATCGAGTCTATCCGGCGACTTCTTAGATGTCCCTAGAACCTTCGGTTAGAAAGTTCGCGTTTCTTCCACGTGATTCATGTGCTTGTGAGCTTAGAAATGTTTCCGTGGGGTGCATACTTAATGAGGTTTATGCGTAATGAGATGATCAGGGCCGGGCTGGTCTCGAGGCTGGTCTCGAAATCGTTACAATATCATTTTGTCGTTGTTCTATGGGTTTACATGTTGTTAAGTAACCATAGTTATACGGAATATAGTTAGTTTTTAGTTTCTCACTTTTTAAAATACGTAATTTTGTTGATGATAACTTTACAATTTACCCATTATAAATTGGAATACCCCGCCTATGGGTTGATGTTTACTGGTATATCTTTCCAATTCAGAATTTATTTTTTCTTCAAAAAAACACCGTTTTCGCGACAGAGAGAGTGCTTTATACTTTGGCTTGCTCTGGAACTTGGTGTCGGTAAAATTACGCAACTTTGAATTATTACTGTAGTAAAACTACACTAACTAATTTTTCTAATTTATTTAAAACACTACTTAAAACAATCATTACACTAAAACATAGACTTCAATAACTATTTCAATTTATTTCTACTGTGGCTATCTATCAGCGAACTATGGAACTGTTACTAACTCTGAATTCTGACATCACATGTCTCAGCTACTTGCTTAGTTGATTGTTGTGGGTTATTTACCATTTCGGCTAGTACTTGAATTTCAACATCTTCCGTAATTATTTTCGGCCTCCCAGATCTCGGAGCATCTTTCACGGTGCCAGTTTGGTTAAATTTTGCCACCAATTTCTGCAGATATTTTCGACACATCGGACGTTCTGGAAACCGTTCATTGAAAATGCGAATAGCAGCGTGGTAATTTCGGTTAGCATCACCAAATATCATAACGGCTTCAACTTTGTCTGCTACTGAACGAGCCATATTAATCAACAAGAGAAATTGAAAACCGTTTGAAACAAAGTTTTGAAAACCTACAAAATGTCAATGACATTTGGCAAAAACAGATGTTTTTTTTGTCATGGATAAAATAAACGCGCCTAGCGTGCATAGCCTACCTCATTAATTTATTCGTGAACTGGTGCAAAAGTAGTCGAAATAATTATTTACAAGTGTTCATAAGTCCAAAACTATTAACTTTTTTGATAGAAAACCATTTATCAAACTTGTTCAGAATTCAACGTAGAATGTAATAATGCAATGAAATACAGGGTGTTCCATTTAAAAAAATTAACTTCTAAGTCACCGTGCTTTTTTGAGACACTCTGTATGAATGAAACTTAAACCATTAAAGAGATCGAATGAAACCCTACAACTTATGTATTCAACATTTTTTTGTAATATGTAGAATAAAGAAGTTACAGGGGGAGCGACGGACTTTTGGTCCTCACTGTATATTCCACCAACTCCATCCCATCCATGCAAGGGAAGTGGCGTTCAATTGAGCAAAAGAGAAATCCATAACGACGTGTTTGAAAATTGGCATTTTTTTTAGTGTCCAGACAATTCTATCGGAATTTTAGTTGCCAAACTCCTATATTTTCAGCGTCATGTTGATTACTAATCATTTCCAGAATAGGACATAACCTTTGGGTAGTCGGTAATTGAATTACACCAGCATAATAAAACACCTTTTTGCCATCCCCATGAAGTCTACGAATTATAGAGCCAGTGGCATCAAGATGCAATATCGGAGTTTCGAGAGATCTTGCGATAGAAAGTTGCTCTTTGCTATAAATATAAACATGAAGAGGATCCCTGAAAAACTGAATGTATTCCGGATGCTCTTTCGTCATGGGTACCGAGTCAATGCTGTCATTTGAATGGCGATCGTTTTTTGCCAATATTTCACCGTTTTCGCGACAGAGAGAGTGCTTTATACTTTGGCTTGCTCTGGAACTTGGTGTTGGTAAAATTACGCAACTTTAAATTATTACTGTAGTAAAACTACACTAACTAATTTTTCTAATTTATTTAAAACACTACTTAAAACAATCATTACACTAAAACATAGACTTCAATATCTATTTCAATTTATTTCTACTGTGGCTATCTGTCAGCGAACTCTGGAACTGTTACTAACTCTGAATTCTGACTATCCCGCCATCTAAAACCCAGTGGCTTATATACTAGTATTTACAGTTCTCGGCCATTCGAGCCTTTCGGGCGAGTTCTAAGATGTCCCCAGAACCTTCATTAGAAGTTTCGCGATTCTTCCACGTGATTTATTTGTTTGTCAGCGGAGAACTTGTTTACATTTCGAGTTAACGATGATCACGGCCGGACTCGAGGCCGGTCTCGAAATCGTTATATTGCCCCCTTCTTAAAGACGTTTCGTCCCGAAATGTCATTTCTGGAGTGCGGATACATCTGCAAGATTCTCCATATCTGCACCTGGACGTTCGATGGAAGTAACACTCCACAGTCTTCGTGATGGGTCGAGGAAGATGGTTGCAGCACACTAGAATCTTGAAGCCGCTGGATCTGAATATTGTCTGCATCATGCTCCCTATAACTCTGCAGTCCAGCCCATCAATCCCACAGGCCAATTTTGGGATTGCCAGGTCCACAAGATTCTGGTCCAACATCATGTCTCTTAATCTGGCTCTTCCATACATCTTCATAAGACGGCTTATCTCGAGAACACTTCTTGGTAACCAGATAGTAGATGTTTCTCTGGCCTTTCCTCAGCTGTAACACCCCTCCAACTTCCGGGTTCTGTTCCCGCAGTTCCTGGAGTCGACCGAACTTCTTGGAGAAAACTACTGCAATGCCTCTGGACATTTGGAGATCTTCTGCCACACAGTGGCAGGCGCCTTGAAAAGATCTAGTGGTTCCTCTCGAGTCGAGTTCATGTTGAACTTTCTGTCCATTTGAGTACAAGGACATGAATTTATGGAACGTCATCGCATCCTCCTGTGGTGTGAGGGTGCGGACTTGGTCGTGGTTTCCGGCATAAGGGGACAACCTATTGAAGTGGACTACCCTAGGTTTTCCTCGTGATGGCTTATATATGCGGTAGACGAGGTCGTTTATCCTTTTCATGATCTTATATGGACCTTCCCACGAATTCCGAAGCTTTGGTGATAGTCCACGGCGACGTTTAGGGTTGTACAGCCAGACTAGGTCACCTATCTGATATCCACCAGCATCAGCCTTGATGTCGTAGGTCTCCTTCATTCTGTCGCTGGCACTCTGGATGTTCAAACGGACCCGTTCATGGATATCGTTCATTCGCTGTCGTAGTTTACTGACGTAGTCATCTCCCGCGGTAGCGTCCCAAACTTCAGGTCACAAGGAAGTCGCAGCTCTCGGCCCATATTAACACTAGCAGGGGTTTGGCCGGTTGACTCTTGAACTGCGGAACGATATGCCATCAGGAACAGATGAAGGTACTGGTCCCAATCCTTCTGGTGGTCAGAGACTACCTTAAGAGAGTCATAGTTACGACCGCACCGGGGGGGTCTGGGGGGGCCGGTCAGGCCCCACCAGCCTGGGCACGTCTCCCACTGGGTGGGCGGCCAAGTACGCTGGTGTGCTCTAGTGAGCCAAAACTTTTCCCCCCATTGTGACTTCCCCCGGGTGTTAGCTGTGCGTCCTGCCATGATCGCGTACGATTTCGAAGGGGGAACCGTGAGTTTCTCATTACAGGAGGGGCCTGCCGTGGGGACCGCAAACCGTCCCCGGACCTTCCCCACTTCTCTTTAGCTCTCAGCCTCACATGGTTTTCACTATGACTCTGACTTTCAGCTCTGAGATGTTGCCGGAACTGTGACGGCTTCGTACCCTAAGGATCATGCATACACACATGAATGGGTCCCCCAAAATCCCCGCAGTCCCCTTAACGAACCACTTGCCCCTGAGAAGCCAACACCAGCCGGAGGGGCGAGCTAGCCGATACTCGGGGCTCCCCTCCACCCTCAGTACCATTAATCATGAACCTCCGATCATGCCGAGAATGGTCGCCGTTCGGCCCAGGTTTCCCTGTGACAGCCTACTACATATCAGCTGAAGCCGCGGTGGCACGTTGCCCAGACAGCTGGGATGGTGTACACCAACGACAACTTTTAAGGGTAAACGCCATGTAGTCTACACCGTTTACTCGTCTTTCGGATATTCAGCATCTGGCACATTTCCTGAAACAGATTCGACTCAAAATTTCTGCCTTGATCCGAATGCAGCTCCAACGGGACTCCGAATCGACAAATCCACTCCTTCACCAAGACGTCGGCAACGGTGATGGCTTCTTGGTTGGGCAGCGCATAGGCTTCGCAGATAGATAGCCACATTAGAAATAAATTGAAATAATTAATAAAGTCTATATTTTAGTCGAATAATTGTTTTAAGTAGTGTTTTAAATAAATTAGAAAAATTAGTTTAGTGCAGTTTTATTACAATATTTTATCTTTGAGTGAACTGACAATCACAGCAAATAATTTAGATTCCGTACGATCAGACGATGTTTCTAAAAAAGCTCGCTCGGAAATATTGGCAAAAAACGATCGCCATTCAAATGACAGCATTGACTCAGTACCCATGACGAAAGAGCATCCGGAATACATTCAATTTTTCAGGGATCCTCTTCATGTTTATATTTATAGCAAAGAGCAACTTTCTATCGCAAGATCTCTCGAAACTCCGATATTGCATCTTGATGCCACTGGCTCTATAATTCGTAGACTTCATGGGGATGGCAAAAAGGTGTTTTATTATGCTGGTGTATTTCAATTACCGACTACCCAAAGGTTATGTCCTATTCTGGAAATGATTAGTAATCAACATGACGCTGAAAATATAGGAGTTTGGCAACTAAAATTCCGATAGAATTGTCTGGACACTAAAAAAAATTGCCAATTTTCAAACACGTCGTTATGGATTTCTCTTTTGCTCAATTGAACGCCACTTCCCTTGCATGGATGGGATGGAGTTGGTGGAATATACAGTGAGGACCAAAAGTCCGTCGCTCCCCCTGTAACTTCTTTATTCTACATATTACAAAAAAATGTTAAATACATAAGTTGTAGGGTTTCATTCGATCTCTTTAATGGTTTAAGTTTCATTCATACAGAGTGTCTCAAAAAAGCACGGTGACTTAGAAGTTAATTTTTTTAAATGGAACACCCTGTATTTCATTGCATTATTACATTCTACGTTGAATTCTGAACAAGTTTGATAAATGGTTTTCTATCAAAAAAGTTAATAATTTTGGACTTATGAACACTTGTAAATAATTATTTCGACTACTTTTGCACCAGTTCACGAATAAATTAATGAGGTAGGCTATGCACGCTAGGCGCGTTTATTTTATCCATGACAAAAAAAAATTAACTTCTAAGTCACCGTGCTTTTTTGAGACACTCTGTATGAATGAAACTTAAACCATTAAAGAGATCGAATGAAACCTTATGTATTAACTTATGTATTTAACATTTTTTTGTAATATGGAAAATGAAGAAGTTACGGGGGGGGCGACGGACTTTTGGTCCTCACTGTATAAATTTGACTTATGATTGCCTGATTCATTCGAAAGCATTTTCAACGAGGAAAACAAAAATACACATATGTTGCTTCCACATGTTCCATATAATGTGTCAATATATAAAGGAGCATTTTGTTTTGTGTGAATCAAGGCAATCTGTACGAGAAAGTTCAGCATCAGCTATCAATTTGAAGAGGTGGGACTACTTTTGTGAGTGGTTTTCGCATATTTATATAGTTCTCAATTCGATAACGAAAACTGTGAACTTCGAAGAAAGTTGGCATTCCTTATTGAAATTATGTTGTGATGATAAAACGAATATCGATAAGTTCAATAAGGAAACAACTAACACGGAAAATGAGGATGCGTCCACAACTTTAAAAAACAAAACCACCTTATACGAATCCAGTAATTTTTTCTCAAAAAAGATTGAGGGAATAAAGTTGACTGAATATGCAACTGCCGATCAAAATCCATTTTATAATCCCGCATTTTTTCAAGTAGTCATAAAAAAATAAATTCCATTTGCATCCTTGTGGAGTGGAATAATAGTCGGTAATAGAGAAAGATTTAGCAACGCTCCTGCTGAAAGGTGGTTAGGAATTCTCAAGAACTCACTGTTGAACAAAAATATGACTCAAAAATGTAGCCGCGTTGTGAGAAAATTGCGAAAGTGCGCACTTTTCGTTTGTATGGAGGCAAGATTGAAGAATACCAAAAACAAAACGAAATGCAAAAAAAATTATTGCTCATGAATCGATTTCAGACTTTTCTACTGAAGAAAGATGCCAGAAAAAAACTCTTATGAGTAAAAATAAAAACAATTTTTTGAGAAACACGCTTAAAAAAATCTCAAAAATTACTCAACAGACCAAAATAACGATACCAGGCACCCATGCCACATACTGTGGTGAAGGACTCCTTGACGTGTCTGCCCAAGGGGTCGCCTGTGATAGTTGTGAAGGTTGGATTCACCAAACATGTGTATCGAATGCCTCTCAGTCTTTCGACAATTCATTTTGTTGTAAGTATTGTGAAAAAGATGAATCTCAAAATGGTGCTGCTGAAGAAATAAAAAAAGAACATTTTTCAAAATATCGAATAAAATGTGAGATATTCTTCAACAATAATTATAAAAAGACCTCAGAAGAATATCGAAAAACTTACTCGAGATCAGAGAAATAGCATACTTTCGAAAGATGAAAGGAAATTACGTGTCACGAGGTTTTATTTCGGAAGAAATTTTTGGACTAATACCTATTAATGCCTACTAATTCCTTGCTAAGTTCTATACAGATTCACTATATTTCTGAAGTTTTTTATACAGTGTCCGCCAAAAACTTGGAACCATTTGGGAAACTTTTTAACTAATAGTTTCTCAGAAAATTTCATTCTACATAAAAGTTGGTGCATTCAGTTAGACTAAATATTTGCATAGCCTTTTTTATCAGTGGCGTGCGTTTAAGCAGGAATCGGCCGATATTGTAATTCCACTATGGAGTAAAGTGGCATTACTATACAAAATATCAAAAATTTTTTTTGAAAAAAGTGGTTTTCATATACGAACTATCTTTTAAAAGACAGTAAAGGTTATATGCGTCTTTATTTAAGTGAGAAAAAGAGCCTCCATTTTCATCTATTGCTCATTAGGTAATTATTGAAATCAGTAATTGGCAGACTAAACTAAATAACTGAAAATATCTTTCAATTGCAAACAACTTTTTTCAATAACATTTGTCACTTTACTCCATAGTGATATTAGAATATTGGCTGATTCCCGCTTAACCGCACGCCACTAATAAAAACGGCTATGCGCATATTTAGTCTAATTAAATATACCAACTTTTATGTGGAATGAAATTTTTTGAGAAACCATTAGTTAAAAAGTTTTCCGTATGGTTCCAAGTTTTTGGCAGACATTGTAGAACCCATTGATGGAATTTTATTATTTCATGCCATTATAATGCTCCAACCAATATGTTTATTATTTCTACACAACGAAACAATACTCATTTCATATATCTATTTTGTATCCGCAAAGTAGTTTATGTAATGTATTTTTTTTATAATACGACCTTTAGAGAGTACTATACTACGGCCTTCCAGCCGACAACACAGTGGCCTAACTTTTTTATTTTTAGAGTTAGACCCACAGTTACTGAGAACGAAATCCTGATCTCGAAAAAATACGCATTTTTCGGAAAATTTTGTCGTCTGCCTGTCTGTTTGTCTGTCCGTCGTGACCAGAAACCGCCTTATATCTCCGGAACCGTTGGAGATTAACCCTTTGCCGACTGGCGGTACTCATAAGTAGGACCATTTAAAAATTCTATTTGAACCGTTATACTATCGTGTAGACGTATAAATGTCTGTTGGTACTCATAGGTACACCTAACTCAGCGACGTAATATCAACTATTATGTAGATGTCGCTCAAGAAGTCTAGTCATTCAGATCAATTGATGACCAGTGCTGTGCATGTGATACCCTTTTGGAAGTCAGTTTTTACTCGTGCTATTGTGAGGAATATTTTGATGTGGTAAGCGATTTTTTTATATAATTTGCAATAGGGTATTGTCTTCAGTCAGTTCAGATAATAAGTACGGCCTAGAAATACATTTGTGGCTAAAAATGAACATTAGAACGTTTGACACTCGGAAGTACCGACAGGCGGTTACAGTCTTGTGTCATAATCTTTTTAGGCCAGGTACTTTCGATTTTATTAGGCCTGGTATTTTCGTATTTTCGGTAATTTTTTATTGGTATTTTTTCATTTCAGGCAATAATGGCGCATAGTAGTTATTACTGGAAAACACCGTTAACAGACCCAGGAACTCTTAGATGAAGCTGATACAGTTTTAGAAGGAATTGAGTGTGATATTGAGCTGGATAATAATTTCCAAACAGATGTGGAAGACGATGATAATGACGAATTGGATATGTTGCAAGAAGATGGGGAAGTTATGAATATTGAGACTTTGAGTGTTGAAAGAAAAAATGAATAACCTAAAATATCTAAAAAGAAAAAAGAAGATCAGGAAGAAATTGATAGAAAGTAGAGGAAAAGAGAAGTAGAGACTAAAATACCATTATATAATGAAGAATCAGGATCTGTTCCTGATATTTTTGAAACGTGCCAAACAGCTACACATTATTTTCTGAATCTTATTGAGCCTCTCATTGATAACATTATTATTCAAACTAATCTCTATGCTGTTCAAAGAAATAAGATTTTAAATATTCAAAGAGGAGAATTACTGTCCTTTGTTGGTATAAATATTCTCATGGGATATCACATTTTACCTTCTTGGAGACATTACTGGTCAACTAGTCCAGACTTAGGTGTTGCATTGGTATCGGCAACTATGAGTCGTACGAGATTTGATAATATATTATCTAACCTTCACGTGAACGATAATACACAGATTCCTGCAAATAATACTGATAAATTGTTCAAACTGAAACCAATGATAGAAACACCCAATTCCGTTTTCAGCTCTCATTATAATGGAACCAGAGAATTGAGTGTTGAAGAATCAATGGTTGCATTCAAAGGAAGAAGTTCTATCAAACAGTACAACCCAAAAAAACAATAAAGAGAGGTTACAAGATATGGACAATAGCGGATCAGAAAGGTTACGTTTTACAATTTGATATATACCGGGTGTCCCACATTTTATGTGACAGGCAATATCTGGTTTGTCGGAGGAGATATACAAAAATGTTTCATACAAAAGATTTATGAGTTCATGAGAGCTATATTTTGATGTAATTTTCAAATATACAGGGTGTTTGGTGTAGGTGCTACAGACCAAAATGTCAATTCGGTTACGGCGTTGTTGAGTTATTGCACTTTAAATAAGGTTTAATATAAGGTTTCAAAATAACTTTAACGCGTCCACGAATCCTGTCTATATCTTTTATTAAATTGAACTAGAATCCTACTGAATAATAGCTATTAATGTAACGAGATTTTTATGCGATTTATAATAATTGAGGATGTGCAACTTCAGAGATTTATTCAAATTGCATAATAATCAAATTACATTCACAGCTTTATCATATCATTGACAACGATGATGTGAAAATAAAATCAACAACTTTGGTTATTGTCAAATTATTGTCATTTTAGCGTGCCATTTCGTATCCAGGGTATTATAAAGTAACTAACGTATTATATTGTAACTATTGTATTATGTGTTGTTATAATGTTAATAATTTGTAATGAAGATTCAACTTAAAGGAAGCTCATTAATATTCAATGATACGATAAAAACCATTATTCTCACCTCTACGATATTGGTCGATTTTTCAATCGATATCAGTTGAATATGATATTGAAAATGGTTCTTGGGAATGTGACTAACTTGAAGGTGAATTGCTTTATATTGCACAAACAATTTCATCAAGTAGCTTATGCTTGTTGATACCATAGTAACAAATGTTGTTGATTTGTATTTACTGTCCAGTTCGATTGAGTGATTCTTTGCAAAACAGTAACTGTGTTCCAGACGAACCAAGTGGTCAAACTATTATGGGTACCCTCACACATCGGAATTCCAGGTAATGAAAACGCTGACAAGATAGCCCGAGAAGCCCTCACTGATCAAAATTCAGAACAAGAAATGTCAACGACACACAGAGACTTGAAAGCTCATGTGAAGAAAGCAGTTCGAGCGCATTGGCAAAATTTATGGCAACAGAGTAGATCGAAGTTAGCAGAGGTTAAGATGTCAGTTATTCCTTGGAAAAATAACCCAAAACAACGCAGAGAGCAAGTGATCCTGTCCCGTCTACGAATAGGACATACCAAGTATACCCATGAACACTGTTTGAAAAGACAGGAAAATGATATATGTGATTTGTGCCAAGTCCAAGTGTCGGTCAAACATATACTAGTGGAATGTCCTAAGTTCGTAGCTAAAAGACAGGAACACGGTATGTGTCATACTTTGGAACGAACTCTGGGTGACGACTGTAACGTTAAAAATGTTGTTTCCTTTCTAACGGACATTGGTATTGTTAATGAAATTTAGCTAACAGTGAAATGTAATTCAACAAATTGTAAAATTCATACTGATGTTGCTAATAACCCTGCGTGGTTGATGCAACTATAATTTGAAATAAAAAAAAAAAAAAAGTAACTGTTCCTTGTGCGAAAACTTCAGTATGCCTTTCGCGTTTAGTCCAACATTGATATGTTATTGATTTCAGGGGAATGTCAGAAAAACTGCCGTGAAGCACAACGTCTATACCAAGAACGTTTTCCAGACAGGCCCATTCCGTCACGAATGACTTTTTCTAGAGTTGAAGAAAAATTGCGAACTGGGTCATTTCCTTCTAATACAAAGCATGGTCATCATTCGAGATCTGTTAGAACTGAAGACAATGTGTTGGCTTATATCATTATTCATACACATGTTTCTATCCGTACTCTTGCAGAAGAAGTCGGTATAAATAAATCTAATGTACAGAGAATTCAAAAAAAATAAATACCACCCATTCAAAATTCAGTTGGTAGAAGGTTTAAAACCCACGGACTTTGAACGACGACTTGAATTCATTGCTAGTATTCAGGTAATATTACATGATAATCCTAACATATTCAGTCAAATTTTGTGGAGCGATGAATCGCGATTCCACAATAATGGAGTTGTGAATCGACATAACAGTCACTATTGGTCTCAAGAAAATCCCCACTGGGTCCGCGAAAGTAATTTTCAAACTACTTGGGGTATTAATGTATGGTGTGGATTGTTCAACGGCCGCATCATAGGACCTTACATTTTCTAGAAAATGATTTGATCTAGTTGATGGAAGATATTCCCATAACAGAACGAAAAGGAATTTGGTGGTAACAAGATGATGCTCTTCCTCACAATTCACAGGTTGTTACTGAATATCTGGATAGAACGTACCCGAATAGATGGATTGGTAATAAGGGTCCAATTCGGTGGCCGGCTCGTTCCCCAGATTTATCACCGCTTGAATTTTTCTTATGGGGTTATTTAAAATATATTATTTTCACCACTCACCCTTTGAATGTGGATGATCTGAAAATGAAAATTCGACTAGCGTGCAGTGATATTACGCCTGATATTATAAGAGCGACTTGTTCGAGAGAAGTGATTCGACGTTTCGAAGCCTGTATAATATTTAATGGGCGTCACTTTGAATAATTTTTATGACATATCTAGGTACTATTCTTATAAAATGATTCATCAAGTTATATTACAATATTATTGACGATTTGTTCCTGAATACACCTCTTTCAATTTCGCAATTGTTTCATATTCAAAATGATTCCTGACTGAATTCCACAACTCAAACTTGAAATCATTACTTCAAACACCCATAATTTTGACTAATTTTCATATGATCTGATGCAGAGAGAATAGTTATTGTATGAGATATTTTTAAAAATAATAGTCGTTCTCAAGACTTTACATTTTAAGCAATAACTCAACAACGCCGTAACCGAATTTCAAAAACTAAACATGAAATGATATCAGAATTAAGCGTAGAATCTGAATATGTACTGATATACAGTGCGTTCTATTTTAAAAAATGGCATTTTGGTCTGTAGCACCTACACCAAACACCCTGTATGTTTGAAAATTATATCAAAATATAGCTCTCATGAACTCATAAAACTTTTGTATGAAACATTTTTGTATATCTCCTCCGAGAAACCAGATATTGCCTGTCACATAAAATGTGGGACACCCGGTATATACCGGAAAAAAAGACGAAGAAACCAAAGCAAAAGTTTCTTTGGGAAAGAAAGTAGTTCTGAACTTGATAAAAAATTATGTTGGGAAAATTAGAATGGTTTATTTTGACAATTATTTTTCTTCTCTATCATTGATGGAAAAATTGAAAGCCGTAAAAATTCTTGCTTTCGGTACCATTAGGAAATATAGAAAGGGACTCCCAAAGAATTTAATTAATGATAAAAAAATGAAAAGGGGAGACTACAATACAAGACAATAAAACCGTAACCTTGATCTCAAACTATCATGGTAGTGAAATATCAACAGTCAACCGGAAACAGAAAGACGGCACTTCCGTAGAAGTAATATGTCCCACTGCTGTAAAAGATTATAATAGACTGATGGGTGGAGTTGATCATGCTGATCAACTCAGATCTGCATATGGGTTGAGAAGGAGATCAAAGAAATGGTGGCACAAACTTTTCTGGAGTATGCTGGATATATGTTTTGTCAATGCTTTCATTATATACTGTTCATATCATGAAAAACTTCCACTACTAGAATTTCGTCGTTTCGTGGCCTTAGGTTTGATGACACAAAAAGTTTCCGAATCCGTAGGTAGAAAAAGACAGTCATCTGATAATACAAGTGGACCTTCTAAAAGAAGAAAACACAATTTTTCTGTTTCACCTGATATCCGTCGTACCAACAGGGGTGTCCATTGGCCTAGATATGTTGAATTAAGAGGAAGATGCGAGGTGTGTAGTACACATCAAATTCAATCAAGACCACACTCAAAGTGCTCGACTTGTAATATATTTTTATGTTGTAATGAGAAAAAAAATTTGTTTTTTAAAATTTCATGAAATAATTCTATAAAAAAATTTAATGGTACTTTTAAGTTCCCATATTATGACTGACTACTTAATGACTGAGGGTAAATATTACAAAAAAAAACTGAAAAAATTCTCATAGATTATTTCAACCTTAAATCACCTGAAAAAACGAAAATCAGCCATAACAATCAAAATTATTCCCTAGTGGGCAACAAAGGGTTAAGAGACGAAATTTTAACGCCAATAACAAAAAAAAAACGTATCTCGAAAATAAAAAAATTTCGCAATACTCGGAAAAATTTTAGGGCTATTTTTCCAAAAATCGAATGTTACTTGATAGGGGTCGGAGCTTTCGTTTTTCTTTTGAATAAATGCTTTTTTGAGAGACGTGTTTTTATGCCCTACAATAGCCTATATTATTGGGTGGAAATCGAAAAATTAATAACAATTTCCGGGCAGATTTTCCGAAAAAATTGGTTTTTTAGAAAATTCATTGCGGCTAAATCGATTAAGAAAATCAAAATTCGAAAAATGCAATCGATAGAGCTTACTTAAACCGGAAAACAAATGTCAAAGAATCCGTTTTACTTTTAAAACGATCGGAAAATTATGAAAAACCGATTTTTCCGAAAATCGATGCCCTCATATTGGAAAATATCGAATAATTCGAAAACGGCTGCAACGGCAACACCGTAAAGCGGCTGCAACGGCAACACCGTAAAGCGGCTGCACGCAAATTCTCCAGATTATGAAAAAGTATGGCTGGCAAAGTGTGGATAACTTCACACTAATCCTAAATTGAATGTCATCAAAATTTTACCTTACTGTTAGAGATAATCAGTCTGACTGAACGCGATCAAATCCGTTTATTTGAACATTCTTTTTTTTGTTTTCATGAGATTTTATATAACTACACCAATACAAAGAAAATTAGTTTTTTTGTTTTCCTAGTGAATACTTTTCCGGTGTTAGAGAGGCAACACTGCAGGAGAGTGGAAATAATAAGAGAGACGATTCGCGACACATGCAAACATCACACTTTGCGGAATTCTGTTATGTAGAGAGAGAGACAGATGGTGATCAGGAGTTGTGGATCATAGAGATCCTCGGTTTACTCCGTACGATTTGGTGTTTGGCGGTTTAACTTCGGATAGCAGTTGAGGCGTTGAAGGTAAAGCCTGTGAAGCGTGCTCTTGCTACAAAAAGGGTGCAAAATAATCATGTAGTCTGTGCATGTTTTGTAGTTTTGATGTGGGTAGTGACGAATAAAGGGTAAGTGACGTTTTTTTACTATATTCTCATTTTACGAAAGGTGTATATGTTGTGTAGAGAGGTACCGTTGATTTGAATTTCAGAAGTTTACCGGTAAACAATCTCAGCAACCGCAAAAAAGGAATTTATTCATTTATTATCGTTCCAGTTTCACCAATTAAGTTTCTATTTGGTTTGATTGGTGTATTAGAATCACCACAACAGAAAAGTACCTTTTATATCTATTAATTAGAATAAGTAAGGTATGTCGGCTGGATATAACCCTGTTAGGTGTGACAGTATTGATGAATGAGGTCAAACAACTTTATTTTCATTAAACACATACATAACTGTCATTTGGTAACAAAAACCAATTTTCTGATTCTTTTTATTTTTTATAAATTAGAGATATGCATCAGAAACTCTGAAAAATATTTTTGCAACTGAGTTGCCATCATCAGTAGACCTGAGAAGTAGATGGAAATCACTAGATTTTCTTGATAACTTTTCATGCCATCCTCAAAAAATTCATTCTCCGTGACAATGGTGACTTTTTCAAGAATATTGCCCTCAAGGACCACCATGGACGCATGTTCAAGTCCATTTCTTCAAATGAACTAGGAATGAAATGTTCATGAAAGGGGCAAAGGGGAAACATAAAGTTGGAATGTGTCAACTTCATTGGAACCTGCATGCGTAAGTAAAGTTTTAGACTGGTTCAGCATTTCATTGGTACCTACATGATATTTTGTAATTTTGTTATCCCATTCATCTTGTCTATTACCATAACCATTTCATTGTTAATTTGGTCATTTAGAAAATATAAAATTCACAGAAAAGTTTTTATTCAAAATATTCCGAATTGGAGATGGATATTTTAAATGAATATTTTTTAGTCACGATAATGAAACGGTCCATAATTATTGTGATTGATTTGAAATTCAACACATTCTCCAAAATAATATATTTCCTTTCAATTTCATCTTCTATAAATTTATTTTTGAGGATGTTGCAATTTTCAATTCTTCACAATTTTAGTCAATTTTTAATTCTAACCGAAAACAACTTAATAATATTTTATGGCATTGTTTCGAAAGTATTTGCCCGCTAATTAATAGTTCTTTGTATTTTTGTAGATATACTTAAGCAGACCTGGAAAATGACAGATAAAGAATTTGAAGTATTTTCTCAATATTGGTTGAGGCACTGTACCCAACGAAAGAAGAGGGAGGAAAGGAATAATATAGGTCAATAATTATGTTAAGTTGATGTATTCCTACATAAAGGTAATACAATAGGCATTATTCAATTGATTTGATCATGATACCCGATGTGATCACAGTTTATCCCATACAACAAACCAATTTTCAATTCCTCGACCTGGAAAATGACAGATAATGAATTTGAAGTATTTTCTCAATATTGGTTGAGGCACTGTACCCAACGAAAGAAGAAGGAGGAAAGGAATAATATAGGTCAATAATTATGTTAAGTTGATGTATTCCTACATAAAGGTACTACAATAGGCATTATTCAATTGATTTGATCATGATACCCGATGTGATCACAGTTTAACCCATACAACAAACCAATTTTCAATTCCTCGATAGTTTTTTGATATGTTTCAGAAGAAGACTGACACTATATTGTTCTATGCTACTTGAATATTTATTGCTTCTTTCACTGAACCTTGGCAGTAAATTATATTAATGGGCAAAATAGTCTCAAAATTTATTAAGATTCGTGATTAGGAACTCCCAACTTACTACCATACACCTTTTTCCTGAAAAATTCGGATTTTTTTAACTTATTGTGGTGACATCTGTTTTGTAATTATCGACGGAGAATGTTAGTGAGTGCATTTTTAGCATATCCAGTCCTGAGAGTTTCATCATTCTCTGGATCACTACAAAAGAAACGAGAGCGTTTCTATGTAAAAATTCAGATTTTTCAGGGCTAAAGTTTTTCAGGAAAAAGGTGTATGGGTTAGTTACTTGATAATGGTGTAGAACCGTCGAGTTCCTGAGTAAGTTTCTTGATATGGTGTAAAAACCGAAACCAGCCGTAACAAATAAACCAAGACTGTGGAAATCAGACCAAAGTTGTAGTTTCTATTTATTCAATAATTACAGTAATGATCACCGTTGAATGTTATGGTCGAATCAATTGCAAACTAGCTCTACTAAAATCTTCCTGGAGGAATACGTCAATCGTTAGAACTAGATAAAGTTTGAATTTGATTATAGTTATGGTAGTTCAATGAACTGATTGAATGATTGGACTTGTGGAGGCTTCATTTTGATTAAATTATGTATATTATTTACTCTCACTACTGTAAAATCAGATGAATGAGAGTAAAATTTTGATTTGAGAAATTTTAAATTTGTGAGAATATTTTTTCTGATGAAATTTAATGTAATTTGAGCGATTTGAGAACTAAATTTTACAATGCATTTACCTACTTCCATAACTATTTTGCTATCTTTAGTAGATTTTTTAAACTTGAACCAAGATTGACAGACTGTCTAGAATATTCTGCAATAATGTTCAGTATGATTTTACATTTTTCATTATATTAATTTACATAAAATATAATATACTGTACGATGTCGCAAGTTTTTATTCATATTTTAACATAAGGTCTATGGGTGAGCATAAACTCGAATTTTTGTTAATTTTTATTGTACACATTTTATTGAAAATTGTATAATCACTGTTTCAAGTTTGCGGCTGATTCACCGAAGGCCCGAAACTATCCTTCCATATCAGTTCATTTATTGTTTCAATATGCTTCCTTTGTTGCAGTTATAATAATACAAAATGTTTAGATCTCAGTAGTGTTTAGTTTCGTCCCTTCTATAATATATGTAAAATTCAATTATGTATACTCAGTGTCTGTGAATGTAGATAATCATGCAAATGAGGAAGCAGACATTTTTACCAATTCGAAGCTGAAAAACATTATGTGGCATTATATATACTCATTCGAATCTTATTATTGATGCACTCTATTTATGTGTCCAAAATAATATGAACATTACTTTATACTATATATGGTGACCTCGTAGCTCAGTTGTTGGAGCTTTTATCTGAAAGGTTATCTAGGAAACCATGAATCAAAAACTGCAAATATAAAATTTTAAATATAATTTGAATACATTTTTCAGGTATCCACCGACTGATGACTTAAAACAACCATATCATTAACGTGCATTTGACTGAATTTGAGCAACGATAATATATCTCTGAGAATTCGTTTCGCGAGACACCAAGGAAGGTCAAGAAGGAGCAATGGTCAGTCCGTATCCAACAAACCCCGGTTAACAACGCATATGTCGCTGTCCTTCAAAGACAAGACAAAGAGGTCTTCGTAGACGGTCTCATTAACAACGAGCCTCGCGCTATGCTCCTTGATACGGGTGCGACTAGGACGATTCTTGGGTCTACATTTGCCAAAACACCGGCAAGAATAGAATCATCGAATTGGAAGCTACGCACAGTAACAGGAGAGCCGGCAACTGTGTATGGTGAACTTACTTTGGGCAGTACTAAACTGAAACACCGGGCTCTAGAAGCGGATATCGAGGACGAGGCAATGATTGGAATGGACATAATGAATTCCAGAGGTTTCGAGCTAAATTTTAAAGACGGCGTCCTACGTATGAACGGAGAAGAGCTGGTACTTCATGGGAGAAGTGAAGGAATTATAAGTGTCCTGTTGGCTGAAGACATGAGCGTACTGGAGAGGACTGAAACCATTTTGGAGGCTCGCCTAGATCGGGGTGCGAGCAAAGGAAACGTGGTGATGTTCGAGGTGCCTACCGATTACGCGTCAGCTCACTGTGTGGCAGAAGATCTTTAAATGTCCAGAGGCATCGCCGTAATATTCTCCAACTGCGGGAACAGAACCCGGAAGTTTGAGGGGTGCTACAGCTGAGGAAGGGCCAGAGAAACATCTACTAGCTGGTTACCAAGAAGCAGTCCCGAGATAAGCCGTCTTATGAAGATGTCTGGAAGATTAACAGACATGATGTTAGACCAGAATCTTGTGAACCTGGCAATCCCAAAATTGGCCTGTGGGATTGATGGGCTGGACTGGAGAGTTATAAGAAGCATGTTGAAGACAATAGTCAGATCCAGCGGCGTCAAGATTTTGGTGTGCTGCAACCATCTTCTTCGGTCCAACTTGAAACGTCTTTAAGAAGGGGAAAATGTAACGATTTCGAGACCGGCCTGATCATCTAATTAATAATACACACTCGACAAGTAAACAAGTTCTCCGCTCACAAACACATGAGTCCCGCCTAGAAGAAACGCGAATTTGCTGATGAACGAAACCGAAGTTTCGAGAGACATCTAAGAAGTCGCTGGATGGAATGGAATCTGCTTGCGGGTATATATAGGCACTCGGCGGGAGATGGCAGTCATATACAGGCCGTTTCTTTTATCATGTGGTAACATTGCTATATTCTAAACCGTAATAGATACAAAGACGATTAAATGGGAAAAAAAGAAATTATTGTGGTGAGCAGTACATTGGTCAGAGAAAATCTACGGAAACTCTCGCACTTCCCGACTTATACAGGGAAAACTAAAAATGCTGTTTTCGTTTTTTTACGAATACAATGGTTAATTCAGAAAATATAAAATAATTAAAAATGATAGTTTTATTGTATTCAAAATGTACTAGAACTACGTAGTGATAAATTTTTAATTAAACGTTTCGTGTCAACACGGCCACCATCAACTATTTTTTTCAAATACAGACCTGTCTATTTCATCACAAATATTGATAAAGCAATGAAATCACAATTCAGTGGTATATCACACTTGACATTTTCAAAGCGTTTCACATAAAATAACTAGCATCATCAGTGACAACAATTTTTAATTACGGTCCTGTCGTTAGTTCTTTTGTGAATTGTTTTGATTTCTTCAAAACTCATTCAACTATTAGGATACTTCAGTCATTACCCAATACTTTCGATAGGAAGATACCCCAACACCCAGTAATCCATGATTCAAGGCTGATTTCTCCTGTATCAATTTTTACACGGATTAATTTCATAATTCTCAATCCTGGAAGTAATGAAAATATCAGTTTTTGATCAAAATGATCAAGTGTTGTCAAATTTGGTACAATTGAATAGCATCTCACTTCTTTTACCATATTTAATTAAACACGTAGGCTTTGCTTGATTTCTATGGCAGGAAAAATAAATGAGTTGTTGATATCTGTTAAGAACTGTCAGACATTCAAGCACTAGGTTACATATTAAAGATGTATTCGAACGAAAGGACTGATATGCTATTTACTTATGCAAAATCTCTTTTGACAAGAAATATGTATGGTGAGCTGTTGTGCATTTGACAGAAATAAAACTAGAAAATGTGTTGTTACTGAAAGTATAAGGAACCAAATAAATGTTTTGGGTAAGCAAATATTACCTTATAAAGACTAAAAAGTGAAAAATAACGTATTTTTTTAAATCTAGGATTGGTCAGATACAAAAATATTTCTAATCAAGATTGTTCTTTACGAGAAATTGCCCACGAACTTGGGATATCTGTAAAATCTACCAGAAATATTTTGAAAAAGAACAAATACAAATGCAACAGGATATGCAAAGTTCATCACCTTAATGAAAGGGATTACGGAAGGAGAGTACGATTTGCGAAATAGTTAAGACGTAGAAATAGGGAAGTTCGAAATATTTGAAAAAAAATTATATGGAAGGACGAATCAAAATTTACCAACAATGGTTGGTTCAACAGAAACATCCATTATAGGTGGAATAATACGAATGAACATTTACATAGAGAAAACAATTTCCAGGAGAGGTTCGGAATAAATGTTTGGTTGGGAATTTTGGGAACAAACATACTAGGTCCTTCCTTTTACGATGAGCATTTAAATGGTAGAATGTATTTAAATTTTTTATCCAATGAGTTTGATGGCTACTTGGATGAATTGCCATTAAGCACACGCCGTGAAATACAATATTTTCAACAAGACGGTGCCCCTCCCCATAATGAAGCAACAGTAAGGAAACATTTAGATGCAATATTCCAAACAAAGTGGATTGGAAACAATGGACCAATTGCCTGGCCAGCTCGATCCCCAGACCTTACTCCTTTAGATTTTTTGTCTGGGGATACATAAAGGATAAAGTTTTTTCGACACCTAGTACCGATATCGACCATCTCAAACAGAAAATAAGAGATGCATGAAATACCATTACAACCATCATGCTAGAAAATTGCCAAAGAAATTGTATGGACAGACAAACTATGTGCATTCAACAAAGAGGTCGTCAATTCGAGCATTTAATGTAGAATTCTTTTTCTGTATTGGTTTTATTTTCTTCCACAAATTCATTATGGAATAAATTGTTTTTCTGTTTGTTTGATTTCTTCTCCTCTTAAGTAAGATTATTTCTGGGGTAAATTGCCATCGTTCGTCTCTGAAACTGCAGAAATCTTTTATGAATTTTTATAGTATAAACACAATTTTCATAGATACATTCATTCAAAACGTCACTGATAATTTTTATATCGAAGCGTTAGATTCTGTGGAATTCATAAACAAACTAACGACAGGACCGTAATTAAAAATTGTTGTCAATGATGATGCTAGTTATTTTATATGACACGTTATAAAAATGTCGAGTGTGATATACCACTGAATTGTGATTCTATCGCTCTATCAATATTTGTGATGAAATAGACAGGTCCGTATTTGAAAAAAATAGTTGATGATGGCGGTGTGGACACGAAACGTTTGATTAAAAATGTATCGTTACGTAGTTCTAGTACATTTTGAATACAATAAAACTTTCTTTTTTCATTTTTTATATTTTCTGAAATAACAATTCTATTCGTAAAAACCGAAAACAGCATTTTCAGTTTTTCCTGTATAAGTCGGGAAGGGCGAGAATCCCCGTAAATTTTCTATGACCAATTTACTGCTCACCACAATAGTTACCTTTTTTCCCATTTAATCGTCTTTGTATCTAATACGGTTTAGAATATAGCAATGTTACCACATGATAAAAGAAACGGCCTGTATAGTCACAGAGAATCGCAGATACAGTTCAAGAGTCCGCATTCAGAGAGCGATAGTGAAGATAAATAGGGACTGTGATATAAATTTTTGTTTAAGACGAGAGTATAAAATATATTAACAAAATTAGTTTAGTGCATTTTTACTAACATATCTATGTTAATTCCTGGAATTGCACGATGAAATTTGTTATATTGAGTTATCATGATTGGATTCATCTCAAATATTTTCATTCATTTCCGCTTATATCGGAAGTTGCTATGAACCCTCTTATTTCAAATGAGAACGTAGATAAAAAAAATGTAATACCCTCAAGATTATGTGATTACTTTCTGAATAATGTTTCAAATCTGAAATGTATGATCAACCAAATCTTTTATTTTTATTTTTTCAGAATTGCAGCCTCTCAAATTTATAGCTTCCATGTATACAACATTGTAATTGTTACTGGGTTTAATCCAACCTTTCACATCACTGTTTTATATGAGTTTCTGATGGGGAGGTAGTACAAAAATAGAAATCTTGGACAAAAATAACGTGGAGGACTTCCCTCACCTGTAAACTAGTGCTAAAATATTCAACATCGTAGCCACGTCTGGATGATCATGTCCACTAGTTTTTTCCAAATCTTCTAAAGCTTGCTTACAGAGAGGAACAGCAACTTCATATCTGCCCTGAGAAGCATACTGTATGACTAAATTGTGTAGTGTACGTAGGCGTGCAGGTATTTCATAGCCGGCGTTGACCTGCTGAGACATTTGTAACTGATTTGGAGGAGTGGGAGACATATCTGAAATTAAAAGAGATGAAGTATATTGTAAGTATTTTGTGAAAAAATTGCAATTTTACTTTGAAATGAACAGTTACAAAATGAAAATGTAGCGTCCACCATAAAGTATGTAAAATAGAAAACAAAAAAGTTTATTAGTAGGGTAACGGAGAAAAATTTCTTGGTGATGAATTTTGCATATTGTCACCAAAAATAATAATTTTCTAATGGGTTACAAGGCACGGTTACTCATGTAGCGGAGAGCTGGACCGAAGGTAAGGACACTCTTGTGGTTGGCTTTGTTGAGCGCCACCTTATTTGAAAAGTAACAAAAAAGGAAAAAGGTGTATCTGTACCTAAGAAAATAACACCTTTGACTAGGAAATGAATTTAATGACTTGGGGTTGTTCAAAGCTGTGTTGTAACACTGATAATCAAATTTACTTATATGTAAGTTATATTACTATCAAGATAAGATTTAAATTGAGAAAATATATAAGACCTTGAAGAGGCAACAGGTATTTGAAAAAGTAAATGTAATGTAACTAGAGAGTTTTCAGCTCTGCTGAAGGCTGAACTTTACATAATATTAGGTTACATCAAAAACAATGATTGCAATCAAATGTGGTAAAAGGTACCGATTATAGATATATAATGGTTTACACCAAGTATATGTTAAATTAGGATTTTAACTAATAATTCTTAAAAAAATAAAACCATTGGGCTGCTACAAAAATATGGTTGGATCTGACCTGAACTTTCCTCGAAGGTTACTAGGTACTGGGGAATGTACTGCGATCTGTCAAGACATTTCCAAGGTATCCAAATTTCTTTTATAAAAAAAAAATTCAGGAACTCAGGAACTTAGGCATCCTGTGGGTATTCCCATTATTCCTACTATCCTACTACAAAAATTGTGACTGACGCTACTCTCCTCTCATATCATCATCATCATGGCCACATGCCAGTTAGATGTTAGATGAAATCAAACGTGTTACTTCCTAAGTTCTAGGGCTTTTCTACTTGGCCTTCAGATCTAAAATGATCAATAGGTTTATCAAAAATTGTAATAGAAAACTTGAAAAATTTAATTACATCTTGAAAATGAAAATTACCTTCAACTTAGGAACGGCCAACATGCAGGTACACCCCGCTTGGAAGACAAATCGCAAAAAGGGCCGATCTATCGGTGTGAAATCATAGCTTGCTATGATATCATTTTTTATGTTTACTAATAAAAAATATCTGCGTTGTGGAAATGTCTGTTTCACAGTAACGCATAAAATTTGAAACGTTTCACGGAATGACAGAAAACAGAAACAAAACACAACTCACATTAGCACAGCTGATGTGGATGAAGTATGTTCGTAGTACGTTGTTAGTTGCGCTTGGAATATATGATTCCTAACGAACTCTTATTACACTATCGGCACACACTAGGTGTTCGCCCTTTACAACGTTGTGAGTGTTTTGACAGCTGCTGACCTGAGAGGACCGTATTAGAAAAGCGAAATTCAATTGTAAACAAAGAAATTTGAAGGTTATCATTTTTGGAAAGATAAATGGAAATTATGTTATAAACAAAAATAGAGAAATTGCACCCTAGGTGCAAATAAAACAACAGCAATAATCATCCTTCAGTCTAGCTTGAAGAAAATACTTTAGGAACCATCAGTTTGCACTCAGTTGTTGTGATTACTATACCAGGGTCATCAAAAAGATAATTTTAGCGTTACAATATCCAACAATATAAAAAATTATTTCAATTTATGTCACGTGATCACTGGTAAATTGAAAAATATCTATGAATATGGGGACGATCGAAAGAAGAAAATCACGACCATTGTGGTGATATGGCATTATAGACACATACTTTTTTCCTGACCAACTTTCTATGATAATCTTGCAAGAGCACTCCACATCGCACACAGACTTATAAACTGTCTCTTCAAAGGTATGCATTCTCCACTTGTATAACGAACCAATAACACATGAAATCAAATTTGGCAAATGCATGCATTTGGAACATAGTGGTGTTTATTGGATATATCAAGATTTTTTTTATTCCTTGGTCTTTTATTTCATATATCAACAAATCGATAATATGTCCGTTTCTCTGTTATTTGAACAAGAACACCCATTGATCTCATTCGAAAGCTTACATAAAGCAAGTCTATTCATACTGTTCTAGAGAAGAATAGGAGGCATTTCGATAAAATTTACACTAGGGTGAATTATCCATACAAATTTGAGTTATTTCCATGTTGCACATATTTTACTCACTTATTATATTTATCATTAAAATATTTTCCAACAAGTTTGCTTTGGTAACTAAATTTGGTTCGTCGAACTTCGCTGACTATTATTCACCCCTTTCAAAGGTTGATAGTCTGGCTTTTCAGGAGGCTATCCCCTGAGCTTAAATCCACGTGATTCAGAGCGGATTCAAAACTATACTCTGGTCTGGTAACAGCAAAAATAACATCTTATCATATTACATATTATTTTGAATAAAAAAATACTTACAGAGTGGGTATTGTAGGAGTGGTTGTTTGCTTTGGTGTAAGTTTAGTATAGAACCAAAGATATTCGTCACAACCCACCGTAGGAATTTATTACACAATATAATAGACAGTGTTGTCTCCAAGAAAATTATAAACACGCCGCCCCTGGATAGTCTAAATGCACGGAAAAGTGGCCCACACAACCGATCCCTTCGGATTAGGGGTCATAGGCAAGGTGGTGGGCCCCAAAACGATGATTTGCCAAACGATGACAACCGCAATGACAACGGACGTTCTGAGTGGACGGATGAACTAAGGGACAGTCTTCTGCATTGCTATGAGAGCAGTGAGCCCGCCCGAAGAGGATACATGGCGAGAATGCATGCTCTGTGGTGTAAAACACACCCAGAGCACGCTGCCTTTTCTGCACAAAAACTAATGGATTATGTATCCCACCTTCGGGTTCGAGGCTATGTTAGAGCCCGTCCTCAGCCGGTTGACGCAGTGGCAGATCTGCCACTTGTCGACCTGTAGAGGAGCCCCGCATCATATCACCAACGGAAGGCGTTAGAACCCGCAGGGCACTTTATAACACCAAGCCCCTGAAGCCACAACAACTGGCACGGGAGGATGCGGAGATTCACGATGTCCTTTCAGAAGAGGCTGACATCGGCAGATCAACTCTGCCGTGTATGACGCCGCTCAGGCCCTGACCCAAGCGGAGGGATACCAACCCTCTGGGAAGGCATGAGCGACGCATTCACAAGATGGAAGCTAAGATCAAGTCGGCGAGACAACACGCGTCTCGTATTCAGTATGTGGCGGTAGGCCCTTCACACCCGCAGTGCGGCGAATTGCCGCAAATTCAAGACGAGCTCACCCTAAATCAAGGCGTACTGTTTACCATTGAACAGCACTGTCTTGATAGGATACGAATGTTGGTGGCTGCTAAAAAGTCACTAGTGAGGCGGGCGAGAAGCATCGCAGAAAACATGAACTTCCGCGATAAACCTTCTCGCCTATTCCAAGAGCCTCCACGTATTGTGGATAACCCGCCGGCGGCTGATCGGGTAGAAACCTCCTGAAAGAGCATTAACGAATTACCGCAACCACTCAACGTAGATACACCAGTCCTAGCGCAGTTCGAAGCTTTCTGCAGAAGGCTTCGTCAACCTAAGCTCAATGAACTGCGCAATCCGATAACCCCGGAAGAAGTTCGACGGGCCCTCAAAGGCTCGAAAAACTTTGCTGCTCCAGGTTCTGATGGCCTGAATAACTATTGGTGGAAAAAGTTTCCATGCACCCACCACCATCTGGCAAGAGTTTTTAACTCATGGCTAGATGGGGAGCAACAGATTCCGGATTGGTTTGTCGAGGGGCGAACCGTGCTAATCCTCAAAAACAGAGATGTGTCTGATCCGAAGAACTACAGACCGCTTAAGATGAAAATCAAGGGCGGTGGTCCGGTACCTCCATCTGATCTTCGGCGTTTTCCTGGATATTCTCATGAGTTTTTCTCATTTGAGGTTAGTTGTTATTTTTTTTTGTACTAAGAAAACATGTGGGAAAAAAAAGAACTTTTATTATTATTATTATAACATGCTTGAACGTATGTTATAAGATGTTTACCCGCATCTTATATATGCGAATACTCTCCGCAGTTGAGCCGGTGTATGAACAGATATATGAGCAGAGAGGGTCAAAGAAGGGGGTCGCTAGCTGCAAGAACCTGCTGATCGATAGATGCATCACGCTGGACTCCGTGCCGTATAAGCGTAACCTTTCAATGGCCTGGATCGACTATCGCAAGGCATTTGATACAACATCGCATGAGATCATCATGCATTTGATCAGATGCCTGGCGGTACCCGATTAAATAGTGAAATGCATTGAACAGGTGATGCCACTCTGGAGGACTCGCTTCACCATAACATCTGGTTATCTTTAGAAGGGATGTGTTTCAGAGAGACTCCCTCAGCCCTCTTCAATTCTGCATCTCACTACTGCCATTATCCGTTGCACTGCAGAAAACCCGCCAATCACCCATCTGGTCATCAAAACTATCGGGGAAGAACAAAGTTGCTGCAAGTAATATGCTTGCCGCTCCGATTCTACTTTACTCCTTTGGAGTAATGAAATAGACACGAGAGCTGCGGCAGCTTGACGTAAGAACTCGCAAAATGATGCATCTTCATAGAAGCTTGCATCCTAAATCGTCTGTTCCACGATTATACTTCCCCAGACAACGGGGAGGCTGTGGACTTTTCAGTTAAGAGTGTCTACATAACAGAATGGTACTGGATGAAGCCTGTAAAGTCATCAGGAGTTCAGATCCCCTTCTCTGCTTGGTATGTGATCATAAAAAAGTAGGGATTGGAGCATTTCTTTTCAAGGCAGCAAACCGTGCAGCCGATGAACTCGGTCTCGTTTTCGACGCTGAACGGACGAACCCAAACTCTGTCGCTGAGTTGGAACCCGTTCAGCAAAAAGCCCACGTGAAAGCTGCGGAGTGTGAGAGGCTCCTACAGCTACATAAGGGTAAGCCAATACATGGGGTCTTCAAGAACATTGAAGACCTTGGCTTATCCAGAAACCTGACATTTGCTTTTCTCGGGTCGAGTGAGCTGAAGTCGGAAACCGAGGGATTCATAATGGCCTGCCAGGATGGTGTCTTCAACACCATCATCTACCGTAATCGCGTGATGGGTATAGAAGTCCCTGACACTAGATGCAGAGCGTGTCGTGGGGCAGCTGAGACCATAATGCATTTGCTATCAGCCTGTCCATCTTATGCGGTCTCAGCCTATATCCACATGCATAACGCGGCGCTATGAGTGTTGTACTACCATATAGACGAGACACCGGTGTTGCCTTATGCTCCGGGGGATATTGAGTCCTCTGTGGAGAATGTGAAGTGCCGAATCTATTGGAACTAATCATTCCCCACCCTCAGGCAATACAAGCCAATAATGTAGTCCTTCTCGACCATCAAAGTAGGGCGATTTTTGTCATTGAGTTTTCAGCTCCTGGCGAAACGAATATCGTCCGAAAGAAGGAGGAAAATGGGAATAAATATCGAGATCTACTCTTTGAAAACCGTAGGCTTTACCCAAATTATTCTGTCAAGATGGTGGTTCTGATAATAGGGGTCCTTGGTGGAATGATGGACACACTGCTCTCAAACTTGAAAATCATACCGGCTTGCCATGATGCGGCAGAAAACTTTCAACATAACAATTTTAGACTGAACGGTAAGAGACAATAATATAATAATAGTAATACTCTTTCATAAGCACGCATAGAGTGTACCCAAAGGCAGAGAGTGTACCCAAAGGCATAGAGTGTAGCCACAGACATAGCGTATGCCGGTAGAGGAGAGCTATTATTATTTGCGGTAGCTCACTAATGTTTGGTGGTGTATTTTCAGCGCTAGGAGAAGTTTCAACGGCCAACATCTAACCACTTCGCTACCGACCACCACAAATATCTACTGATTCGACTGATATTGTCGATTCTCCATGTCCCCCTCTAAAGAGGCTAGGATAATTCACCAGTGCACCAAAATTCCATTTGGAAGTATATCCATTATTTATCATACACAAATTTTACAGTTAGGTGTTCTATTAAGAAGAATAAGTATGAAGTGTTAGTTTTTCTCAAATTTTGCAACTCAATTTTCACCTACTTCTGGGAATTCGACTTTGAACAACAACTGACGATTTGACAGATACAAATATTTAGGCCAATTTCATATTTTCACTGTTGAAAAAATATTGGTTATAGGGGTACACAGGGCTAAATATAATTGAAGAAGTTTTTTATTTGTCATAAAATCTACTGTAGAAGCATTGATTGATTCTTTGATTTCCAGGAGAAAAATTGATTTGGAATCGACTGCACTGGAAATTCTTAATCAATTTTCAACCGATGAACATGTTTATGGATCATTTCTTACAGGTACCAAGAAAGCATCAGAAACTGAAACGATTCAAACATTGATCTCAAAAGAGAATACAAGTTATAGTCCCATGAATTTGTTAAAGAAGCACTGAGTAGTAGTCGGAAGCGGTATCAAATCATCTTTTATATAATATATTTTCTCGGGAAACATGAAAAATCCACTAGAATAAAAGTACTCATTAAAATATGTAAAAATGTTGAGAAGGTACTACCAAGAATTATTACAGAAGTATAATAGCAGTCAGTATTATGAATTTTGAAGCTATTTTTTATCTATGCTTCTGAACAGTTGCAGGAATGTAATACTTTTAAATTTCATAGGAACAGTGTAGTAAATTTTTTGTAGAATGAACTAAAGACAATTTGATCAGTTCATGTTGAAATGAAAAGTATTCCAAGGTATACAGGATTCATTTCAATTGAAAATATTGATATACCAATTTTGAAATTATTTGTAGATTCCAGTAACATATTGGTTTTTACTTGTCTATAAGTGAACTTTGAATTCCTCAAAAAGCCAAAACCAATTTTACAATAATAAAAAATCTGTTCCAGACCAAAAAACCAAAACAAATTTTTTAACAGCAGGCAGTAAGAAGACTGAAGTATAAAATGAAAAATGTTTATTCACTGATGAGTCACCTGAAAGATAAATCATTGGTGCAGAAAATTTCTAAAATCTCATTGAAGATAAGTTCTGGTTCACTTAATGATTGTAGAGTGACCATAGTGGAAATGATTTCATAATTTTTATGATTCAACAACTCAATTATATGTTTGTTCCAGACATATTTGGCAATATCTTCAAATGAACTTTTTGAGAGACTGCTCAGGGGTCCCAGGATTCAGAAATATACTCCAGCACTCAAATAATCCTTTGCTTCAATCTTGAACTTTCACTCTACTGTGTCATACAGCTATATCAGAAAAACATTCAACAATTCTTTACAACACCCAGCAACCTGGATGGATACAACAAGAGGCACTTAAAACATTGAAACTGAAGGCCAGTGCTGCTAAAAAATCAAATTAATGTTGGTAATTTGATAATCATGATTGAATGGACTGGCTGAAATTTTTGAGGATATATTCTTGAACTACATATTGTTAAATTTGCTCTATTCATTGGCGAAGAATTCATACAATTATACGACAATGCGAGACCACACTCTGCTAGGGACTTCAATTTCGTCTCAATGATCTGGTCCACGAGAAGTCTGATATGAACCCAACGAATATCTATGTGATACTATTGGGAGACAAGTTGGAGATTGGTGGAAATTTGGGAAGCTATTGATCATATAAGTACTCAAATGAGGACTCTAATGGTGGGAACACAATATTAGTAAATTTCATTATTTCAAAATAGAAAAAAGACTCTTCAATTCTATTTTACTGTTGTTTTTGTGAAAGCTTGTATGTACTTGATTTTTGGGATTTTTTTGAAATAAAAGTTAGTTTGATTATCTGTATATATTTTAAATCTTCTCATTTTTGTGAGGCGTATAGTTAATCTTCACAATATTCATGTATTTATTGGAAAAATCATTTTTTTTGCAAAATCCTGTTGAGGATAGTGCTAAAACTTCATTTTTAACCACCAGCTTCAATCCCATGTTCATACGCTTATGAAAGTATTTTTTATAAAAATTTTACTAATTGTCCCACTTCTTTTGATGGGGAGAACACACTGTATAATTTTTGGTGAGTGGTCGTAGTTCACCCTGTATTAAATAATATAAAGTACAACTGTTGCCTTATACAGTGCTATTCAAATTCGAGTCTATGCATTGGTAATAGTAAAAGATATAGTGGGGCAAAATGTGATATAGCTTGTTTAGTTCTGGAGTTACCTACACAGGAAAAATCGACAATTTCGAAAATCTGTTTTTGCCTGTCTTTTTATTTTGTGATTTTTTTTTAAACTTTTGGCACTATGATACAGCAACTTTTTGTAGACTATCCAAATATGTGAATAAAAATCACGTTGAATATTGGCGTAGTATTTTCTTCTAAACTACGAAGTGTTTTGAAAATATTGAACTATTAGCGGTGAAATTCAAAAATATTCATAATTCTATTACAGCTGTAATTGAAAAATATCAGAGAATAAGAAGTGAATCAATGACAACTTGGCATTTTTCAATTACAGCTGAATTTTTTTTTTTTTTCAATTTCATTTGTAAGAGTTCCATATTTCCAAAACACTCTGTAATTCAGGTGAAAATACACCTATTTAAAACATGACTCTAGGAATTGTAAAAAATGCAATAAATAATACAGGTCCGTATACAGGGTGTCCGTATTTCAAGCTCCACCATGGGGATCTCAGTTATTATAAGAGATACGAGGTCGGTTAAATTAGGGTAAAGTTGGTCGTTTTCATGCTGAACAATTATCTGAAAGAAAATTTTATGTATGATTTTTAGTCGAGGGGTGTGGCACTTCTCCATTTTTGTACACCTACTTTTATCTACTTTTTTCTACCTTTTCCTACTTTTCTGTACTTTTTGTAATAATTACTATTTTTTCGTATCTCTTTTTTCTGTTTACATACTTTTTCTTACTTTTTCATACTTTTGTGTTTTTTGTAAACTTTGACATGCGGTCTTCTTCAATCTGAATTCGCGTTAACATCCCGGTTAACAATTTTACAACTATATTATCCATAGTACGCGAGCCCTCGTACAAAATCTGAAGTGATAAGCAGCAAGTTGTAACTTTGTATACTGTTCAAGTGTGCCAAATCTGACAAGATCTCGCAGAGAGAAAACTTCGAAAGTTGTAAGTTTTCTTTTGTCGTCAAATCGACATCTATGAAGCGTCGGACTGCTGAAGGTTCTTATTAATTTTGTCGGACGATGGTGCCATTGAAAATCTCATTTAATTTTTGTATTTTCTTAGAAAAATCAGATTGCCTCTTATCGTCAACCTAAGTAGTGATATTGACACGTTTAGAGTGGGGGACAACCTAGAAGTACCGAACATTTTTGTCTGATTTTTCTAGGAGAATACAATGATTTAATGAGATTTTCAATGGCACCATCCGACAAAATTAATAAGGATCTTCAGCAGTCCGACGCTCCAAAGATAACGATTTGGCGACAAAGGAAAACTCACCACTTTCAAGGTTTTCTCTTTGCGACATCTTCTCGTCACACTTAACCCTCTACAAAGTTACAACTTGCTGGTTATCACTTCCGATTTTGTACGAGGGCACGCGTACTACCATATTATTCACACTAGTTTTATGCACTTGGTGAAAACTGAAACTATATGACTACAGCAAGTTGTGTTCTTGATGCCAGAGTTACAACAATCAACTTTGATTTTTCTTATGAGCGCCATATTGGATTTTTGCCTTTTTAAAAAGTATTTTTTTTTATTACAACGATGTATCACACAATATGATCGAATCTTACATGCTGATCAAAATTGGGAAAAAACTGTTTTTGCGAAAAGTGCTTTAGAAAGAACGCCAACAATTTTGTTTAACAAACTAAATCTTGATAGTTCGATTGAATTTGGATCTGGAACGTTCACATTTCCATCAAGCTTACCTACTTAAAAACTAAGATTTTGAATTAAGAACGACATGATAAGTTAGAAGTTTATTCTTCGCAAAACAAAACAAAGTTATAAAAGATGCTCGCGATATGTCCCGTCTTCTTATCTTAGTCCTAATAGTGGTGATTATGGTTCTTCTCAGTTCATCAGTATCGATGGGTACTGTTTTAAAAACCAAATCTTTCATAGTTCCCCATAAATAATAATCCAGCGGAGAAACATCAGGTGACCGCGCTGGCCAACGTATGTCTCCGTTGTTCAAAATCACCTTACCGGGAAACATTTCTGACAAACACTCGGCAACTCTTCTAGCGTTATGCGGCGGTGCGCCGTCTTGCTGGAACCATAGGGTATTCAGCCGATTGAGACTAATGTTGTTGTCAACGTAATCCGTAAGGAAGGTCCTCAAAAATTTAAATAAGGATCGGCATTCATATTTTCTTCATAAATGTATGGGCCAATTATTGTGTCGTCCAATAAACCGACCCCTACATTTACGCCGAAGCGTACTTGCGGCCGCCGTTCTTGATGTCCATGTGGATTCTCAATGGACCAAATGTGTTCATTGTGTCGATTGAACATGCCCAAGTTTGTGAATTTGCATTCATCCGTGAATATTACATTACGTAAAAAATTGGATACGCTTCGGACGTAATTTGCGCATTTCGATGCGAGGCGTAATAAATCTGAAGCATATCACGCTTTTCTTCATTTGAAAATGGCATTAGAACTTGAAAGAATTCAAAAGTTTTGCTCGAATATTTAACTGAACTGTCAAAATTTTGTTTGTTAAACAAAATTGTTGGCGTTCTTTCCAAAGCACTCTTCGCACAAACTATTTTTTCCTAATTTTGATCAGCATATGAGATTCGATCATATTGTGTGATACATTGTTGTAATCAGAAAATATTTACTTTTTAAAAATGCAAAAATCCAATATGGCGCTCATAAGAAAAACCAAAGTTGATTATTGTAACTCTGGCATCAAGAACACCTTGGAAAATACGATGATAAATTTAGATTCCTTGTAAAAAAGTGCCTCAAGAACGTTCTAGTTAAAAACGTCTAGTTCTTTTGGTTTTTGCTTGAAAAAATAAAAACGAAAATTAACAAATTTCCGTTTTTTTCCAATAATTTAAAAACTAAAAATCACACATCAAATTTTCTTTCAGATAATTGTTCAGCATGAAAACGCCCAACTTTGCCCTAATTTAACCGACCTCGTATCTCATATAATAACTGAGGTCCCCATGGTGAAGCTCGAAATACGGGCACCCGATATACGGTACTTAGTATATCATTTTTATTATCATATTTGTTCATTGAAAAAGTGTCAGCTTAGAAAGTAACAGTTCGGTGCAAATTCTCGTGATTTTTTTAATTTTTCCTTCAGAAGTGGCCGACGTTTACCAGCAACTGTTCAAAGTTGTACATTGGATCATTCTCGAGGACTACATGACTCATCGTTGTTTGTGTCCAATTATTCAGAAAATTTGGCAGGCATTGACTGGCAATTGGTTGAAGTTGTAGATCGGAACATTGTTAATACCCGACTCCAATATAAGTGGCAGCTTATGTCAAATCTAGCATTATTTTTACCAATATTTCAGATTATTTGCAACCCGCAGAAGTGACTGGCCAGGGTTCCCACATTGGAATCGAGAAAATTTTCCCTGACTTTTCCAGGTTTTCCCTGACCATGCGCAAACTTTTTTCAGGACCAGAAGTTACCTTTCATAGAGTGATTAATACAAATAAGTAAATGATAAATTTGTGTTCATCAAAATTTAATTCATAATATATAAAAAATTAAAAACCATCGAACAGGTATTTCAATGCTACAACAACCACCAATATTCCATTCCGTGAAAATTTCGAAATTACCGATTCACGAAAAAATTAAGTAAACATTACCACACTCTGACACTATTTCTTCGAATCACGAATCATACATAAAAAAGGGAGCATATTTTGCTTTCCGACAAGCAAGAATTCCTTTCCACAACACTTCCCAATAGGCAATTCGCATGGACCATTCAAAACTATTTTGGTTGCGCCTGCGTGGTGTGCAATGTAATTTTAGGTAAAGTTGAGGAATGAACAATTGCTACATTTTCCAAAATAATGTCCGATATTTCATCTTATCTACAATTGACTGCATATTTGCACTTACAAATGAAAACAAAAGACTTGGGACTACTATCCATGCGTTGTGAAAAATATATCGGCGATTTGAATTTACCGCCTTAGTATCGATTCAACTATACCGCCTTGGTCAGGATAGTTCTGATTGGTTCATGCATGCGGATTGCCTATTGGGAAGTGTTGTGGAAAGGAATTCTTGCTTCTGACAAAGGGACACCGAAAACTCACGAGGTAGAAGTAAACATCGTAGGCGTATTCAAATTTCTGCCAATCACGTGCGAGTAATGAGCAGTCGCCGACGAAAGACCACGAAATTTAAAATTCATGAAGAAGGCAACAGGGACAGATTAATTAATTTTTTTATCTGAAATCAACTGATACGGAATTATGTATATCGATTTGGTTTTCCATATACATTCGCTGAATTCCCTGACTTCTGCTGAAAACTCAAAGATTCCCTGACTTTTCCCAGATTTTTTCAACATTTTTTTATTTCCCTGACTTTTCCCTGTTTTCCAGGTCTGTGGGAACCCTGCTGACTTCGACCGGTGAGTAAGAAAATTATAAATGTAAAAATAACTTTTTGCCCAAACTTATTCAAAGAAAAAGTAGCAGCTACTAGTATGTGAAGTATCAGTTCATTTAAAATATGTCAATTTTTTGTTTGTAGATTATTTTCAACCCGAAGGCAAGGCCGGCTTCGACAAGCAATTTTCCAAAGTTGTACATCGGATTATTGTTAATGCAAACATGGCTTTCACCCCACTCTAAACATAGAAAAAGTACCAGCTCCAAGAATGTCAAATCTCGCGATATTGTCATTGAGATTTTTGAATATTTACAACTAGCAGAATTGGCCGGCTTCGACAGGCAATCGTTTTGGGATGTGAATCAGACAATTAGTAATGCATAAAAAAAAATCTTTAGAAAAATCACCAGCTGCAATCATGTTAAGCAGCGATGCATGTGAAACATCGTGATATTTTCAATAGGATTTTCGATTATTTGCAAACAACAGAAGTGCCGGGGGAATGTGAATCAGATACAAAAATTACTTTTTGCTTGACTCTAATCAAATCGAACAAGTGTCAGCTCCGAGTATGTTAGTAGTAGTGCATGTCAAATCTCGCAAAATTTTTACGGATATTCGATTGTTTGCAACCTACATAAGTGTTGCTTCGACCAGCAACTGTTTTGAGACGTAAATCAGATGAATGTTAATGCAAAAATAACTTTTTGCTGGACTTTAATCGAAGAAAAAGTGCCAGCTTCAGGGATGTTAAGTATCAGAGCATGACAAATATGGCAATATGTTTACAAATATTTCCAATTATTTACAACCTGCAGAAATGTCCGGCTCGCCGGGCAGTTGTGGGTTGTAAATCAGATACCTGATAATACAAAAATGTCTTTGTGTCCAAAAGCAAACGAAGAAAAAATGTCAGCTCCAAGCATGTAACGACTATTATCTTATTCACATTCCAAAACAATTGCCGGTAGAAGCAGGTTACTTATGCGGGTTGCAAATATCTTCGAAAATATGGCGAGGTTTGACATGCATGGCGAATTATCATTGTCGGGTTACTTTTCTTTGATCAGAGCTGAGTAAAAAGCTATTTTTGCATTAACAATAATCCGTTGAACAACTTCGGAAGATGCCGGTCTGAGCCAGCCACTTCTGCGCGTAACAACAACACAACACGAGATAGCTGGTTCCCTCCGAAGTTTTCCTCAGGATAGCTGGCGCTCGTTGCGTACGAGTTACATCCGGTAAAGCGAATGATTAGAGGAATTGTGGTCGAAACGAGACAAAAAGTTTATCTTTGAGGAAGAATTCAAAAAGTGAATGGGACAAAGGTACCATCCCAAACCTCGAAAGAAGTGCCGTTAAATGGTACACAGATGGATCAAGAACAACAGAAGGCACTGAAATAGGAGTATATGGATGGGCCTGGGATCAAATATTTGAAAATACTAGGTTTATCCCCAAGTATCCTCCAAGCGGAAGTCTACGCTATCGAAAAATATGTCCAGTTCAATATAGATACAATGAACTTAGTTATTTGTTTTTTCGTCCCCCTACGAACGACAGCCCTCAGAAGTCGAAACTTGTGCAAGCCAAGGATTATCGAGGTTTTACCTTATAACGTGCGATTTCTAGCTCTAGGCAAAAATAACATCGTTACTCTGGGGTGGGGAGTTATGAATTAACGGATATATTTACAAATAATACACCATTTCTGGGACCTGAACTCTTCTGGAGAATATCTACCAGCACAATACTTGATGAACTTGAAAAAGAAGTATATAAGATGCCAATACTGGATAGATTCACAAGGAATGAGAAAGGCCTAGATACTACTGATAAACTAACTACAACCACAAGAGATCAGTACAAATAAACTATACTAACGGGAATTCTAACAGGGCACTGCCAGTTGAGATGACACTTAAAGAAACTCGAGTTACCAGATGAGGAAGAATGCAGATTTTGTAAGGAAGACATCGAAACCTCTATTCATATCGTCTCAAAATGCATTACCCTGCAAAATCCGAGGGTGAGATATCTCAGAGACCAACAAATAGAAGAGGGAGATCTACCTAACCTGAAGCCATCCGACGTCCTAAACTTTTTGAAAGCCATAGGACTGGAGGAACTGTACTCAAGTCATTGAGACATCGCAGTGTATTGACATCCCGTCTAAATGGAATAGAATAGACCCACTAGTTTCAGTCCCACATTTAGTAGAGGAGAAGAGAAAGGGATTTTGGCATTCCACTCATTTAAATCCAATGGCGGCGCGTTCCTACATTTATAAGAATTTTTTTTTTGTCCAAATTCCCCAATTCCACTTAGTTTTCCACTGATTTTGGTCGGAAGAACACACACTGTATAATTTTTGGTAAGTGGTCGTAGTTCACCCTGTAAATATACATACGGTGAGTCTAAGATAAGGATGTTGAAAACGGTAACAATTACAGTTTTACGTTTGTTCGAAACAATAACAATATCAATGTTTCAGTTTGAGTGAAATTGTTTTGCAATTCCATTACCTAAATAAGAAAGAAATTAATTATCTAAGGTGGAAGTTATAACTTTTCGATTGTTCGTATCTACAATCATTCTCGAGTGTATCAGTGAAATTTCTTGAAAGCTCGTGTAATTATGGGTCATTGGCTCCGATCAAATAACACAACTCAGATGAGTGACTCATCGCTCACGCCTTTAAATTTGTTTGTAAGGGACATCTTCCCTCAGCGGCAGTGTCGTGCGTTGTTCACAGAAATATTGATATTCAATAAAATAGAAATAATGGAAACCCAAAATAAAATCGAAACCTGAAATTATGATGGAAGAATCTCCACATTATTTTGAGAACAGCCGATGCTCTAATTGACATGATTTTTCATAATTCATTCATTTTATTCTTTTCCAATTCGGTTTATCTTTCTCGATACTTACGACACTGGTAGCTTACCTATGAAATTACATATTTTGATTTCCAGCTTCATATGGTCATTTACACATTTCACAATGCTTCACCATTGCTTAATAATAAAAACTAACGATAGTTTTACACAAATCAACTCAGAATTTGGTCTTTATTCACGAAAAAACACTAAAAATAAGCCAAATACGAAAACAAACAGAAATTTTTTGTTGATGTTCTGTCAAATATCAAATGCAGCGTTGTCGTACTGACCAGACTATATCGACAACGAAGAATCTCTGTTCGGCGATGGAAATACTATCGTTTTTGCATGCTCCCAACAAGCTGCAATGAACGTTTCAATCGCCTTCTTATTATTATATATTTCATCCACGACAGTATTTTTGGGTTTTCGTTGCCATGAATATACCCGACAGAAATCAAAATCTAGCAGACATGCTTATAACATCCTTAAAAAATTGCGACATGGCAACAATATCATGATTTGAGGGATTACATTATGAAAAGATGTTACCTTCAGCACTATTTCAGTATTACTCACCTAGGTTGTGTTACTTGATCGGAGGTCATTGATCTTTGGTCTTTCACGTTGGAGTAATCTACCCGCTCAGATACCGAGTAAAAAGCATTCATTATCAAAGCAGAATTTTCAATGACCCTAGTGGAAAGAACAAATAGAAGTAGAAATACTGCAGTCTACGAAATTTCGAACATTCAGTGGTGGGGATGTCTTGATACTGATAAAAAGATTTGTTTGACCGGAAAGTCCAACACAAATCTTTTGTAACCAGAAAAAGGAAATAATAGTATTCGAAGCAAATAATAAACCACTAATTGTGTTTTAAATACATATAAAAATAAGTAAACCCATACATACTATGTCTATCATCACTGTCATCATCAGGAAATAGGTCAACGACAGGATCAGGTTTTTCGTTTTTTGGATGTTCAGATGGATTATCTTCATTTACATCCTGGTCATATTTACTTATGGAACTCATATACTCTAGATGTCGCTTTTCTTCTTCTAGCTGAGCAACAGTTTGCTCACTGGCTTGCAACCTTTGCTGTGTAGAAGCTAATTCATCGCGTAACCATGCATTTTCTTGACACAACCTTCGCACCTGTGTTCGTAATTTTTGCTTCTCAGCCTCTACCAGCTGCAAGTGCGCCGCCAACGCCATAATCACCTGAATAAAGCAATTTTTATCATGTACTATCAGGAACACTTAGTTATTATAGTATATTTGGAGGTAGCTTGCAAGCTCACGTTGCTCGAGAATATTCGCAGAGTGATCTTGTTATCTCTACTGTGGAACCTTGTGATAGTATAGACGCACTTATAAACCAGACTCAACATGAAGGGATCCACCATACTAACGATTTGGTTATGATAGTAAGAAAGGAATTTCATAGCTCAGGATACAAAATTGAATAAATCAAGAAAGAACAATGGATCGGAAAGGATGATAGAACTTGGCTGTTAATGATACATACATATGAAGGGTGAATAGAGGAAACAGGATGAAAAACGGGTTGAAAAAAATAATACCTCCAGAATACGAGATCCAAAATTGGTGTGTCCAGGTGAATAATTCCGGAAGTTTCTTTTCGCTGAATCCGATTTTCAACTCTGCCTCATCAGAAGTGAGCTAACTTCAGTTTTCGGGGAAAAACGACGTTTTTTGACAATGACTTTTCCATACAAAATTAAAGTAGATTCAATTTCCTACAGTTCACAAACGTCAACTCAATTCCTATGATGCTCCAAAGCGTCACTGGAGCGCGCTAAAAAGGGTCACTTAGGTGCGGTGGAACCGCGGTATGAACGTTATATGCCCCAGAAAGAAGAAGTACAAGAGGTTCGGAGCCACAAAAATGCATCGATATAAGAGTAAACAATGATAATTGTAACATTACAAGACAAAATTCCAACTGAACATGAATACCAATCGGAAAATCGCACTAAATCAAATCGTTTCTTTACTCAACTTTCACAACTTTCCACTTTTTTTATTTTTGGTTGGTTATTAATTCTCAGAACAGTTAAAGTGTTATTTCAAAACCTTCAATAATTGAAACCATTCGATCATTATTTTCCGAATTATGTACCTGTATTACCATAACTAATTACAGTAAATTGTCTCGATGAATGGTCACTTTTATCTAATTTCTACTAAAACTTTATTCAATACGACCGTGGTTTTGGCTTTTACACCATATTACTCATTTCAAGTAATAGAGTCTGGAAATTAGATAAGTTTTATCTTCATCCTATATTCAACATGAATTTCTATAAAATAAATAGATCATCAATCGAACGAGTTGTATTATGTGTGAAGGTTCGTTGTTAAAATGGAACACCGACGACTACAGTTAAACAAAAGAGGATGATTTTATTGTGCTATGCACATTATTTACGATCACAAGTATCACAATTCTCCTTCAAAACTCAATCTTTTTTGTACGGAGAGGAGGTGCCACCACATTACGCGGCCAAACAGTTGAAAAAGCCGGTAAATACACTCTCAGTGAGATCAGCGCAATCACAACGAAAAGTATGGTGATGTATTGATTACAGCAACTATTCCATACACTGTGTGTTTCAAGACTACAGGGCACAAGCTTCTTGAAAACTGTGGCTATGAGTAGAAATTGCCATATGCAAAAAAATAAGAAATTTTCAAACAGCAGCTACTATCATCGTTGAGGATGCCCGATCTTAAGTGTTTAACCCAAAACGGTACCCTCCAGCCGATAAATTCTTGGATGGCCTTTGAGGATCTCATTCCATAATCTCTTAGAGGTGGTCGGTGGATCAGCGTTCTAAGGCACAGGACGTTCGAAACTCCAGCATAGCGATAGTCGGTTCGAGTCCGATGTAGGTACGACAATTTTTCTCAACTACTTTATATCGGATCGATAGGCGACCGCATGCCTTGTTGAAAAGCAAGTGTATTGTGAGTTGTCTAGATGCCAATCTCGTCTAGTGCTAGCTTGGAGTGCACACCGACCACTCGAGGTGATGCTGTAGGTTTTCCGGGTTTTCCTACAGCTGAAAAGTGAATACATCACCTGAAACATCAGTAAGTCGCCCCGGAGCGCCACGGCAAATAATAATAATAGCCGTCCTCTACCCGCACAGGCTATGCGTTTGGGTACACTCAACGAGTGTTTATGAGGGAGTATTATTCTTATTATATTCTACAAATAGAGTAGTGATGGTCTTGGCTGGGTGAGCGAAACAGATGCGTTTTAATTCTCTGCTGAACATCCAATAAAAGTTCGTCTAGAACATTTCATTCTATATCTGTACCTATATATCAATCTGCAATATTCAGTTTTCTACACAATAAGTAAATGTAACTAAAATGCGAGTTTTTGAAAACCAGGTAACCACATTACGATCGATTTTGGTCAAATAAAGTTTTCATCGCGACACCACCGCACTTTCAAAATGGCATTTTCTGCGTTTTCCCGCAGTGACTAAAAGTGACCGTTTTTAACGCGATCTAGCGGAGGTTTAGAACATCAAGAATGAAGTCGATATATGTGAATTGTAGGAATTTTGATGTACTTTAATTCTGTACACAATAGTCATAATCAAAAAAATCATCATTCGTAAGCTATAAGCGAAAAACCCCTGTAATAGAGCCAAAAACGCGAATTTTTTTGCGATTACTAATGTTAGCTCGCATCTGACGAATTCGCAAAGTGGAAAATCGGAAACTTCCGGGATTTTTTCCTGGGAAGACCCGATATGACTACGACTATAAGGACATGACTACAAAAACATGAGACTGAGTAAAAGAAGTATCGAAGAAATTGACAATGACATTTACATGGAAAACTGGAGACATAACAGGGGTCAGAATAGGAAAAAAATCATGGATGCTCATTAGATATATACATACATGATAATATAAAAATTGAAATGGTGAATCGAATTGAAGTAAAATGAAGTAGAAAAATGGACATGATATAGGTCACACGTAAATTGTAAGTAACGAGGATTACACAAAGATCTGAAAGTCGTAAAACAGGGTATTACGTGAATCATTTGTGCTTGATAATGAAATAACATGACCCCTATATATGAGAGACATGAGCAAGCAGGACATCAGTTGATATCTGATGACTGAAATCATGATGTCGATCATTCACAATACCTGGGCGATCTAGATATCTCATGAGCTCGATGTTAATGGCTTTTTGATAATCTTCGAGATAACAGGTAGCAGTGCGATAGGTCCCTAGCTGCTGGGTATATTTCTTATTTTTTTTGGTCCTGGTTGTATTCTTGCAATTTTCCAATTGGACGGAAATACCCCCAAATCATAATAGAGGTTTGAATAACTTGCAAAGAACTGGTATTAGTTTTGGAGCACATTTCTTGAGAACGATCGGCGGAATTCTATCAAAACCACTAGCTACGTTGTTGTTGAGACCCAGCAAATAAAACTTCACAATAAGTTAAAATAGATTTCCACAAAATAAATAAGTCATCAATCGAACAAGACTCAATATTTATTTTGAAAAAAATCTCTCGCTTCTTTTCACTTCCACGTCTGATGAGATTTGAATACTGACTGATGAAAAAATATGATCAATGTTAATACTTATACGGAACTTTATTGCCTAAATATTGGATATTTCGTATGTCAAAAAAGAATTATGTAACAACCAAAAAAACTTACTTGCGCTTCACCTAATCCAAGTTCAATCATTTCAGCACTATGTTGTACAAATCCAGCCCTCTCATTAATTATGGAATCGGGAGATTCGTGAAGTCCGTGAAGGATTCCTGTATGCTCCGATCGAAGAGCCTCAAGACCTTGCGCAACTGTTTTAACAGCAGCTACAATCTCCTCCTGAGTCATTGCTGTCATTCTTCCCAAAGTTTCTATTTTCTTGCTGAAAACAAAATGAATTATTTGCTAGTCTCACTACAGATTTGATCATGAAAGTTGTATGGTATGTGTATAATAGTCACATTTTTTGACTTGTGCAATGTGATGAACAATGCCAAGAAATTACTGAGTATCCAAGGGAAAAGCAATCGACTTCACTTCTATTGACCCGTAACCGCGGCAATCGCATGTGATGGGAGGGTCACTGATCTAGACTATAAATATACCTCAGAGAGATAAGTACCAAAAATCCTGCCAAATAAATTGGTCCGTTGATGAGTCTTTGTAAAAACGTTTGATTTGGCATGAGAACAAGAATCAATCAATCAAACAATACTTTAGCTAGAAATCACACTGAACTACCAGGATAATATCAGGAGAATATCATCATGGCCGGTATTGAGGACGCGGCTGTTTGCTCGCTCTGTAAGAAATGTAAAAGTAATGTGGTTTCTGGTTACAAATGTATAGAATGTAATAGTTATTTCCATCATAGTTGTGGAAAGGAACGACAAGTGAAAGTTATTTGTGATAATAATGTTATCTGTTGTGAGAAAAATTTATGACAAAGTTGTAGAAAATGACGCAGCATTTTTTGATGCCATAGATGGATTATCGGACTCAAGTAAGAAGATTGATGTGAGCATTTTCAACTATGTGGTCGAGCAATAATATGTGAGTTACGAAATAAAATTAGTTTACTGAATGAACAGATTATTATTATTGAATAAAATCAAAGCAATCGAAAAGTCAAGCCCGGATTTTATATTATCCGAAGAAACAAAACCTGAGGCAAAAACATGGGCCGGTGTGACTGCTGATAAGAAAGGGATGGACAATTCTTCCAAACAAAAAACTAATCACCAATGTGAGTCACAAACAAAAACTGTTTAGCCCTCAGCCAACAACTAGTAAAATAACAAAGAAAGATGTTTCTAATTCTTTAGCACAGGTGGTAACCCAAACCAAAATGAACAAAATTATTAATTTGACAAATAATGAAGAATCTTCAGGTAATTTGAACTTAGATCAAGATGGATGGAAGGAAACAAAGAGAAAACGTAGGAGAGACGTTATTATTGGAAAAAATAGCACCAAGATAGTCAAGGGTGTGCCAAAATATATCAATTTACATGTGTATAGACTTAAGCCTGGAACGACAACAGATGAGCTAACACATCTATTGAAATCTAATTTTCCAGAAGTTGTCTGCGAATCACTGAACTCGAAATTTCCAGAACTCTACTTCTCATTTAAGGTCACAATAATGGAGAGCCACTTCCGAAAAGCCATGGATCCATCATTATTGGCTTTGGGAATATGCATTAGTCGAATTTTAGAGAAACGGAAGCAGGAGCCTCAAACAGGATAATGTTTGAACCCAATATATTTTTACTTAATGTGAACACACTTAGTAGTTCCAAAATTAATCATATAGAAAGCGATATCCATCAGCTAGCAATACCATTTTCATGTCTAGTAGAATTTGGTGTACAAAATGAATCTCTTCATCTCATGCATATTGATGGCGATAAATTAGTGAGTTTGTATTGCAGACCCACAAAAAAATGTGGAGGTATTGGTATTTGGTCCAAGGAATAAAATCAATATCCAGTCATTTTGTGTTGAATAGCATTTTGAGATCTGTGGTATCACTTTTAAAATTGGCGAACGCCAAAATATAATATTGACGTGTTACCGATTGCCTTCTGGTGATGGAAAAATATTTTTTATTAAAATATCAGCAGTGCTTGATTATCTGTATAAACCAAACACTGAATTTATTGTATGTGGTGATTTTAATTTTGACTTGTATAAGAATAATCATTTTAAAATTCTATGTTTTGTTTTGTCAGGTTTTAATCTTACTCCAATGGTTCAGTGGCCTACTCGAGTGACTAATGGCAATTATAATATTATTGATCAGATTTAGATAAAGGTAATATTTGTAATTTCGAACATTCTTTAGAAACAAAAAGTTGGTCATCCCTTTATGATATAGAGGATTTTAACGAAGCATTTAATAATTTTTACAATATTTTCTTATCACATTTTGAGGTGAATTTTCCCAAACGAAAATGCTACATGTACGATAAGGAAAAAAACTGGGTAGATGGTAGCGTAGTATCAGCCGCAATCTGAAAGATTTCTTCACTCTTAAAACATGTGATGACCGTTTGACACCGGTTCACAATGAAACTAAGAAAAAGCACTATGCTCTATTGAATGCGAGAAAAAAGAGTTTCTATCAAGAACGCATATAACGAATTCCGATGGATGTTGTAAGGAAACTCACAAACAACAAAAGGAAACCCAAGGACATTTTTATTAGAGATGATGGTGTCGTCATAAGCGACCCCAATACTGTGGCTGCAAAATTTTATAATTTTTTCGTTGAAGGTCCTGCTGATTTGATGAATGATATTTCATCAGCCTGTCTCACATATTTCAATGACTTTAATGTGAAAACTATGTTTCGGAATCCAGTGTCTGAGGAAGAACTCTTGTAAATCACTAATACAAAGATGAAAAATGAAAAGTGCGAATTATATCTGAACCTATTACATATTTAGTGAATAAATCATTTGAAACTGGATGTTTTCCCCAGAATATGAAAACAGGAAAAGTGTTGACCTTATTTAAAAAAAATTATCCTACCCAATTGGGGAACTATAGGCCTGTTACAGTACCAAATAGTTTCTCAAAGGTATTTGAGTATGCTTTCTTAGACAGACTCACGTCGTTCTTAGATCAATCTTGACAAGTAAACAGCATGGATTTCAGTCGGAAAGATCAACGTCAACTGCTGTTTTCATTTTATAAACAGATTGTTGATTATGTGGATGTAGGCGAATGTCCTGCTGCAGTTTTTTATGATCTCAGCAGGGCATTTGACTGTGTCAATCATGAAGAACTGTTAACTAAATTGGAAATGTATGGCATGAGGGGTGCATCCTTATCGTGGATATCTTCTTTTCAGAACACCGCAAACAATTCGTTTCATTAGAAGCTCTCTCGGAAAATAGAGTTCAACAATGCAACTCAGGGAAATTAACATTAGAAATGGGGGTGCCACAAGGTTCAATTTTGGGTCCGATGCTTTTTATACTCTACGTGAATCAACTCGATCATTTTAATAGCGATAAACATTATACTGCATATGCAGATGATTTTTCATTCATTATCTCGGCAGCAGACACCCAAGCACTTAAGAACAAATGCTCAGAATTGATGACCAAAGTTTCTGATTATTTCAATGACAATAGTTTGATTTTCAACACCAAGAAAACGGAATTTTTAAGGATTCATCATAGACAGAAGAGGGTAGATGATTTGGTTTTTAGTATTGATAATAGTCTAGTGTATAGTTTTCATAAATCGATTAGATTCTTAGGCATCAACCTTGATGAGAATCTAAACTGACAAAAGCATTGTAAATAAATAGCATCTAAGTTATCTTCCTTGAAATTTCTTTTCATTAATCTGAGGGATGTACTGGAAATAAATCAGCTGTTAAATTTGTATTATGCACAAGTAGATTCAAGATTGCGGTTCGGTATCTGATGTATCAAATTATTTCATTGCTCAAAAAAGCATTACTAGATGCATTGCAAAATTCTCGCGTCGAGTATCACATAGAGAATTGTTTATCAAATATAATATTATGCCTTTGACATGCCTATTTGTATATGTATTAGGTATTTATGTGTTTCAAAACAAGCGAACATTTTCATAATTATAGCACTCGCTAAAGAGGGCATTTTCATGTACCATTCTCCAAAAATGAAATATCATCAGGTGTCCTGATCGTATGGGTTTGAAAGTATTCAATAAGTTAGCAGGTTATGTAAAAGCCAGTAAGTCACTGACTAACTTCAAAATCAAATTGAACTTTCTTAATTGACAACTGTTTTTTACAATATGAATGAATTTTTTTCAAGCACTGTTTGAGTTAGTTTATTACATTTGTTTTAGTCTTTCTGAATATATTGTAGTTCGGAAAGTATTTTCGACTGTAAATAGTTGTCTTATCTTATCTGCCGACTGTTGTATATACCTATTTCAAAAAGACTGTACCAATACGATGTAAATTGTCTAATGGAAATAAATAAATGATGATCGACCGTCCGCGACCATCCAGCAACGACCAAAATCAATGAAAACTTTCAAACTTACACTGATCGACTAAAATTTTTAGCAGATTGGAATTTCAAACATGGTCTTTGAAAACCGGTCGAAGACGATCATTCAATGTGAGTTATCCGATAAGAATACACGTGTTGGGAATTTTGGTCGTAGTTGGACGATCGCGGACGGTCGGTCATAGTTGCTCAGTGTGCTGGCTGCCTTATTGTCTAAGAATATAATGTCATTGACAAAGTATTGTGGAATTTTTCTATACAATAACATATTTTGGGAATATTCTCAAATGATCAGATGTAGTGGCTTTAGCGGGGAAGTAGTTTTCTGTTAGATATTACAAAAAAATCTTCATTTTTATCGTAGCTCATTTTCAATAGAAAAAATTATTTTCAATTAGTATTTGAGAATATAAATTTTTTTCAACATGATTACCTTCCAAGTTATCTTGAACAGATGATTCCACATCTAACTTTATGAACATCCTGTTCATATTTTCAATTAAATTAAAAAACATATTTTTGCTTTATACGAAGGTCGTGAAGGTCTGCACATACAAGGTGAAGTTTCTGAACAGTGTCACATTTTTTCAGGTTATTAAAAATGGTAATATTGAGCTAAAATATGAAATAACACAATATCACAGATTTTGTAGCAATAATATAATTGAAATATAGAGATGATGACAAACAGTTCGTAATGTGAATTAATAATAATTAATAAAGCCGTCGAATATTATCCTTGATTTTGTTGGAAATGACCACCTACACGCATGCATGTTACGAATGAAGCCGCGACTTACTGATTTTTTTCATTATTTTGATACCTCTCCGTACACACTTTTCAAACTTTGTTCGATTTATTGCATTCACTCTTCCTGGAGTATGTGATACCGAGAAATGCTGTTTCGTTTCTCCCTCGCGATTGGTGCTGTGGTGAAGTTGCGGCTTCATTTGTAGGGGAATAATATGGGGCTTTTAAATGTTATCGTTCGGTTTGTGAAACAAGACGACTCTATTGTTGTCTGACTTATTCTAGCACTGATGAGAAGAAAAACCTGGAAAGATGCATGAATGCAGGTAGTCATTTCCCAAGAAAATTAAGGATAATATTCAATGGCTTTATTACAATCAGCACTTGCAATAGTGTTTCCCTTGAGGAAAATTGCACAAATGGATGATAGATAAAATTCAATGTCCGTATGAGAAAGTAGTTTTTTTGAAAGATAATAATAATAATGCAGGATGGAGCCGAAAAGAGGAGAAAAAACGGACTAAATATCGAGATCTACTCTTTGAACTCCGCAGACTTTACCATAACCATTTTGTTGAAATGGCGTTTCTAATAATAGGGGTCTTTGGTGGAATGATGTACACACTGCTCTCAAACTTAAAACTCATAACGACTTGCCGTAATATGGCAGAAATCTCAGATGAACAAATGCAGAAAGCCGTAATTCTTGGTTCACTCCGCCTAATCAGGGCACATGATTCTCGTACCCAGTAATCACTCACCCCAGGGACGTGGGAAGTGTTTTCTGGGGCTAATGACACACCAGTGCGCCCACAGGATGTGTCGGAGACAGGGCCTGACTGATGAACTCCTGAATGGAATATAATAATAATAATAATAATAATACTCCCTCATAAACACTCATAGAGTGTACCTAGAGGCATAGCCTGAGCGGGTAGAGGACAGCTATGAACTCCTGAATGGAATATAATAATAATAATACTCTCTCACAAACACTCAGAGTGTACCTAGAAGCATAGGCTGGGCGGATAAAGGACGGCTATTATTATTATTTGCCGTGGCGCTCCGGGGCGACTTACTGATTTTTTGGTGGCGTATTCACTTTTCAGTTGTAGAAAAACCTACAGCACCAGCCCGGGTGGTCGGCGCGCACTCCAAGCCACCAGACGTCGGGATCTGATTTCGAGGGGTTTTCTTTGAAAGACTGGGTGAATTGTAAAAAAAAAATATTTACAGAATTCAAAATAAACTTAACAGAAGTTGTAAATCTACGATTGCAGAAAATACATGAGACTGCTAAAATGCAAAATTAAATTTAGAATTCCCGTGAAAGTTTTTCATCTAGATTTTATTGAAAATAGGAACAGGATGTTCATAAAGTCAGATGTAGAATGATCTGCGACTGAAAGATAAAACTATAGACGCCATTTTCCACTGTTCAAGATAACCTCTTGGAAGGTATTCATGTTGAAAAAAAGGAATATTCTCAGATGATAATTGAAAATTGTTTTTTTTTTCAAATGAAAACAATCTACGATAAAAATGAAGATTTTTTGTAATATCTAACAGAAAGTCTTTCTAGTTAGGGTGTTTTTACAATTATCTATCAGATGTATTTCAATGTCCAGTTGGGGAAGTAGTTGTTTTCTGTTAGATATTACAAAAAAATCTTCGTTTTTATAGCAGGTTGTTTTTATTTAAAAAAAATCAATTTTCAATAATTATCATTTGAGAATATTCCCTTTTTTCAATATTCATCCAGGCTATAAAGGGCTTTTTAAAATTCGAATATATGCATTGGGATCTCGTTACGGTAAAACATAGAGGGGGGGTTAAATTGGGACAAAGTATCGAATTTCAGAGGGAAATTACTTATGTGAAAAAAAATGTGATCTAGCTTCCTTAGTTTGTGCGCCAGTGACGAAAAAAGTCACTGAGATTCTTGATATTATTTAATCACAAACAATTACAAGCGACTATTCAAATTCAATTATGAGCACATACTCAGTTCCCCTTAATTTATATGTTCCATTGTTTAATTTTCGTCATTATTACGATTAATAAAAATATTTAAAATAAAAACATAAATTAAGGGGAACTGAGTATGTGCTCATAATTGAATTTGAATAGTCGACTGCACATATTCCAAGTGACCAGTCTAACGTGACAATGAAAATAACTGTGAAAAAGGAGTAATGTTTGTAAATATGAATGATCGAATTTTTGTGTAAAGCGGTTGCTTTGGTGCTTGTAATTTTAAAATAAGGTAGTTTTGGAAAAAAGCAAAATGAAAAAGGCATTTTTGTGATATTTCATTGAAAAATTTGTGTTTAAAAATGGGCCATTTTCAAGATTCAGAAGGGCGTAACTCGAAAATTAGTTGAGATCCTCTCGATTTTTTTTTAAATTCGTTTTCAGGAGATGAAACTACGTAAGTTAAGTAACTTTTTTTTCAATCATGAAGCGGAGACCGATAAACCGAAGTTGGAACTGAAAAAGAACGAAGATCTTGAAGCACTTGAAATGAAAGAATGAGGCGAAATGAAAATGAAACTGAAACGGAAAGACTGGAATTAGAAGAGAGTATTTTATGAAAGGATATTTCACAAAGCCGTAGAAGCAACAGCGTGGAAGAAATAATTAAATTACATGAAAAAATGGCAGTGATCCAGGAATGGTTAGATAATGCATAAAATGAGAATGTTGATGAATCCTATCATTCAATAAAGAATAATACATGTTCTGGAATTCGTAATATGAATCAAGCGAATGAGAATAATTAATATAAACAAATTTATTTCTCGTCAGTCCATTCCATCCCATGTCTACAGGCGATTCGATGGAGTGGCCGAGTTTTATAAGCCAATTCAAAGAAACGACTGAACCATATAATTTTTTAAACAGAGAAAATATATGTCGCTTACAAGTTCACGAGGGAAAAGCCCGAGAATCAGTTCTATACCTGTTAAATTTTTCCAAGCATCTCGAAAAGGTGATTTCTATACTAGAGGGTTTGGTCGGTCAGACTACATAATTGAAGAAATTATTCAAAAAACTGAAAAATTCAGTATATCAAAGAGTTTCAGTTTGAAGCTTTGATATACTTTACGAACCAAGTCATGAACCTTATTGAAACTAAAAATCTTGAATGCTTATGGTCATTTGCAAAATCCACAGATTTTGGGAAAACTTGTGAACAAATTACCTGCAAATATGCAGTTGTAGTGGAGAAAAAATTTGTGAAAGCCACATGCAAGCTGATTTTAAAGAATTCGCTTTATTAGAGATAATTACGGATGGTGCAAGTTACGTGTGGAGAAACTATCTTAACAACAGTTGAAGAGAAACGCAGTTTAGATGCACTTTTTGTGGAAGAAAATCGCCAAATCACAGCATAGGAAAACGCAAAAAATTTGAGATTGTACCTGTTGCGAGAAGATAGGATTAGGCGAGAGAAAAGAAAATTTGCTTCTGTTTTTTGAGAAATATTCATCAAATAAAATACTGCAAATTCAAGAAATAATGCCAGAAAGGAGGAGGTTTGAAGTATCTTCATCAATTGTTACATAACAATTCAGAAGCTGATGAAAACTATAATTCCAATGAGGATTCTAGAGAAATTGTACCAGCGACATTGCAGAGGACTGCCCAATTTTAAGGCTACAAGTCAGTCCTTCAATCTCTGTAAAGTCATGTTGAGAGTTGTACCGGTTATTTTAGAAGCACCTCTCACATTATTGGATGAAAATCTCTCTGATTACCTGTCTCCACGTTTAACTCTGATTGAGGCCTCAATCTGAGTAGAACGTGGAGGGAGGTAATCATAGAGACCAAAACAAAGCCCTTTCCAGCTACAAACAACAATGTTCAAAAACCAAGACAGGTATCGGAATTCAGTGAACAAACGGAATAAAAGTCTTAATGAAGTTACGCCTCTTATTAGAGTGAGCATAATTTAAAAAAATCAGCACAGACACCGAATCAGTTAGGTTTAAACGAATGCTTCGTCCGTTACCGCACCGCCTTTGAAAATGTCTACCGCAAATGCAGACGAAACGTCAAGAAGAATTACCTGAGACCACGATTAACAAACCCGAAAACCACCAGTCGTCAAAGTCTACTTTCTCAGACCCTTAACAATTGTTTTTGATTTTTTTATAAAAAGCAATGATCTTAGATTGTTGGCAGACACTCTAATAACTCAAATTAGCCATGGTTTTTTTCTTTTCATTACTGATTTTTGTTTTGGTAAGGTGCGTTTGAATTTTTTCTAGAGCAAATAATTGACTAATTCGTATTGGTTTACTAATCTGGGCCGTGTTGGCGCACGGATTAAACGATCGCTTCTTAATCCATTCATCCGTAGGAGCATGGGTTCAAACCGGAGCGCGCTCACCCGTCTCTCTCCACACAATTCCACAAAGTGGACCTATTCTTGCACTGATGAGAGGAAAATAACCTCGAAACATGCATGTATACAGGTGGTCATTTCCAACAAAAATAAAGGAATAATATTCAATGGCTTTATAACAAGTAGCAATTGAAATTATGTATCCGTGAGGAACGTTGCACAAATAGAAGACAGATATAATTCAATATCCGTAGGGGGAAGTAGTTGTTTTCTGTCAGATATTTGCCTTAATATGCACTTTGTGGAATTGTGTAGAGAGACAGGCATTTTTCGGTCTTACGAAATATTTGGTTCTTAGAATTGAACTCTCCTATATACACTCTCGAACTTTGTTTGTTTCATGTACTTTTGGTCTCTGCCTGGAGACAGTGCTACCAGGACGGTTACTCGATCTGTGGGCGGATGGCGCTGCGAATTACTTTATTGTGAGTCGCAGCTCAATTCGTAGACGGATACCATAAGGCTTTTGAATATTATCATTCATATTTGTGGAACAAGACGACTACATTGTCGTCTGACTTATCCTTGCACTGATGAGAGAAAAATAACCTCGAAACATGCATGTACGCAGGTGGTCATTTCCAACAAAAATGAAGGATTAATAGTCAATGGCGTTATAACAAGTAGCGCTTGCAATTATGTGTCCATGAGGAACGTTGCACAAATAGAAGACAGATATAATCCAATATCCGTAGGGGGGAGTAATTGTTTTCGGTCAGATATCTGCATTAATATCCACTTTGTGAAATTGTGTGGAGAGACAGGCATTTTTCGGTTTTACGAAATATTTGTTTCTTATATTTGAAATTGATTCCTGACAAGATGCGAGTGCTCCGAGATTAAGGATGCAGGATTTGTTCAAAATACGGGGTTAGGCAGTACTTAACAAAATAACGATGTTGGCATATGAAGTTTACACAGTGGCCGCCATCAGTATAAACATATTTATTGATGCGAACAGCAATACGGGAAAAGTTCTTCAACCTAAATTATTAAAAAAGACTCTCTTTGACCTATCATCTTTTTGTAATCGTACTGAAAAGATTTCAACGGAATAAAGTTTATTGGTATTTGAAACACAAATTGGGAGGTGATGTTATTGTTTTTTCATGCTGAACGAAAACCAGACAAAGAAAAATTCTGTAATTCCCACACTAGTTCAAATTATATATCCTCTGTAAAATGAGAACAACAAGAAAATTACTAGATCAGTTTTATTTAATCCCGGTATTTCTGTAAATTTTGTTGATATTAATCTCGTGTATACTTGAGTCACACTTTATAATATTCATAATATACGTTGTCAAGTGGCCACATGGCACATATTATTGGTACACTGAATCGATCAAATCACGTTATCCAAAGAATATATAACAGAGACACGTATACTGTGTATATATATATATAAGAAAAAATACATATTTCTTGAATTCAACTGATCTTATCGGAAATATCCAATACAGATACATTAATTTCCGTACGATCCGACTCATGACGTTGATGCATCATTATGAATTTTTTTTTGTTTTCTGTAACTCGGAAAAAGTCATGATTTACCCTGTATATTGTTTGAAAAAATGCTTAGAAATCATACTGTTGCACTGGCCAAGTGTGATACACTATGTTGTAGATGAAAAACCTAAGAATTTTGTGATAATACCACCAGTTTAGTTAATAATGGCCTGAAAGTGACATTCCACTACTTCAACACCCTGTATCTCGTAAACTATACATATAATTTTTGTGTGGCCACGGTAACCGCTGTTCAAAAGCCAGAGTACAACATATTGAAATTTTTAACAATTCAACCGGATGACTTTTTGCTTAATAAGTGTGCGTGGTCCTTTGCATGATACGTTATTTTCATATACAGGGTGGCCCATTAGTGTGAGGAAGTACAGTAATCTCACCTATCATGACTATGAAAAAATGTTTCAGATAAAAGTTATATGGTTTACTTTGTTGCTCATTATAAAAATGGCCAAAAACCTCGAAATCTGTTTTGATAGTTAAGGGACATTTTAACTGTAATTGTCTGGATCGAAATGAAATAGAATTGGTTTTTGATTTATCGATTATCTTTATTTCAAACAACTTGGTAATGGGTTTCAAGAGATTGAATGCATTCTGCATAAATTCAGGAAAGGATGCAAAGGATGTGAGCAGTTATCTGAATTTAAGTACCGTACAAGTACAAATGAGACAAATTCTGTTTCCAGGTTTGATTAAATATTCATCCAGAAGATGTTTACTTTGTGACTGAAACACGAATTGAGATGTTAACTACTCCAAAGGTTAAAAAAGTGCAGGGGGGAATTTTAGGTCCCTTATTGTTTCTGTTATACTTCTACCCCAATCAATACACGATGGCAGAGCACTAACATATGCCTACGATACACCAATAATTGATTCGTCGGTGGATCTGCAAGAACTTGATGCAAACGTTTTATCTGTAATAGATAATTTTACTACGTGCTGTGAAAATAATCACCTGATCAAAAATTTGAAAATGAAAAGTACTTATATGTAGAATTCACAAGGCAAAATTCCAAATTCTCTAACATTCGAGATCAGCAACACCAAATTGGAGACAATAAATTCTACCAAGTTTCTAGGTACGTTTAGTAAATTAGGTTCAAATATTCAAGTTGAGGTAATCTGCAAAATACAAAGAAAACTATATTATGCATTCAGAACACTTAAAGAAAACTTTCATAGGGAACATAAACAACGCACTCATCTACTCAATCATAAGTTCAAATATAATATGTATGAGAACGTGCCACTGACTTTTTTAGAGTATCAGTACTGCAAATACGATTTATTCGCTTGATATTTGAACTCGGTTACGAGTCTTGTAGACAAACCTTCGCCCGGAATAAAATAATGGCATGCACCAGCATCTACCTATACAAATTATTGACGCATACTTTCAATAACCATAACAAATTAAAAAAAAACAAAGATGTCCATGTGAAATGAATACCGGGTACCCTTCTCTCTAAGCGTTTCCACCAAGTGGAAAAATAAAGGCAAACATCTGTCCGAAAACAACTACTTCTCTGAATGATGCCACGACGAACATTGAACTACATCTGACAGATATTTGTGCAACGTTCTTCCAAGAAGGCCCAATTGCAAGTGCAATATGAGGGGCAATAAACCCCGAAACATGCATGTCTTCAGGTTGTCATTCCCAGCCAAATGAAGGATAATCTTTTGTTTAATTACAAGACAAGCACTTGCAATTCGAAATATTAAACATGTCTATGAATATTCAACAAGGAAAAAAATTATATAAGTATATTTGGGAAAATCCAACAAAATGTACTCCAGAAATTCTCCTGCCTACGATGGAACTTTCTTCTTCAATATGCTATCACCACAAATGATGAGTACCTCTTGCGAAGGAAAATTCAAAAGTGCGATAAAAAAATATCTCCAGGAAATCCATTTTATTCGCTAGATGAGTTCACCCAGTCTGTTCAATCACTGCGCTGATTCATTATTCTTGCCTTTACATTATTTTTGAATTTCTATTTTTACTTTTATTTGTACTATTTTATGTAATATGTAATTTAAAGTAGTACTGTATGTCAGAACTATATTATTTCTTTATTTTTATATCGATCTATCCTATGCCATGCCCATGATAAGGATTACCGTATGAATTTTCATACGCAATTTTCTCACTTTTCAAATGGGCATTTCTTTGAGAGATTGCACTAAAATGTAGTTTTCAATGTAAATTATTGTTGTTTCAGTGTAAGAGTTGAGATCATTGTGTTATGAACTTGGCTTCTATATCAAATACAAATTTGAGTGGCAAAAGAGTTTTCTCAGAATCGGAGATGAGGTTAGTCTAGATAAAATATTGAAAAGAGTCTTTTAGTTTTAGAGAACATTATTTCTGATAGGTGATGGAATATTTGAAATTACGAGAATGTATAATGGTTGAGTATAGGTCCTATGAATATTCATATGCTAGGCATTCATAAGAAAAAATCAAAAATCACCCTCCATAAGATAAGACTTCGTAAATTTCAGTGTTATTTTTATTCTGGCCATATGCAACTTTTAAAGTAAATTTCCAAAAGTTTTTTATTATTTTCAATAATATTTTGACGACCGAAAAGTTATTAGCATGCTTAGAAGAATCGAATAATATATGGGTATTAGCCAAAGCCCAATCTATTGATATAATCTTTTTTTTTTGAGAAACAAAGATTCAGATGAAGGAGAAGTTCCTGTGGAAGAAATATAGTGAGTAGTGTACTTTTTCTTAGTCTTGGACTACTGGATACAAGAAAATTGAAAAGTATCACCCACCAAGATGAAAGAAAACATAGAACAAAAAAACAAAAAGTTACAAATAGTGTGGTATCAGACTGCCCCAGAGGAAAGCAATTTTTTTTCCTTTAATTGTTCTAACTTTTGCCTTCGCCAGGTTCAAACATTTCACTGTCATCATTGATTCAAAAATAACAATGATGGAAAAGATTGCGTAGATTCATTTGGTCAATGGATCGGTATTAATAATTTTTTGCATAGAAAGGCATCTACCATTAATGCTCATACCCCATGAATAATGCATAATGACTAATTTTTTGCTGTTTTTACATAAATCATAATAAATGAAGAATATAAAATGAATAATGTTTGGCTAAAGCCTGGCGTATGAATATTAAGACAATTTTTTTATGTATACACCAAAATTTGAAAGTTTGCTATTTCTGTATTATTTTAGGCTAGCACTGATATTTTGACATTTTTTACCAATTATATAGAGGCTCAGGCTCGGTAGGGTTGATAAACGCATCTATCTATCTATCCGACGACATCGGACAAGGATTCAGTCATGCCACTTTTGGCTTTAATATATCTTCGATATCTTTTCTTCATGTCGAGGTTCCAGACAGCCTCAGGAACCCCGTAATAGTTTTGAAAACGTGCTACAGGACGACCTGATCTCTTGAAGAGGAAAAGTTATAAGTGTGATCTAAGCGAGTAACAAAAAAAATATTTTTAGTGCCCTCAATAAATACTTTATTAATGAAACAAATATTTCGTGAAACCGAAATATACCTGTCTCTTCAGACAATTCCGAAAAGTGGAAATAAAGGCAATTATCTAACAGAAAAAACTACTTCGCCCTACGGTTATTGAATTATATCTGTATTTTTCGGTTTTACGAAATATTTATTTAATTGAAATGAACTCTCCTATATACACACTCAAGCTTAGTTCGTTCTATTCACTTTATTAATAATACTTGAGTTGGATTCCGCTGGGTTCAGAGGACAAAAAAGATACAAAAGTCAGTAATCCTGGTTGCAAACAATCAAGTGCTGATTATCACTTTTAACCATTCTTTAATGCTTATAACTAAATCATATAATACTTATACCAAGGGTAGAACCCTACTGTGGTGATCACCGCAGTTTACAAGGTACGTTGCCCTACGACTCGCTCTGCATCTAGTGTCAGGGACTTCTATATCCATCACGCGACTATGATAGACGAGGGTGTTGAATACACCATCCTGGCAGGCCATTATAAATCCCTCCGTTTCCGACTTCAGCCCACTTCACCTAAGAAAAGCAAATGTCAGGTTTCTGGATAAGCAAAGGTCTTCAATGTTTTCGAAGAAGACTCCATGCATTGGCTTATCCTTATGTAGCTGTAGTAGCCTCTCACACTCCGCAGCTTTAACGTGACCTTTTTGCTGAACGGGTTCCAACAGAGTTTGGGTTTGTTCGTTCAGCGTCGAATAGGAGACCGAGTTTATCGACTGCATGGGTTGCTGCCTTGAAGAGAAATGCTCCAATCCCTGCTTTTTCATGAGCGCATACTAAGCAAAGAAGGGGATCTGAAATCCTGATGACTTTACAGGCTCCATCCAATACCATTCTGTTATGTAGACACTCCAAACTCAAAAGTACACGGCCTCCCCGTTGTCTGGGGAAGTATAACCGTGGAACAGACTATTTGGGATGCAAGCTCCTATGAAAATGCATCATATTGAGAGTTTTACGTAAAGTTGTCACAGCTCTTCCTGAGTCCATTTCATTACTCCAAAATAGTAAAGTAGAATCAGAACAGCAAGCATATTAGTTGCAGCAACTTTGTTCTACCCCGACAATTCTGGTGACCAGTTCTGTCGGAGTTTGTGCTGATACTTGTCGCGGGTAGAGTTTTTGACAGTAACTACCTCTTGGGTGTGGCTTTTTTCCACCCCTAGGTAGGTATACGTCTCTCCGGCATTCAGATGATGTAGGATGCTTCCGTCTACGAGCTGAACGTCCTCTCCGTATTCCTCGCATCTTCCTCTTTTGAGATGAACCGTCGATCCCAAACTCCATTCCGATAGCATTAAGAAGAAGAATATTGCATTTAGCGGCAAGGGGTTTACTCCTGCTCTGCTGTGCTGTCAGCGGGCGGCCAAAACCAGCTCACACCTGCCCTGAGGCAGGCCCCACGGTGTTGTGCAGGCGAATAAGTGCTCGTTTGCTTATTCGTAAGATATCGATTTATTGGATACATGTATTATTGGGGTTTGAGTGGTCTCCCGGAAAAACGATGAAATAAACGGCTTTAATCATTCATGTGGTTTATCACTCGTCTTCTGAATTCTCGTGGAAAATATCCAGTGCCTGGTAGATGAGCCTTCCGTGCCTTCTTAGCCTGTTATGGTGGGCTCGGACTGCTGTTATATCCCTGGTCAGCGAACTTATAAGAATGTAGTAAAATCCTCGATGGAATGAATATCCAAAATTCGGAGTTGCTCACAGGTACCTGAATATCCGTATTACAGCATTCCAATGGGCTCGACTATGTTGCGATAGGTATCTACTCACAACTCCTACTGCATACATAATATCTGGACGAGTGGCAATAGCAGCAAACATCGGAGAACCGATTGCTTCACGATATGGAACTTCACATTCTCATAGAATAGGATCCTTGCATACTGAAAGGTTGGTGTTTGGATCTGCTGGAATTTTGGACGGATTAGCTTCTTCAAGTCCAAATTTTTCAATTATTCTCTTGATATAGCCAGATTGATGTATGAAAGTACTGCCATCTGAATTATGAAGTACTTGAAAACCGACAAAGTAATCAACTTTGGTGATGGTTATCTCAAACATTTTCTTCATTTCATCCAAAACCATTTCGATAGCTGATTTGCTTTTAGAAATGATCAACCCATCGTCCACGAAAACGACTAATAGAACTCTGACATCATCCAGTTTTGTATGGAAAACACATTTATCTGCATTACTTGGACAAAAACTCGTGCAGCCTGCTTTAACCCATATAGCGACTTATTCAAGGAACATACTAGATTTGATGAAACATTGAATCCTTTTGGTATTTGCATGAATATCTCTTCGTCTAGTTCACCATTTAGACTACAAGCCCAGGCCAATTTTGGGGGGGTCATTTGACCCAGCATGAATTATATTTAGAATTATAGTACAATCCGAAACAACTCCTTTCCGCACTGTGCCGTCAGTTTTGAGCGATGCGGATGAGTACGCAGGTCAAAAAAACTTTCCATCTAGAGGAGATATTATTCGACAAAAGATTCTTGGACGGCATTTCTCAAGATGATAGATAACTGTAAAATAATCAAATAGGACCTAATGCCGTACAAAGAGAACGGTACTGAAATCCAGGATTTTTTTTATTTTTCGCAATTTTTTCTTATGAATCCAGGTGATTTATTACTGTACGGCATTTGTACAATTGAATGTGTACAACTACATAGATTCATTTTTTAGCAACGCAGTACATATTTGCCGGTACAGGGGTGAGGGTGTTTGGGCCATTTGATACAACATCAGACTCAATTATCTGAATACTATTTTATGGAACGATGTAATTTTTTGTTATGCCGTACATTTTTCATGGAACATATGGCTGACCGGGAAAATTTATTTCCCTCTAAAAAGGGTTATTTGGTTTTTTTAGGCGTATATATATTTTACTAGTAAGTATAGCAATAATCAAGAAAAACTCTATGCCGTACAAAAAAACTAGTTCTATACGACTGGAATTGGTATACAGTGATATTCAAAAAGTTTGCACCTGGAGAAAACTTGTTTATTATCCATTTTTCAGAAAATTTTATTCTTCATAAAATTTGGTGCATTGCTAAAAACTTGCACGAAAGTTTTCAGAATTTTTTATTTCTAAACGGTATACAGGGTAGAACAAAAAATAGGAAATTTGATCAAATATAAACTACCCTTATTTTTGACATTATCAAAAAAGTTTATCTAAAGAAGTTATTTAGAATCAGAACCAACACTTAAGCGGAAAAAGTGAAAAAAATGTTTTATGATTAAAGTGGTAGTAAACTTGAATATTTGTATCATTTAATCGTTTACCAATAATTAATTAATTGATTCAATAATTTCCTTCCATATCACACATAGAGTTATTATGGACTTTCATACAGAGTGAAATAGGTATCCAATTTGCACCAAAAAACTAGTAAAAATTCAACAACCATCGATATTCTAGTACAAATAAGACCAACTTTTGCATTGAAATGTAAGTGGGGCGAGTGATTACTGAGTCTGAGAATCATGTGCCTTGAGTATTATTATTATAAATTTTTTCATTAAGGATCTTTTAGTCAGGCTCTGCCTCCGGAGCCCCGATACTTCCGGAGGGCGCGCTGGATCATTAAGCTATATAACCACTCCCGTCGTCCGTGGGGTGAGTGATTACTGCGTCCGAAAATCATATGCCCTGAGTAGCCCTAGTGAACCAAGGATGACGGCCTCCTGCATTCGTCCGGCTAAGATTTCTGCAAGCTGGTATTATTTTTAGGTTCAAGAGCAGTGTATCCATCATTCCACCATGGATCCCTATGATCAGACTAACCATTTTGGATAGAGCCTGCGGAGTTCAAAGAGTAAATCTCGATATTTAGTCCGTTATTCTTCCTCTTTTCGGACTATGTTCGTTTCGCCCGGAGCCGAAAACTCCATGACGAAAGTCGTCTTAACTGCATGACGAAAATCGTCTCAACTCCATGACGAAAATAATCTTACTTTGTTGGTCGAGGAGGACTACATCAGGCTTGTTAGCTTGTATTTGCGTGAGGGTGAAGAAAGAGTAATAGATATCATTGTTATTCCATTAACAGTACTTGTCAATCTTTCATTTCAAAAAGGATCATTTCCAAGCAAACTTAAAAACACGATAATTCAGCCCATTTTTAAAAAGGGTGACATCCATAACATCTCCAACTATAGGGCCATAGCACTTCTTTCTGTATTTTCAAAAATATTTGAAAAGGCTTTTCAAAAACAATTACTCAGTTTTTTGGACAGAGAGGCATTTTTTAATAGTCAACAATACGGTTTCCAAAAGGGGGTTTCAACTCAAGATGCAATCATATCACTGTACAATGAAATACTCAGTCACCTTGATGGCGGTAAGCAAACATCTTGTTTGTTTTTTGATCAGAAAAGGGCATTCGATCTTATTGATATTAAACTGTTGCTTGAAAAGTTAGAAAATAATGGAATACGAGGTAATGCACATTCTTGGTTGAAAACTTTCCTAACGGATCGTTATCAAAAAGTTGTAATCAAGAGAAGCTTTCAGCGCTTCTCTTCCGATTATGAATCTGTTAATCATGGCGTACCACAGGGTAGCATTCTAGGACCCTTGCTTTTCATAATATTTGTAAATGACATATTCGAACTTAATACTAGTAATAATTACATCTCTCTTTATGCAGATGACACCGCTGTTGTATCATGTGGACTTGGTATTGACGAACTAAGTTTTTCAAATGGAAATGCTGCAAATAATATAACGGAATATTGCTTAAATAATGGTTTAATTTTAAATAATGAAAAAACTGAACTTATACATTTCTCTCTGAAAGATCCTAATTACAGTTTACTTGTGTACCTTGAAGGTAAGTCTATCGAGCAAACTAGTTATACTAGGTATCTTGGGATGGTATTGGATCATAAATTGAATTGGACTACTCATGTTGATAATATACTGAAGAAATTGGCCACTCATTGTTTTGTACTGTGGCAGTTGCGATATAAAGTGGACTTACCATTTCTTTTGATGTACTATTATGCTTATGTTCATTCTATTTTGAATTATGCCACAGTTACCTGGGGTAACAGCATACGTGCCAGCGAAGTTTTTGTACAACAAAAAAGAATTATAAGAACCATACTCTTCAAACCGAGAAGGTACTCTTGTAAAGAACTGTTCACTCGGCTAAATATTCTATCACTCCCTAATATATTCATTTTTAATAGTATATGTTTGGTTAAAACTAAACCAGATAGTTTTGGGACAACTCGAGAAGCTATCAATCAATATAATTTAAGACCAAATTTCAATGTTTCAATCCCTGCTCATCGGCTTAGCGCTGTTGCAAACAGCCCACTTGTTTTACCTGCCAAACTTTTCAATAAGCTGCCAACAAACATAAAAAAGCTGTCTAATTTGTTCCATTTCAAAAAGGCGGTAAAATCCTTGTTGGTGAAACAATCATTTTACTCGGTTGATGAATATCTCAACCATAATTTTAATATGTGATAATTTGACTACACAAATCATTATGTGTGAATAATTTTAAATATTCTAATATTTTTCATAATTATCATACTGTTTTCTGTTTTTTGTTATGACATTATCCAATACTTATTTGTATATAAGTCGATGGAAATAAAGATATATTATTATTATTATTATTCTACACAACGCACTCAATATCCCCCGAAGCATAAGGCAACACCGGTGTCTCGTCTATACCGTACGAGTGTCGTAATTGATAATACAACACTTGTAGAGCCGCGTTATGTTTGTTGATATCAGGGTTTCATCGAGACGAGAAATCTCTCGATGTTTTTCTCGAAGACAATTTCTCGATATCGATTCGAGACTCTCGAAAACAAAAACTGAATGTTATTAAAAAATACTATGTATAGGTTATAACACAAGGACTAGGCTGCACCAAAATACAGGGTATTCAATTGTTTCTATAAAAAAATACGTTAAAATACAGAGGCTATATGTTATGAACTAAAAGCCACGTATAACAAAAAACCGCCGAGTATCAGCACCAAAATAAACAATAATGTTCAAAAAAATTAAAATTAAACGAATCCTTGATGTTTTAATTTAATCTTTTATCCATACATTTAAAATTTACCTAGGTACGAAAGGTGAAAGTTTGAAATTGTTTCTTCGTTCGTGAAGAGAAGAATGTAGGTACCGGCACCAGCAACAAATTCATTTTATATAACCAAAACAGTCATGTATTGAAAAAAAAATTATTAATATTACTCAAATTGTTGTATCTCAATAGTAGGGGTCGCAGTACTGCATAGTGAAATTTATGCAAAAATGGTGCCATAAGTCTGTCATGAGAATATCCTTAGAAGTAATATAGTAATAAGCTTGGACTAACATATTTAAAGAATGCAATAGAAATAAAGTTGAATTTATGGCCCTTTTCGTCAATGGAATTTCTTTACCCTGAAAGGCCAGACTGGCCGAATAGTGTTCTATCAATTAATTTTTAAAGAAATAATTATTATCTTTTGTTTACTGTAATAAATAAATATAAAATAGCATTGTACAGGACTTTGAAATCATTGTTAAATCTAATAAAAATATAATGTTATATTGCAGCACATGTATTTTTTTGAGATCGAGAAATCTCGAAGTATTTTTCTCGATCTCGTTCTCGAAAAAACCCATTAGTCTCGTCTCGAGACGAAAAATCCCAAATGGGGTAGAATTGATTGCTTGAATCGTTGGAGTACGCGGGCCGCGGTGGTGTGCGGGTTGAGTCCTCGCCTCATAAGCCAGAGAACGTGAGTTCGAATCTCAGCATTGCCACCGGTCTCGTGCATGGCATCACACGTATTAAAAGGTAAGGGCTACATCTTCCCCTAGCTCGCACAAGTCTCTGACTTTTGAGGGTTGCACGTAGGGGTGCAACCGGTTGACGCTTATAACAATTTTAACAATTTTTTTTTAACCATTCAAAATATAAACGGCAGTACTTATCGCTTCTGCCCAAGGATATTTTGGAACTCCTGCTCCATTTAACATTGATCGGGCACTTTCTACAATTGTCCTGTTGTCACGTTCGGCTCTTCCATTCTATTGTGGAGTATACGGGGCAGTTTTCTCCATTTAAATTCCCTGTTGACAGATATAACTTTGGAAGTCTTTGTTACAATATTGAATTCCGTTGTCTACTCGAAGTATTTTAACAGCGTGTCCAAACTTATTCTTTGATAGGTTGCAAGAACATCTGTTTTCTGTTTGATGAAATACACCACTCTATATCCAGAGAAGTCATCCTTGAAGGATACAAAATATTTAGATCCTTGTACAGAAGGTGTTTCCATTGGTCCACATAAATCACTATGGATAAGTTCACCTGGTTTCATTCTTCTGTCAGGTCCTTTTTCGAAAGGATACCTTTGGTGTTTTCCGTATACACAACCTTCACAGAAGAACTTGTCAGTGTCACCAAACCTTAATCCCGTCACCAGTTCTTTCGAAACTAAATCTTTCAGTGATTTTATATTATCTTCTTCAGCAATATTGATCTGCGACACCACAGTACGAAACAGCATCCGATACAAATTGTTGGACTCTCGAACAGCACATGCAACTAATTCATTTTTGAGGTATACTTCAGCTTCATTTCCTTGCTACTATTTTCATTCCTTTTGCTGATAGAACTCCTTCAGAAAATAGACTTTTTCTTAAATCTGGTACGTAAACGTAAAGAACATTATGAATTGTGGATTCGTGCCATTTTCCATCTAACAACTTCTGGATCTGGACTGTTTCTTTTTCTTTTACTCCGGTTGTTACCAAGCACAACTGTATTGGAATTATCCATGGCCTCAAATGTATAGAAATACTCTCGGTGATTAGTCATATGTGCAGAAGCACCACTATCCATGATCCAATGATCGTTGCACGAGTTAGTGAAGTTGTCATCTACCATGAATGCAGTAGACGAGGTCACTTTACAACTTTCTTAGGGATTTACTTCAGAACTTTTATTTTCATCTTTTCTGTTCTTCTTCTTCCGACATTTTCTTGCAAGATGTCCCTTTCTTCTGCAAACATAGCAGATTACTTTTGATTTGATATTTTTCTTTCTTTCAGGAACATTTATTGGACATTGTCACTGTGATTAGGGCAGTCTCTGCTTTTTCGCATACTGCTGGATTTTCTTCCTCGTCAAGGAGTCGTGAAGTTAAATTTGCTACGGTTTTTTCTTCTCGTCTAGTGATAACCATGCTTGCCTCACATTGCGGAAATTAATTGACAAAGTGCTCAAAATTTTTGTCATAATTGCAAGATTCTCCACCTTAGCAGTATGTTGGGCCATTGGGTCATTTAGGCTAAACTTATATTGGTGGAATCTTTCATGGACGAGCATCTTGTTTGTCTCGGATTTCTGCTGATGAATCGAGTCAAGTTTGTTCAAGATTTCGTTGGAAGTTGAACAACTTTCTATCAGGGTTATTTGTGATAGTGCCATAGCAGCGGTGATGGTGAACATTGCTATAGCATCTTGCTTGTTCCATTTTTCAAGTTCTTCGACTTTTTCTAGGGTTGGTTTTAGATTAGACCCTTCTGCTATGTGGAATATGCCTTTGGCTCTGAGAGCGCATCACATTTGGAACTTCCATTGACGATAATTTTTGCCATCGAACTTATTGATGTTTACCACGTCTACCTTGTCTCCCATTTTTCTTCCACTCCACTAGTTTGTCATCCAAGGTTCACAGAAACTAATTTTTGTTTATTGAGTTGATTATGTGAAACTAATTCGGTTTCATCTCAAAGACTTCACTGATCTGGGCCCATAACCTGTTAACGATCGTGAATCAAGCAGATATACCAAAGAAATCTACACCTTGGAGTACTTGTGAAAGAACAATTTTATTTAATATAAAAGTACAGGAAAACTGAATTGGAAATTCTTAATGACAAATCAATCAACAAATTCAACTATTACATTTTACATCCAACTGACAATAACAGTCTAGAGTGATTTAAATGTGGAATTCGTAATTCAACACCCCTCCAATCTCTCTATGTGAGTTTTGGGGAGGCTGCAGAACACTGGACATGCATAAGTCATCGCTGGTCTGATAATCTGCTTATATATTCACACCTTGTTATCCATGGACAGCTTGGAATTCATGGCTAACAACGGGTATGACCTTTTGACTGCTGCCGCAGCTCGCTGAATTGCCAAGAACGGCGATCTCCGCCAGTACCGGTTTGCGCTTCTTTGTGAAAATCATGAGCACTGTTTTTGTCGGATTTAGCACGATCTTGTTTTTCGCTGTAGGTGTGTTTTTATCCTCACCGCGGCTGCGTTGCACGAATGCGCTCTGGCGTAGATTGCCGTGTCATCGGCATAGATAGTATTGGCGAACATCGGAAAGTCATGTGTATATAGCGAGTACAACATAGGCGACAAGCTCGATCCCTGTGGTACACCTGCTTCGGACTTTTTCGTTGTGCAGCTGGTTTCATTTACCCTGACCCTGAAAGTCCTGTCAACCAGGTACGAGTCCATATTTCTTACCATGTGATCAGGTATGCCTGCTCGTAACATCTTCATGGCTAGACCTTCTATCCATACGGTGTCAAATGCCTTCTGAATATCCAGCAGGACCATTACTGTGCTAAGATCTCGGTTGAAGCCCTCCCTCACCTCGTGGACAATCTTGGTTACCTGAGAGGTCGTTGAGTGACCTCTCCTGAAGCCGAACTGCTCCTTCGGGATGAGCGAGAGCACTTCTTCGATTTCCCGAAGTCTCTTCAGCAGGATCATGTCCACCACCTTGGCCACCGCACTGAGCAGCGAGATGGGACAGTAGCTCTCGACCCTTTCTTCGGGTTTTCCCGACTTTAGAATAGGGATAATCTCCGCGACCTTCAGGCAATTCGGGTAGTGCCACTTTATTATAACATTTATTATATATATTAGTTGCACTAGAGATTTTCTCGGGAGGTTCCTGAGAAGAACTGCGTCAGTCCTGTCTATGCCTAGTGCCTTGTTCTTGGGGAGTCTTTCGATTGTATTTTGAACCTCCTCTAAGTTCGTGATTAACTTCGAGACGGTTCTGCCGTCTAAGCTTTCTTTCGGGGCGTTCCTGAATTCTCTGACTCCCCGCAAAACCTCTTCATATACCTGGGTGAAGTCGGAACCTGTCTGGAATACACTCTGGAAGTACTCAAACATTTCCGCCATTTTTAGATCCGTCCCTCCTGTCTTTGACCATTCCCCACGGCCGGGATATCCTTATGCATCCTCCTGAGGAGTTTGGACTCCTGCCATAGAGGATTGTATCGAACATCCAGGTTTTCCAGCTTCCTCTTCTGTGGCTCTGAATTAAGTCATTTATCTCCCTCCCCAGGCTCATCATGTTTTCCCTGTGCCTGGGGTTTCGGGTGCTTTGCCACTTTTTTCGTTCTTTGTTGTTTAGGTTTATTAGCTCTGGGATGTAGCCTGCAAGAAGCTTCCGGTCTTCCCTTACAACCCTTTTCTTGATAGTGACTTCTCTTGCTGCCTATATATCTCCGACCCATCTCCGAGTCTCTCGTTCTATATGCTCATATGCTATGAGGGGTGTTATAACCGTTTTTTCGTTCATGGTCCTGTACTTCTTCCAGTCCGTGGAGGAATAATCATACAGGACTCTTTTCCCTCTCGGGTTTAGTCCTCCACTTACTGTCATGATCGGATATCAGTTCAGAGCTAGTTCGGAGATCCGAGATGTCTGTGACATTCTTGTTCACCACCACGTCAAGGGTTGAGGGCTCGAATCCATTCGTGGGGAAATGCGTGGGAGTGTCTAGGAAGTCGATGATAACATTGTTGTCCAACGGGTTCAATGCATCTCACTATTCGATCGGGTACCGCAAGGCATCTGAGCAAATGCATGATGAGCTCATGCGATGTTGTACCGAATGCCTTGCGATATTCGATCCAGGCCATTGAAAAGTTACGCTTATACTACACGGATTCCTGCGTAATGCATCTTTCGATCGGCGTTCTCCTTACAGCCATCAACCCCTTTCTTTGACCCTCTTTGCTCATATATCCGTTCATACACCGGCTCAACTGCTGAGAGTATTCGCATGTAAAGATGCGGGTAAATATCTTATAACATGCGTTCAAGCGTTCAAATAGTTCTTCGGATCAGACAAATCTCCGTTTTTGGGGATTAGCCAATCCGGAATCTGTTGCTCCCCATCTAGCCATCTTGCTATATGGTGGTGGGTACATGGAAATTTTTTCCACCTATAGTTATTTAGGGCATCAGGGCCTGGAGCAGCAAAGTTCTTCGAGCCTTTGAGGGCCGTCGAACTTCTGGAGTTATCGGATTGCGCAGTTCATTGAGCTCAGGCTAACGAAGCCTCCTGCAGAAAGCTTCGAACTGCGCTAGGAGTGGAGTATCTATGTTGAGTGGTTGCGGTAGTTCGTAAATGCCCTTCCAAAAGGTTTCTACCCGATCAGCCGCCGGCGAGTTACCCACAATACGTGGAATAGGCGAGAAGGTTTATCTCGGAACTTCATGTTATCCGCGATGCTTCTCGCCCGCCTCACCAGTGACTTTTTTGCAGCCACCAGCATTTGTATCCTATCAAGACAGTGATGTTTGATGGTAAACAGCACGCATTGATTTAGTGTGTGGTGAGCTCGTCTTGAATTTGCGGCAATTCGCCGCACTGCTGGTGTGAAGGGCCTACCGCCACATACTGGATACGAGACGCGTGTTGTCTCGCCGACTTGATCTTAGCTTCCATCTTGTGAATGCGTCAGGATTTTTCTCTATGCCTCTCCATTTCTGTACTTGGTGGTACGTCCTAAAGGCGTGGAATTGCGCCGCGTCTTTTGTAGGTGGCGAAGAGGCAAGATTAAATTTGCTTTTCAGCGTAGATTTGGCGAAGCGTTGGAAACGAATCTCTTCCAAACTATTTTTATCTATGTTGACACCATATAATGCTACAAGAAAGCGTACTCCGGCCTCGGCAATCTCCTCTGGCGTGGCATCTTGTTTGTTGAAAATTTCAACTATTTCATGAACCGCTCTGTTCCTTTTCATCAGCATACAAAATTTAGTTTTTCCTTGATTGAATAGGGATGACGTAGTGTCACAACCACTGAAGGCTTGCAAGAACAGAATGTGCCGGATTGCTTCTTCGTATTTGAGACTACTTGCTGAATATATCCTCTCAGCAGTTTTTCCTCTTCCAGGTTTACGGAAGTAGATAGAACTTTCGGCTGGTGCTAAGGCTGTCAGGAGTACCTAAAAGGTCAACGTCTCCCCCGACCACAAAAACAGCATCAAATATTGATTCACTGCATAATGAAATTGCAGTGTTGACAATTAGCACATCGGCATCATCTTCAGCTTGTTTAACTGTAAATGCAGCCAGCTCAAATTTGTTCTTCAGCATCGATATGAGACGAACTTTATTTTTTTCATTGGCTAAAAACGCTCCTGCGAAACTTGCACCACCATTGTTTCATCAAAAAGGACATCGGCAGACACGTGCTTTATTGATCAACGAAGTCTTTCTGCGGTCTTTGTATTTGTATTGCCACCATCAGTTGGATATCCATCAAAAACAACAATTGCGTTGGAAACAAAGTGATCTTGCACATATCGAACATATTTGTCACAAATCGCTCCAAACAAATCATTTCGGTGCCACACAACTTTATGTAGGAGATATCCCCCATCCACCACATTGATCTTGTTATCTCCGAAGTGAAATTCATCGGAAAGCGGCGTGAATACGGAATATAAAGATGACTTGTTTCCTTTGCGCACTCCTGCTTCCGAAAAAAGCGACAAAGGAAAGGGGGCCAGCTCGTATTTAAGCTAATCCTTTATCTCGTCTTTAGATTTCTTAGGAATTCACATCCGTTGAAATAGCATTAGTGGGTTAATATGATGGCAATATGATTTGAATTTGTTTAAAATGTTTGTTTTAGTTATCAACAGCCAAATAACAAAATATAATACTTTTTTTTTGAATAGTGCAACTTCACGGAGCTGTAACTCCTGTAACTCCTGTGTGCTACGAAAAAAATGTGGACACAAAAAATTTAGGAAATTTTGTTTTCATCAACTTTGTATAGAACATCTTTTGTAGTAAAAGCCATAGTTTTTGAGTTATTATTAAAAAACCAATTTTTTTACCTAAAATCCAAGATGGCGGCTCGAGCGCATGCGTCTCGAGGTCGAAAACTTGGATTTTTCATGAGGGCCCCAAGCATTCAAACACCCCTTTTCGGTAGCCACGTACTGGACTATTATCAGTCCAAAACGGTATCGGTTTGTAACTGATCCAAGAAAGAGACCCAACGCCTTGAACAATTAACAAAACAACTAAAACTGAACACAAACATTTACAATTAATGCCGATTAGCCGGTAGTCTCGTAGTCTGTGAAAATGAGCAAACAACCCTTGTCTCTGGCAAGACTTCGTGTTAAGGACAAATCACTGTTGCACGATCACTTAAACTACAGTAATTGATGCCGAGCATGCGCCCATCAAAAACATGGTGCACACGCGGCATGCTTTTGGTATTGACGGAAGGTTATCATTCTAGAGTAGGTATATAATATATATTTCTATGGTAAAAAGCCATTTCTGCATTAACAATTATATAATGTTCACTTTTTTCATAAACTTTTGTAAAAAAATTAAATTTCGTAAAAATATTTTCCATTTGTGACTTAGCGAACTAACACAATCAACATTCGCAAGACAATAAAAATAGAAAAGAAATGTAGAGCTCTGCTTGCTCTCCGTGTGACCATAGTGAAATTAAACGAATGTGGCCGCTTGGAGCTGGCCGGCCGAGGCTAACTACCGAGGTGAACAGCTCAATATATTGTTTTGTTCATTTACTTTTTCTGAAATGGGAATCAAACTAATATCAAAGAGCTGTATGGCGGTCATCAGTCATTGAAGGTAGGTAAAGCAAAAAATTGTTAAATTGAAATGAAAATTGAGGGTCTAAGCAATAATTCTAGAGCTATACATATTTAGTAACACAAGGGAGCAATACCAAAAAATCTCAATATCCTCAACAACAGCAAAACAGAAAGCACAGGAATAATTGAAAGAACGAAATATAATGGACAAAATTGGAAAAAAGCAAATCAGAGGGGCCCGGGAATATATCAACGTTCCCAGATATGTCTCAGCAAAAACCATAATTTTAAATGAGATCCATAAACGGAAAACCAGGTGCTGAAAATTTTATGAAATTTTTAGATAGGACTCAGGAAAGACCACTGTTTTTAAAAATAAAGTTTCCGAGTGTCTTCCCAAAGGACAAAATGCACTGCAAATTCCACCAAATACACAGACGGTACTCAGCAGAGGACACTGATCCCGAATAACGTGGTCTCTGCGGTCTCCACCAAACAAAAAACTGGAAGCACTGCAATTCCACAAAATTCACAGACAGTACTCAGCAGAGGCCACTAATCCCGAATAACGTGGTCTCCGCGGTCTCAACCAAACAAAAAACTGGAAGCGCTGCAACTTTCACCAAATTTGGCAGACGGTACTTAACAGAGGCCACTGATCCAGAACAACGTGGTCCCTGCAATCTCCACCAAACAAAAAACTGGAGGGTCTGCAAATTCCATCAAATTCACAGACGGTACTAGGCAGAAGACACTGATCCCAAATAACGTGAATTCCGCGATCTCCACCAAACAATAAACTGATAGCACTGCAAATTTCACCAACTTATAGTACTCAGCAGAGGCCACTGATAATATACGTTTCACGACAACACTGCTCAGCAGCGTGATATTTCATATTACTGACGAAGTAGCACAAATCCCTCTGTAGTACATTCGATAAAAATTCTTCTTCAGTTAGATATGTTACTGTTATTGTTGGTATTGCTTCCAAATGTGTGGCTGAATATTGATTAGAATAACTGGTGGCTCCTCTATCTGATAAGTTTGTCAAGCCTGATCCAACGGTAACCTTAACACTGAATGATAAAATGATACGAACTATTGTTGAAAGCTAAAGTAAAAAAGTGATAAAAATTATAATTGGATTAATTCTTCCTAACATTTAGTGAGCAAACAAAGTTATTCTTCTGGAACATGAAAAGAAACAAATCCGCAGGAACATACAGAATAAAAATCCTTTCACCTTTTCACTGCCTTTCACTTTTTGCAATGGACTTAGTTGCCAGATCGTAACAGACTTGTTTCCGGATCTTCCTTGATACTGACCATGAAGGAGAATAGTGGATTTTACTTACCTGAACGGGTCGTTCTATTATATCATCAAAAATATCAATATCTCTCAAACCACAATGAAGTACATATATTTTTATGCATGGTTTATTGGTCCAGGGCCGGTTGCACAATGAAAAACTAATTTAATGATTATCTGACGTCACATCATATTTGATGTTACGTTAAATTTCGGATGCGTTGCATGAAACATGCTCCAAGTTATATTACAATATCATTTACTAATGACGGAAATGTTGTAGCAACAGTGCCATTATTCTCGTTTTATGTCTTCTTTGTTAATATTAGCTTTTAAATAGGTATATATTCATTGTTTTGGTTGCGCATGTTTTAAACGATTGTTTTATTCGATTTTAGTATTTGTTTGAGATATATGAGTACGAAATGGAGATTTTTAGTTTTAAGGAGAAAATGGGAGCCAGTTATTTAGAAGTAGAGAAAATTATATTATCGGATATAGTGGAAAAGTAAGTAGTTTCTATTATAAATTATTTTCATACAAACGTATAGGAACGGATTATTCTTTTCACTTTATCTTCAGCAGATATGGAGCTAGAGTGGAATGCAAAAGATCGGATAACATAACCATTGAGAAAAAAAGAGAAACCTATTGTGTCAAAATTCTGCTCCACTTTACCAATTTGTTGAGATAAAATTAATTTGATCATTGAAGTTTTGAGAGAAATAAAAAGAACTGTTTCTAGCGGTAATTGCACCATTGGAAAATCCACAGCATAGTATGTAATATATACATCCACTTACCTTAGTTGTGTTAAAAACGTATTCACCTACCTTCTCTCTTTTACCAATAGCAAGAACAAAAAATGTCAATTTTTTTTTCAAAAACTGAGAAATATGGAAATTAATTGACGGAATTCTAATCTGTCAGTTTCTGAATGTGAGTTTAATCAGTGGTGTAGCTCTGATTAAGTTAATGCATTGATGAGTTGATATGACATAAGAACTTGATTGGTTTGTATGCAACCGATTTCAAAGCATTTTAAGTTAACGTAACATCAAATGAATGCGTCCTCAAATCAATGATCCAACCCAATCTCGCATATAACACCACATTAAATAATTAAAGTTGAATCAATATTCGATAGGCTTTTGTACAACCGGCCCATAATCTCACAAAATGATGAATTAAATGTAATCGCTCCATCTTAATTAAATGAACGAAACGTAATCAAAGCAGAGGCACAAAAATAAAATCTCAACTGAATAAAAATTAACTTACATCCTATATGCATTGATGGTTTTAGACATTTCTCAAAAACTCCTCCAGAATCTATCCAAGGATTGCCACTTTTACCATCACCATGAAAATGTTTTCAACTTCCTATTTGAAGAAAAAAAAACAACCTTTCAATTGCAATACAATTTCACACAAAACAGACATTGCATAATATAAATTATTTCTGGGTTCCAAAATCACCACATGAGTCCACACTTGTCTATGACTAGCTCATAACTCATTGATTATTATTGACTATAAATATATTTACTTTACCAAGTATATACTCTTCTAATATGTTCATGTAAAATAAAATTCTTGTTTGAGATTGGTCGACAATACTTCAGTTTAGTGAAATTGTTTTGAACTTTGCCTAAATAAGAGAAATATTAATTATCTACGGTTTAAGTTGTTCGTAACTACAATCGTTCCCAAATGAGTGAAAAACCAACAATTTAGACGAAGCCGAAATACCGCTTCCTCCACAAAACGAAAAATGTGAGGCAAATATCTGTCAGAAAACAACTACTTCTCTCCAATCGCAAGTGCTAATTATTGTGATCATGAATTGCCTATTATCCCACGAATGATTTTGACGAATTTCTTGGAAACTCGAGTATTTATGGGCCATGTCTAGGGCGGCGGTGCACTATGCAAGGGGAGGACTACCCGGGAGTCTAGGGGTATGGAATATAATAAATAAATTTTGAAATTTCAATCTCTAAATATGAATTTATATGATAGCTCCAAATCCACTGTATCTACTTGCAAATGATAATAATTATACTAAATGAATAAATTACTGTCATATACTTTGCGAGGGCCAGTCAAGATCACTACTTCACACAACAAGCACCTTTCCCCTTATAACTCCTAACCATTGCTTTTTCAGCGCTGTTAATAGCACATGACCGGTATTTGTCAAACAAAATGAATATTTATTGTTTGATAAATTCTGATATTCATTTGATTCATATCAAATATTTGCAATGTCTCAGGGCCAAATAAAAAACATAGTACTTAATTGAAACATAATAGAATTATATTAAGTTAAATTATTGATTTGTTTACTCAAGATGGTGTTAATTATGCTGTTAAATGTGACATCTTTGAAATCAAGTTAACTGCTCAATGTTGGTATTCTGTAAAATTTGTCAGTTTCAGAAGGACGCCAAAAATTGTGGGCGCACCGGAATACATCCCGGTGTACCCGCAGCCCAGATGTTCAAGGAAATGGTCAGGAAGTTCAATTTGTGGGGCGAGGGAATGGTTGCTGACGATGACCTGAAACGCAAAGACCATAACATGTACAACAACAAATGTTAACTACCAAAATGTAAACCAATAAAATGAGTATAGAGAGACATTTCCCTGCTAATTTTTAGGAGTAGTGGCTGACGGAATAGGTTCTCTTGCCGGGGATTTCGCTGGAAAGAGGATAGTTGAAATGGATCAAGCATCCTGGCCTTATGCCTCGCGGTAGGTGGGCCATCCGAGAGGTACCTAGGTGCCTCGCGGAAAATCTTATTTTATGTACCGGCAGCCCAGCATGGGACTGGTCCTAATATGGTCATCAACTTCAATCTACCCGTACGTGTACCAAAAGTGGAAATCAGTGTTTCTCCTTCCGAGTGTTTGACCTTAGTCTACTTATATCCTCGGAATTTGTCGTTGGTACCAGGTCCATATCGGGTGTTTGCCTCAAATTTTCTTCGACTTCGTCGAAACTATTCGTTTCAAACTTACTCGAGGACGATTGTAGATATGATCAATCAAAACGTCGTAACTTAAAACGTAGATAATTAATTTCTCTCTTATTTAAGCAATGGAAGTCCAAACAAGATTACTCAAAAAAATTCCTATCATTTCCTGTAATACTATATCTCATGAATATTACCTACTAATAATTTTAAATTATGAAAAGATAATAATTCATGAAAATTTCGTCGACAAAATATAATATTCTACTGGCATAAAATTAGTTCTAGTCACTTGCAATTGTTTTCTCCTTGAATAAAATATTAATTCAATCATATTTGAGACCCAAAGTGCAATTCGAATCGGCTACTGTGGAACTCCAATGAAAAATGGAATTTTAGGTACACACAATTGCAATTTGAAAACGTAAACGGCATTATCACTTTTGTTTTTTTTTGATGATTGTACGGTCTAACCAGGTGGTCTCCTCTGAATTCTACTGAATTAGCTAAGAAGTCGCAAAGAGCGTTCATCCTGACACTCGCTACTGTCAACCTCTTCCGATCTGTTTTGTGGATTTTCAGCAAGCTGTTCATTTGTTTCTTTGACACTTAGTGATCCGAACACTAATTCACAAGGAAATCTAAGGTAAGATTAGTTGAATCATAGACAGTTGCTCTGTCAGAAATAGTGGAATCTGTATGTCCCAATTCAAAACTAAATCTTCGAACGGGTCCACTAAAAAACTGAAAAATTAAACTTTCCGTTGTAGACAATCAATGAAATGGAACCTATCTCAGCACTTTTTGTACGTAGCTAATTCTACAACCCCCATTACAGGATGAAACCGCCAGCAAGAAGACGATGACATAGGTAGATCAAAAACTGAATCAAACCACAGTAATCAACATCAAAAAAGACATAGAGGAGAAATCAAAGGAGCCAAAGCCAAAATCGTCACATAGAAAAAAGAACAGATCATTCAAAAAAAGATCCAGATAGAAAAATTGCGCGGGGTGAGTAGTCACATTTACGATGCTTTCCCAAAATCGTTCAATTAAACGTGTTTCAAGTTTGAATATTTGATCAAGTTGTTATTATCGTATTCGATCAGAGTAAAGTGTCAAACTCTTGGTCGTGGACTTGATGAACAAAAATCTAACTAATGAATAAATAACAGGCAGTAATTTCAACGATGATATCGATGAATGCGTGGGCAAAATTGTGTAATTTGATCAAACAGTTAAAAATTTACTATCCGAATTGAAATTTGCAATGAAAAGTTATGCTCAGCTATGCAGATGATAACTTGAAGGTGGACAAATATCTGAATGCTGTTGTTCTGGCTCGAGTTTTTCTTTAGTGGTTATGGCTTTCGAAATATCGAAGAATTACGCATTAAATGGACACACTGTATGAACTGGGAAATTGTGAAGATCCAAATAAGACCAGGCTGATTCTATCAAAAATTTAAAAAAAGTCCGCTATTAAGGTAGATACTAACTAAAGAAAATACATTTCATTTTGATGTCCTAAGGTCCGATTTGATAATGAATATAAAGTGTCTTCTAATTTAAATAGCTGTTAGACTGTGACTACCAGAATTGAGTTGCAATCAGCAGCTTGTCACAGTCAGACAATTATTTACACTAAATGACACTTTACGTTCATTATGAAATAGGACCTGAGGTAGGTAACTCTTCAGAGTTATTAATAATTAATAATAATATTTTGTTTCTTTAGGTGAAATTATAGTAATAATAATACCTCATAAACACTCGTTGAGTGTACCCAAAGGCATAGCCTATGCGGGTAAAGGACGGCTATTATTATTTGCCGTGGCGCTCCGGGGCTTCTTACAGATGTTTCAGGTGATGTATTCACTTTTCAGCTGTAGAAAAACCCGGAAAACCTACAGCACCACCTCGGGTGGTCGGTGTGCACTCCAAGCTAGCACTAGACGAGATTGGCATCTAGACAACTCACCATACACTTGCTTTTCAACAAGGCGTGCGGTCGCCTATCGATCCGATATAAAGTAGTTGAGAAAAATTCTCGTACCTACATCGGACTCGAACCGACTATCGCTATGCTGGAGTTTCGAACGGCCTGTGCCTTAGACCGCTATCAAGTGAAGGGTTGGATAACTAGTCTTATTCCATACTCACATGCTTGATCCAGAGGACTATGGAGGGCAAAAAAAAGGGGACAATGTTTTCATGCCAAACATTTATGAGTCTGCCGCAAATTCCCGCCAATGTCAGATAGATCTTTACTGCAAGTCGCCGGAACAACAGTTTATACAAAAAAGAAGGCGTGTTCTATACGAATGACTACAATTGTTGCAAACTTGCAGGTTCCAATATAAAAACATTGAATATATGTAAATTAACGAATACTGAATAATTACATAATGATTCTATATTGTGTCTGAATATTTTTACCAAAAACTGAATAAAATTAAATACACATTTCATGTAAATAAATACTTTCCCTAACACCGTTTAAATATAAAATGAATATTGTCCAAATATGTCCCCACAAAAAATATGAAATTCAAATCAGTCAATCTTCTACGAATAACTATTTTCAAACCTACTTAAAGTTTCCGTTTGTCAAATGAATCCGAAAGAGAAGCCACAAGTTATTCTAATCAATATTTATTCAAGTATCCATCCGTAAAAATGAAGAATTGTTATTGAAATTAAGTTTTACTACGTCATACGTCAGTTCGTCAGTACTAATATGAAATATTTATCATGCTGTTGAAAGTGGAAACATTTCTTCTCGTTTTATTTTATATATAATTCATATTATTGTTGTAATAAAATATCTGAATAGTCATGATTAACGACAAAAGTACCATTGAACAGTATTCTTGAAATATCAACTCAAATGTTTTGTATACTTGGCACGGAACAAAGATATTTGAGATTTGGGAGTCCTTATCTATGCTCGTTATTCATGAGATTGCAATTTTAGACCTCTGTTTTGTGGATAGGATTCGTTTCAATGCCTGTGTTGAAGAGCATCAAGAAATATTCATTGAATAAATAGAAAGAGATGAAATTTTATGGAAAGAAGAAATCTAAAAGAAACGATCTAGAATTATTGAATACTGTTCCATAAGAATCTCTTTTATTCAAAATCAAGATAATAGAATGTTCGATATTACATTAAAATATTCTTTAACGATCTGGAATAATTCGTAATATTGATAAGTGGGAAAAGTCTAGAAAACCGTCGAATGAACTAGAACGAATATTCCGAAAGGTTATGATATAGAACGCCTATGCTGAGTATTTGCAGTGCCTCCAGTTTTTTGATTGGTGAAGACCACGGGGACCACGTTATTCGGGATCAGTGACCTCAGCCGAGTATTGCTATATCACTGAGACATATCTGCGAACGTCAAGAAATCCCCGGTTCTCTCTGATTTGTTTGGGGAAACTTTTATATTTAAATTCGATATTTCATTCTTTCAAATGTTCCTGTCTCTTTTATTTTGCTGTTGTTGGAGATTTTGGGATTATCCTGTATTTCTGGTGTTTTATTAACTATAGAATTAATGCTGTAACTCTCGAGTTTTATTTGAGTTTTTCAATTTTTTTTAATTTGAAACCACTCTACTGAGCACTGAAATATAACCCTTCGATACTAAAGTGCCTCCTATATCAGAACCCGATATGAACAAATAAATATGTTGAGATGTTCCTCATGTTTCATCACACATACACGCATAATATGACGAAATGTGAAAGTGAATGCGAAATCCGTTTTGATTCATTATTCTGACGTAGTATTTCTATAGTCATAAATGAATGATAAATTCACTGAATAATAAAATAAATTTCCCATAAAGATGCTTGCGTATCAGTTTCCTGAAAATTCAGCGTAGGAGTTTCCTGAAAATTCAGCGTAGGAGAGTTAACGAGGAAGTTGAACTCTAGACATCTCGATTTCTTGTGGTTGTTTGTTGGACCCTTGGTTCTGCAGCCTTTGAAGCCAATCTTTTTGTGCATCACGTATACACAAATTGATACTATGACCGGGTAAATGAACATCGTCCAAAAACTTGGAATATGTGATAGGTCTTTGAAGGATATTGTCTGTTCGTTCTCCATTATTGTTGTTCAAGTCATCAAGTTGGATCCCTATGCTTGATTTGGGTGGCTCTGGCTTCCTCTCGTCTAAGTCTGATAGGATAATTGGTTCGCTATTGGTGACTTGGTGATCGTTGATTATAATGTGAATGCGAAATCCGTTTTGATTCATTATTCTGACGTAGTATTTCTATAGTCATAAATGAATGATAAATTGACTGAATAATAAAATAAATTTCCCATAAAGATGCTTGCGTATCAGTTTCCTGAAAATTCAGCGTAGGAGAGTTAACGAGGAAGTTGAACTCTAGACATCTCGATTTCTTGTGGTTGTTTGTTGGACCCTTGGTTCTGCAGCCTTTGAAGCCAATCTTTTTGTGCATCATGTATACACAAATTGATACTATGACCGGGTAAATAAATGAACATCGTCCAAAAACTTAGAATGTGTGCTAGGTCTTTGAAGGATATTGTCTGTTCGTTCTCCATTATTGTTGTTCAAGTCATCAAGTTGGATCCCTATGCTTGATTTGGGTGGCTCTGGCTTCCTCTCGTCTAAGTCTGATAGGATAATTGGTTCGCTATTGGTGACTTGGTGATCGTTGATTATAATTTGGACGCCACAGGATAATTGACATCCAAATGAAAAGTCAAATAGGTAACTTCCAAGTAGCAGGTTTTCAATTTCATATTGGTTTTGGCACCCATTTGTTTGAGTTGTTTAGTTGTCTGATGTCTGGTCTTGATAAATGGATGTTTGTTTCCTTGCAAGTGGAGTTGTTTTGGACATTGAGCAACAGAATTTCGCATGAATTATCTTCTGTTAGTAGACGGGCAGATATATGTTTGATGGAAGATCTGCAAACAAGGATCTCTCAAAAATTCATACAATTTTCCATTTTTCGTCAAATACTTATTTTCAAACTGACCTCTAGTTAATGTTGGAATAGTAAACAGATGATAATAATAAAATTTTGAAGAATGGGTAATTGAAATATGTAAAATATAGTGTAAAGATTTCGAGACCAGCCTCGAGACCGGCCCTGATCATCTCATTACGCATTCACCTCATTAAGTATGCACCCCACGAAAACATTCCTAAGCTCACAAACACATGAATCACGTGGAAGAAACGCGAACTTTCCAACCGAAGATTCTAGGGACATCTAAGAAGTCGCCGGAAAGACTCGATTCATCGAAAACTGTAAATGCGACTATATAAGCCGCTGTATAGCAGATGGCAGAGTAGTCAGAGATTGCCACAGATAGTTACGAATATAGTTCCAGAGTTCGCAGATAGAGAGTGACAGTGAAGATAAATTTGTAAATGGTGACTGTGATATAAATTATTGTTAAGACGAGTTTTAAAATAAATTAACAAAATTAGTTTAGTGCAGTTTTACAACATTTGGTGTCTGAAGTAGGATGTTTGAAATGAATAAGTGTTAAAGTGTTCGTCGTGTTAAAAACTGATTAGACATTTATCGCACCTAATAGACTAGTGACCCGTTGAACATTATTGTGTCTGCGTAGTTGACAGTTTTGCGCGTCGCGGGAAAAGAAACTGAAAACTTAGTGTGTGAAATAAATAATAGACTGATATCTCGGTAAAGACAATAAGAGACAAATGTTTCCGAGGATAGTTCACCTAATTGACCTAAAAGTAAGTGAATTGGAGCAAGAGTTAGAGGAGCGTAAATTAGAAACAACTGGAAAGAAGGCCGTTCTCCAGAAAAGACTTTCAGATGGACTGATTGAAGAAAGAGAAGACCCCGAAACATTTTTATTCGAAGTTTCTGGAATAGATTTGAGCTGTATAATGAACAAACTCGACGAAAACACGAAATCATTGGAGGATAAACTTCAACAGAATTCGGTGAGCCTGGAGGATAAATTTCTTCAAAATTCAAAAATCCTGGAAGAAAAACTTCTAGAAAATTCGGTCAGCTTGAAAGAAGAACTTCAACAGAGCTCGAATAGTCTGAAAGAAGAACTTCTAGAAAATTTGAATAGTCTAAATGAAGAACTTCAAGAGAATGTGAAGAGCCTGGAAGAAAAATTTCACGAAAATTCGAAAAATCTAAAAGAGAAGCTTGAAGAAAATTCGAAAAATCTGGAAGAACAGCTTGAAGAGAATTCGAAATATCTGGAAGTGAAGCTTCTGGAAAACTCGAAGAATTTGAGGAAAGCTTCTAGAAAATTAAAAAATCTTGAAAGAAGAAGTTTGCGATGTGGCGAATCGGTGGGAAGAAAGAATGGGAACTGTCGAGACAGAAATGGAAGAATTGAAAGAAACAATAAGTGACCAAGTCAAAGATGACATGGAGGAAGAAATGAAAAAAATCAAGGAAACGCTCCACGATGAAATAAAAGGCGGAATCGAGACAGATATCGGCAGAATAAAGGAAAAATTCAGTGAATTGGAAAAGCGAATGGATTTTGCGCACACCCCAGAAACTTACAACAAATTTCGAGATTAGTGATGAACCTGGAAAACTCGCATTGAAACCGCCTCAGTTCGACGGAAATACTCCATGGGCAAACTACCGCCGACAATTCGAAGCTGCTGCCAAAGCAAATGGATGGAATGCTGGGGAAAAAGCTTTAGCATTCGACACTGGCATTGCGTGGCGATGCCACAAACATTTTACAGACCCTCACCGCCCAAGAGGAGGACTATGAACAGCTGATTAAACATCTACTATTAAAGAACTACGGTATGGTCAGGCCCACCTAGAACACGTGTACCATTCACAGCTGAATAATCGATGCCAGAAATCAAGCGAATCCCTGCAAGAATTTGAAGCCGACATTGCACACTTGGTTCGTCTTGCATACCCAGCTACACCAGAAAATGTAATGGAGCGACTAGCGGTTCAGGCATTTTTGGATGGACTCCGTGACCAAGAAACCCGACAAGCCCTAACATTAGCTCGTCCCGAACATCTCGTAGATGCATTGGCACGCGCTCTGAAATTCGAAGCAGCAAAACAATCCTGCAGAAGCCAGAGTAGAGTCCGGATGATTGAGGAAGATAAACAGAAGCCCCGCTAATATCGAGGCTGCCATGAGAAAATTAATAAAGGAAGTCCTGCCTGAGAGAAAACAAATATGGTGCTGAAATTTCGGGAAATTTGGGCATGTGTGTAGAAAATGCCCAACATTCAAAGAAGCGAAACCGACACGGGAAAACTAGAGAAGATCGATGAGGAGGGGCAGTCGTCGGCCTGTATCCAGCAAGCCTCAAATAAAAACGCATATGTCGCTGTCCTTCAACGACAGAACAAAGGTGTTTTTGTAGACGGTCTCATTAACAACGAGCCTCGCACCATGCTGCTAGACACGTTAGCTGGTTCTACGATTTTCTTGACCCTAGACCGGAAGAGTGGATACTGGCAGGTAGAACTGGCCCAGGAAGATAGAGAAAAGACAGCTTTCACCGTCGGTTCAGGTTTGTGACAGTTTACAGTTATGCCATTCGGCCTCTGCAATGCTCCAGCCACTTTCGAAAGATTGATGGAGACGGTTTTGAAAGGATTATCATGGAAGACCTGTCTGGTGTATCTCGACGACATTATTGTGGTTGGCAGATCGTTCGAGAACCACGTGAAAAACTTGGAGAAGGTATTTCAACGACTAAGAACCTCCGGATTGAAATTAAGCCCCAAGAAGTGTCATCTGTTCCAGAATGAAGTACGATACCTTGGCCACATTGTCTCTGGGTAGGGGGTAGCAATAGATGAACAGATATTCAAAGCTGTAAAATAATGGCCAATTCCAATTTGGAATTTCTAAAAGACATACACCAGCTTCGGAGTTTTCTTGGTTTGTGCACCTACTACCGCCGATACGTGCTGGGATTTGCTAACATCGCTAAACCACTGATCAGGGTCACGGAAGGACAAACAAAGTTTCAGTGGTCAGATGAATGCCAAGATTTGTTCAGGAAGTTGAAAGGAGCTTTGATTAACGCACCAATCCTGAGCTACCCCCTTCCGGACGGGAAATTCATTTTGGACACAGAAGCAAGTAACCTGGGACTTGGTGCTGTCCTGTCTCAGATCTATGAAGGACAGGAAAAAGTCATCGGATATTTCAGTAAGACCTTGAGTAAACCGGAGCACAATTAATGTGTCATCAGGCGGGAGTTGTTGGCCGTGGTTGAGGGAGTAGAGCACTTCTACAAATACGTCTATGAACGAAGATTCCTACTAAGAACTGACCATGCAGCTCTCAAATGGCTCCTACAGTTCAAGAATCCCGAGGGTCAAGTTGAACGTTGGATTGAGAGGCTCCAGGAATTCGACTTTGAGATCGAACATCGAGCGGGGACCAGCCGTAAGAATGCAGATGCCCTGTCGCGAAGACCATGCCCAGATGACTGTTCGCACTGCCGACGAGCAGAGGAGAAAGAGGCGACGCTTTGTAGAACTACGGCGGTGGATGATAACAAGATCCAGAAAGACCGAGAAGAGAAAGATCCACATCTTGGTTTAGTCATCAGCTGGAAGAAGAGTGATCGAAGACCGTCGTGGCAGGAAATAGCCAGTTGTTCTCCAGTCGTTAAATTTTACTGGGCCCAATGGAATTCCCTCATCCTGGACAATGGAATCCTGAAGCGTGCGTTGGAGTCGGAGGATAGCGAGGAAGAAAGGCTTTAGATAGTAGTTCCCAGGAGCAGAAGACAGGAAGTGCTCCGAGAAATCCATGAAGGGGTCTCCGGAGGACATCTGGGATTGACGAAGACCCTCCAGAAACTGAGGCAACGGTTTTACTGGACCAATCGTCAAGCCGACGTGAAGGACTGGTGCAGGAAATGCGCTGTATGTGCTGCCAGTAATGGGCCTCGTACAAGACCCAAGGCCCCGATGCGCCAGTACAATGTGGGCAGCCCATTCGAAAGGATCGCCATTGACATCACTGGTCCATTCCCACAATCTTATCACGGGAACAAGTACATCCTTGTGGCGATGGACTACTTCAGCAAGTGAGCCGAAGTCTATGGAATGGATTTGATGTTCCTTGGAGCTGGTTCAAGGTGCCTACCGACTACGCGTTAGCTCACTGTGTGGCAGATGATCTCCAAATGTCCAGAGGCATAGCCGTAGTATTCTCCAAGAAGTTCGGTCGACTCCAGGAACTGCGGGAACAGAACCCGGAAGTTGGAGGGGTGATACAGTTGAGGAAGGGCCAGAGAAACATCTACTATTTGGTTACCAAGAAGCATTCTCGAGATAAGCCGTCTTATGGAGATGTCTGGAAGAGTCTCACCAGATTAAGAGACATGATGTTGGACCAGAATCTTGTGGACCTGGCAATCCCAAAATTGACTGGAGAGTTATAAGGAGCCTGTTGGAGACAATATTCAGATCCAGCGGCGTCAAGATTCTCGTGTGCTGCAATCATCTTCCTCGAGCCAACTTGAAGACTGTGGAATGCTACTTCCATCGAACGGCCAGGTGCAGATATGGAGAATCTTGCAGATATCTCCACACTCCAAAATGACATTTCGGGACGAAACGTATTTAAGAATGGGGAAATGTAACAATTTCGAGACCAGCCTCAAGACCGGCCCTGATCATCTCATTACGCATTTACCTCATTAAGTATGCACCCCACGAAAACATTCCTGAGCTCACAAACACAGAATCACGTGGAAGAAACGCGAACTTTCTAACCGAAGATTTTAGGGATATCTCAGAAGTCGCCGGATAGACTCGATTTATTGAGAACTGTAAATGCGACTATATAAGCCGCTGTATAGCATATGGCAGAGTAGTCAGAGATAGCCACAGAGAGTTACAAATATAGTTCCAGAGTTCGCAGATAGAGACTGTGATATAAATTATTGTTTAAGACGAGTTTTAAAATAAATTAACAAAATTTGTTTAATGTAGTTTTACTACAATAGGTTATTATTTCAAGACTTATGATTATTTCGAATAGCAAAGTATTCTCGAAACTTATCTCAATTGGTAATGAGGAATCGGAATGAAAAAAAAAATCTTCAAAATTTGTTCAATTTTACTTTGAAACATGCTGAATGAACCGGTAGAAGCGTTTTTCGAAAAACCACATTTTCCCGGAGAAAACCTGTACTATAGTTTTACTATGCCCAACCGGTGACGTCACCGGTGAATCATTCATAAAAGTTCATATTTTTTTATTTGGAAATTTAGGTTGGATGCACTGGTGATGAACAACTGATTTCATAGTTAAAATAAACAAAACAAAATATTTAGTTGTTGACATTGTTGTCAAAGAAGTGACGTTTTGTTGAAAAGGGAAATATTAATTCCATTATTATTTCATATTTTCAACGTTTTCGTGTGTGATATAGTGAATATTGTGAAATAAATCCGTTCTCAATGCCTGGTGATTGAAATAATGAATGACGGATTCGTACAAGGATCGGATACCATACCTAAAATATAAACCCGTTCACCACGTTCTCTTGTGTGTTCTCCTGAGAACGTACATATTTTTGGTCTGGTAAGTTTCGATATGATAAATAAGTTGTTTTATTTCAAATTTCACTCGACAATATTTCATCCTATTTCTGCTTCTCAATGCTCACTCACTTGACCCTGCCTGTATTACTCAATTTACGAACGAATTGCACTGCGTAGGCACATACTAGCCTGGTAGGAGTAGGGCTCCAAGCTCCAAGTCGACACGTCAAGTCACAGGTGCGTGATTCGCAGAGCAGAGAGCTAGGGAGCAGCATATTATTTGTATTTACTAACTACACATTATTTCTTCGTGTTCAAGACGTAAACAGAACCAAAATTATCTGAATACCTATCACTAGGAAACCTATTCAATACCGTTTCAAAATGCTTTCGTGTTGGAGGTCTGTATAATTGAGATTTATTCTACTCACCTAACCTCAGTATTTTGATTTTTTGATGTTAAATGCCAATAAGAATTTAAGGAAATGTGTTGCTAAATTAATTATGTTTTTAGGGCTAGACTGAACCACTATATTGAAATGATACTGATTGCTTTGTAGAATTGTGGAAGTGATGGGACTTTTGAAGGAAGAATATAACCGTACAAAATTTTGAAACTAAGGCTTTTCGCTAGTTCTGAAAAATGTGACGAGATGTGAGAATGTGAGAATGTGAGAACATGGTTCTACCTGTTTGGGTAAGTATAATAATAAGAATAATTTTCAAAAGATACAATTATTATAATTTATACATTGAATACTAAGGGGTTTAATCCTAACACCAAATCATTCATCATTCATTCAATAGGTGACCATCCTCTGGACAGAGTCATGGTGTTCGGATAAATTGTGCATTCGTTACTTGAACAAAGGGTTAAAACAGTGCTGTGCAAGAACTTTATATATGCTAGTATATGCTATATACTATGTATGTACAGAGAAGTAGTTATCTGACAGATATTTGTATGATATTTTCTACTTTGTGGAAATGTGTGGAGAAAAGGTATTTCGAGTCCATCCAAATTATTCGTTTCATTTATTTGGAACTATATGGCACCTTATACGATTATGTTTGAATACAATCATATTTCAGTTCATTGATTCGAATATCTGTCATTTTCGTCTACTAGTTCGAGAGTTGAAAGTGGAACAGTTTACATACAAATTTCCTTTTACTCTATACTTCGAACTCAATATTTACTTTTTTTAGCTCAGGAAAACAAATTTATGAAGATTTTTCATTGGATACCGAGAAACATTATGAGGTTGTTGGTCTGTTTATATCGATAGAATATTTTCCCAGAATGGAAAAGTTCATTAGGTAAGTATGAAATCCCTGGTGTTTAATAATTTCCAGTACCATTTTTTTGTAAAGAGGATGACTATTATTAAACAACTCAAAATAATATTCAATAAGTTTCAAAGTAGGTTTTTATGTTTTTATTTGTATGCCATGCACATTTTTTGTTATTGTTATTTATCTCTTCAAACTCTTCTTCAGAGTTGTTATTTTTAAATACTCCTCTAAATATTTGATATTATATGTTATGAAATTGAATTTTGGGGTAATATCCTGGAATTTATAGTAGAAAGCTTCATTCGTGGGATACAATACTATTTTGAAATCAGAAGTTTTTTCAACTAGCGGTATCGTATATTTTTCAGGAGCGTGTAATGGTTGCTTTTGGTATTATGAGAATCATCTAAGTGAGAAGTAGCCATAACACCATTGCACGCAGTAAAATACTATACTTTTACTATGACTATTTCCAGTTTTCACCATCCAAATTGAGCAAAAGCTTGTATATGACAGGTGAGACCCAAGACCAAGAGATTCTGTAAAAACCTTGGTGGCGGATGCTGAGACTTGAATCCACTTTGTCTGATTGAAAGGACAAAGCCCTTGAACCACAGCCACTTTGTTCAGACTATCTACCAAAGAAGAGAGCTAGGAAAGACATTAACTGAAATGGTTTGCCTTAATAAGTCAGTCACTCATACAAGAGTTGATCATAGTCAGCATGGCTTAACTTCAGTCATAACCACTACCAGCCTCATCAACACAGTTATTGACACGTTATGTGGCATCACTTTTATTAAAATAATACTAATAATAACATGAATCCCATCACATGAAAACCCACATTTTTCTTGTAAACCCAAAAAAATACAAATTTCATCAGAAAAAAAAAGTTTTTATTTCAGAAGGATACAACCTTCCAATGATTACCAGGTAAGGATTTTCTGCCAACTTCAGAGGAGATGAAATTGGTATATCTTACAGCACCTTCTTTGGTGAATTTGTTCAGGCTGATAATATAGGACGTTCAATTCCAGCTTCCAGCAGTTTTGCATACTGTGCTCATCGAAGAAAAGAGTTAGAATATCAAATATTGGATTTACCATTTTATTGCCCAGGAGTATATAAAATATTTGATAATATTCTAAAAATCATCTGTCACATCAGAAACAAACATTTTCATTTATTTTTGTGTTTTTTCAAAGTTAGACAATTATATGCTTATCAATGTTTACTATGGATATGTAGTAACCCAATTAATATTATTTCTCATAAATATAATACACCAATGACTTCCAACCAGGTAATTACAATACCACGCTATAGATTGAGTCATAATAAAAAAAATTTAACTTATTTTGGCCCCAAATTATACAATCAGCTACCACTTCATATAAAGAATATTAGTAATTATAGTATATTAAAGAAGGAAATAAAAGTATTCATCAGAAATCATTTTGATCAATTGCAGTACATTTTTTAAAATGATTAAGCAAAACTACATGCTCTTTCTCCCTATCTCTTTCTCTTCCTCATTATCTCTCTCATTATACGCTATTTTAAACTTAGTAGGGTTGAAAGTAGAATATAACCAGCTGACCTATTGCAGTCATTACTTTTTTTTTATTATATAATTTGCAACAGTCTGTCACGGCCACGGCCACGCCACCAGCCTAGCTTGGGTGGCCCCAGATTGTCAACTATAACCTTTCCATGATAATGAGTATAACTAATTAGGATTGTAAACTACAGGGAAAAACATGTAACCGACTGAATGACATGAAATGAATAAATTTGATTTGATTTGAGTTAATGACGCTTTGTCTTTCAGTTCAAAAAACTGTTGACAAAAAAGTAAATTTTGACAATATCAAGAGTAAACTATTTTCATTTTTCTACCAGGAAAAATTATGAAAGTTTTTCTGTAAAAATTAATTTCGATGCTATGAGTTGTTTTTTTTTTCTCACATCGTCTTGAGCGCAGTTTAGCAACAATTGTTTGTTACAACTAACAGAGACTCTACAGAGTGTTGAAAAACTTTTTTGTTTCGGCTATAGATATTAATCGTAATAACATATTGTGCAAATACATATTGAACAATATTAGAAAAGGTACTTTTTAATTTTTTCAATAAAGTAAGTGATTGTTTTCCACGGTCTTCTTTGTATTTCTCAGAATTCACCAACTTATATCAGAAATGGAATTTACTGAGAAATGAAAAGAATATTTCCCATTATAGTGTGTACATGATAATATTGATTTTAGGTTTTTTATTGAATAATGTGTGTATAATGCATTTAATATTTAAGTTTGTTCTAATAGTGTAGCTCAAAACCATGCTGTATCAACACAAAGTAATATTCAATACAGTCAGACAAACATAATATGTTGCCAAATTATCTGAGTGAACAGTTAACATAAACAAATAGTATTCATACTCATCACACTAGAAATAGTATTGGAAACTTTCATATTAACAAAGAATATATAGGTTGTGAATCTTGGCTTGGTTCTGGTATGATTTTATTTAATTAATTTACCTAGTCATCTCAAAAGCTGTGATTCATTAAATGCATTCAAAAGAAAAACATTTCAAGTGATTGTTACCAGTAATTTCATGTTTTGTAAATGCACCTATTTTAATATTTTTGATTTTGCTTTAATAATGTGACTTGTCCTTTAAATGATTGTATCTATTATGAAGAGCATTATTTGCTAATAAAGAGTGATATATTTGTTAATAGTGATATATAAATTGTTGTATAAATTTAGGATACTATTAGTGAATTTTATAACCGACAAGTTCTTCATTGAACTTAGGTGAGTTATTGTTTTCATGTAACATTCCTTCACAAGGTTTATTTATCAATTATATACCATATACCGTTTCCTTTTTAGGATTTTTAGGACATATATATATCTTCATGTATACTCTTTATCTTGTACTCTTTCATATACATTGTCCATACACTTTTATATTCATCCCAAATATTTATATATTGTACAAATTGTTTCTGGAAATAAATTATTATTATTATTAGCTGCAAGAAATTTAAAAAGAATTTGTTTGAATGTGTTTTATTTCTTGTAAGATAATGAACTGGCATGTACAGTAAAAAAATGTATTCTCATGATGTCAAACTAATATGCTACCCTAATAGCTTAGCTTTTCGTGAATAGAAATTTATTGTAGACATTGGTTTAAATGTAAAAAAGATTGTTATTTCTAGGTCAAATCAAAACAATGCTTGTCAAATAAAAACTAGAAAACTGACAGAATGAGGATTTTTTGAATTTATTAACAGAAGGAGAAATTGTAGAACAACCGTAGATAGGTGTTTCAAACTGTTGATCATCATCAGTACGGTGTAGCCAAGTACAAAAAGGTGCAACAGTTTCTTGCGAAGTCCAAAATGAAAATAGCTTACTACGGGAACTCTTTTATAATGAATGCAATCCTCTGCATCTTGAAACTTTTACAAATGTTTGAAAACCTCTGTCTTGTTTGATAGAATTTTGAATACGTAATGTGTACACAAACTCAGGAATTTTTTCCAACATTATTCTTTCCCATCTATGATCACCTGACAAAAAAAAAGACCCATTTTTATTAATTCGGCCTTGTGATACAAAATTTGAGAAATATGGAGACTATTCTGAAAGGAAATTAAGCACATTTAATGAAATGTTAATAATGATACGTTAGGAATAAATTCCAATATACGATATCCAAGAAAGCTCTAGCTCCCAATCATAGGTATACCTAATAAAATTACTAGTGAATTATAACAATAATAGCCTTGCTCTTCTGTTACCAGTAATTTTTCTACATTTGTAAGTGTTACTTTTTCAATCCTGATTTGATCGAGTATTTAGCCATTCGACTTCCCAAAGATTTTACCGATCTTTTGACTAAAATGGAGTTATTTCTTTGAAGTATGAAAAGGTGAAACAAGAGGTTATTTTATGTCTACTACAAGTATAACTTCACTATATTGAAAATGCAGTAGACTCTTAAACCATCTCAAAACTATGTCCTATGTGGTTTACACTTCATTTCCTATTGAAATAAGAAGCTATGGTAGAATATTCGAAACGAAATTGAAATTATCATTTACAATGTTTCTCCCTCGTTATTTTTAATAAAATTTCTGCAAGATAGTTTCATCATCTTGCTACCTAATAATAGTTGTATGATGAAAAGCATATTATTTATAAATCAAACTCAAAATGCGAAATGACCGATGTCGTTACGTTTAATCTCAAAATCAGGCATAACCGGATATCGTTTTCATTGTACGATCAACTGTTTTAATTTGAGTTGATTTTTGAAATGTTTTCGCATCTTTCTTCCCAATATGTTTTTTCACATAAGCTTTTTGTTTTGCTTTGAATACAATAGGGTAGTCACATTTTTTATTTTCCCGTTCTACTATCCTTTCTTTTTGCTTAATTATATCTGAGTTGATCTTTGAATGGAGGAGTTTAGATCGTTCTTAATGATCGTTAGTGTAATCATTACTTTCGATCAATTTCGATATTGAAAGGGTTATTGGTTGAAATGTGATCACTAATGATATCAATTGGTTTGAACTTTGTGACCGAATGTATGGAATGGTTATATGCCAAAATTTCATACATTTTCTTTTTTGGAGGGGTTTTCAAAAATCCTCTTGTATTGAGTAGGCGCATGTGTTCTAAAATAGTAGAATGGAACGGTTTTATCATTCCGTTGGACTGCGGGTGATGTGGTGATATGAAATGGACTTCTATTTTTTGTTTAAACCTGGTGTTTTCGTTGTTTTTCCGGGAAATCCTTAGGACACTGAAACCCCGATAATAAAAGTCCAATAAGCTCATGTTTTACATACGATCCAAGAAAACCCCCCGCATAACTAGGAGGAGGCGGGAAAGACAACACAGGAACTTAGCGCGTACGGCAGAGGATAACCTACATAATAGCCTAGGGCCTGCTATTGAGCAGGTGTGAGCAGGTTTGTCCAGCCCTCTGAAACACTCAGACGGACAGGAGCGAACTATCTCTGTAGAATAAAATTAAACCCCCTTCTTTTCCTCATACCCTAAGACGAAGTGATAGTTTAACGGTGTTTTGTTTTTTTTTGTTGTAATGTCGCTATACAATTTTATGAAAACGTAATCAATACACCCTTTTTGCCTCTATTTTGTGTAAAGCCAGGAGTTCCTAGTTAAGGAAGTTATTGAATTCGGTACCATTATCAACGATAATTCGCTTGGGGATACCATGATGAGAAAATGATTGAATGATATTAACGGCTATTTCTGTTCCTGTCAATGAATTAACAAGGTATGCCTGCCCATACTTTGAAAAGCTGTCTAGGGGATTGTTAAGAAGTTTTGTGAATGTATCTAGATGTACAATCTCGAAAGGTTTTGTTGCTATAGGGGTGATGTTGAGCTTCATTTTGATATGGTTTCGCTCGTATTCACTTTGTTGACATGTAACGCATTGAATAATATAAGTTTGAATAGATTCTTTTATGTTTGGCCAATGATCATTTTCTTTTATTCTTCACTAAGGATACACTAAAAACAATTTTGTCTACTTTCCACGATAATTTTATAGTTGTTGACTAGTTTCAGTTATTACACCATTTTTAAAACTCTGTACTGTAATAACTGTAATAACCGAAACTAGTCAACAAATATAAAATTACCGTGGAAAATAGACAAAATTGTTTTTAGTGTATCCTTAGTGAACATGTATTTCCACAAACCAGTCGTCAATCAAAGAAGTATTTTATTCTTGTAAAAGTTTCGTCAACACTCCGGTGGTTTGGTTTACCCTTATTTGGATAACTTCCCGATTTTTTTGTGACGATCAAAAGCTTCTTGGTACACCTCTCAAATTTGAAAGAGGGCCAGTTGAAATATTTTTGAATTGATGCAGGAAATGGTTCATAAAGTTCGGAATTTTCGAAATAGACATTAATTGCACCCCTGGGGCAACATATTCTTTGATAAAATTCAGAAAATCGTTTTCTGTATCATTTTGAGATATTTGAATATGAATTCTCATCTTTTTCTCGAATTTAATGGTAGTTTTGTGTTTGGCCGGAGAATGGAGAACTGAGCTTATAATCAACTGATTGAGCCCTAAGTTCACGGCACATTGCGCTATCGGAATTGCTACAACAAGGTTCTGTTTAGCATTCGACTGAATGGTGTCATCGTCGTGATTCTTGGATTCTGGTAGGGGTTCATTACTTGTAGAAGGTAACTCATTGTCTTCCGTTGGTAGGGGTTCATCTCCTGTACGATCGGTATCACGTTGTTCTTTTTTTCATTACTTATAGAAGGTATCATTGTCTTCCATTCAGTTCTTTTGCATTTCGTTAGGAAGTATCATGATAGGAGTTTATCCAGCCTCTGGGTTCTCCATTGATCTGAATATCAGAAGAGGTTTGATATTACGATTTGCTGGGCTTCCTTGACCACCGAAAGTAACACATTGCTTTGTTAGACATTGTGATTCGTCTAGTATATCATCCAATTCTTCCCAGAAGGTTTTTGTATTCTGGATGGATTTCAACACAGGATAGAGCATCGGCGTTGGTGTTCGACTAGCCTTTTTTGTAAATTATGTTATAGTCGTATTCGTCCAGTTTGATCCGCCATCTGAACAATTTTGAGTGGGGCCCTTCAGGAAGAACACCCACTGAAGTAGTTTATAATCAGTGACGATACTAAACTTCCTTCCGGAAAGATATGGGCCGAAGTATTTGGTAGCTCATACGATCGCGAGAACCTCTTTCTCGATGACTGAGTAATTCTGCTCAGAGTCCTTTAGAGTTCTAGATGTCTATGCAACTGGCAAATCTTGGACAATAGGGTATTGAAAAAATATAGCTCTCAGGACAAATTTACTTGCATCCGTCGTGAGGTTGATTTCGAAAAGTCGGGGTATTGCAGAATTGGGTCGTTGATCAACAGGTTCATGCATGTATTGAAATATTCCGAAAACCCTGTGTTGTGTTCGATTTTTCACCCTTCTTCAAGCATCTGTTTAATGGTTTTGTCAGTCCAGCAAAGTTATTTATAAATCGTCGATAATAATCCAAAAGACTTAGGAATCATTTGATCTATTTGGTGGTTTTTGGGATAGGGAAATTATTGATGGTTATACATTTATCCGAGTTCGGTTTAATATTTTCAGGGATAACAACCTGACCCAGGAAGGCTACTTCCTTTCGTAGGAATTCTGACTTATCCAACTAAATTTTGAACTTCTCAGCCGACTCAAGACATACTTTAGACGCTCGAGGTGTTCTTGCAGAGAAGTTGAAAAAATGATAATATCGTCGAGGTATACCAAAAACTTTTCGTTCTGGATATCAAGGAGAATAATATCAATTACTTACGCGCTTATATGTTGCCGGCGCATTCTTCAACCCAAATGGCATTCTGAGATACTCGTAATGCCTATGTTCCGTATTGAAAGCTGTTTTTTCAATATCTTCTGCTTCCATCTCAATTTGGTAGAAGCCACTGGCTCAGTCGAGTGTGGTGAAATACTGGCATTTTTCCAGTTTGTCTAGCAGATCAGTGATGTTGGATCTATCATCTTCTCATTGAGCTTGCGATAGTCAACGACAATCCTCCATTTTTGCTTCCCAGAAGCATCACACCCACACCCAAATAGGCGATAACCAAGGGGAATTGCTACCGGTATGATTTTGTATATACTGGTACTTCATCAGATGTTCGAATTTGGTGCTTCACACGGCTAGTAAGAGTCAGCAGGGTATCTTCATAAGATATTCTTTCATTCATATTCTTTGCACAACGAAAGTATCTTGGATTTTTCCTCGTCATTTAATGGTCGAAACGAATTTTTGAAAAATCTAAATTTTGTTGTGTTGAATCATCAAAATTATGAAAATAAATTTTTGGAATTTTGTTCTCATCTAATCGATTAACCGTAATAGGTTCTCAAAGTAACTGGTTTTGTGGTATTGTTTGAAATTGTAGTGAGAGCTTTGCCTTTGTTCGCGATAGTGAGACACTCTGGCACTTCACAATTATGAAAGCGTTGGAAGGGTATTATTATTCAATCAAGAGAAATTGTATTTCGTGAAAATTAATTTATTAAATTGCAAAGCGCTTTCGGCTATTATGCCATCATCAGTGCGATACTCGTCCTCTATATACCTGAAGTTCAATAAAATTGACAACCATTGTGTAAGTCTGAACATACACTACATTGATAGACTAGTTACGTGTACACAGCTCTAACAAATTTCATATTATTATTTCACCGTTCTGGATTGATGTTTTCAATGTCACTTGCTCAGATCTTGGAGCAATTGTAATTGAATTGATGTCTTTTTTTGTTGTCTGAAACCTTGGTTTTATGTTCGCGTAAGGGGTGATAAGATATCCGTAACCAAAATCTAGGTTAGCTTGTAGAAGTTTCAAAGTATCTAGTCCAATCAATCATTTGAAAATACTGTGGAATTTATAAATGAAAAATTATAAAAATTTCTGTTGTGGTAAATTAAATAATTTTGAAGCTGGCATAGACGCGCTATATTTATGAGCTGATTTCTGAAAGACTGTAGAAACGATGAACAGGTTCATATACCTCGGTCATGTTAGCTCCCGGCCGGCCAGCTCCAAACCGACTCACTCGATTATTCCACCACGGTCTCACGGAGAGCAAGTCTTTGTAAATTTATTTTCTCTTTTCTAGCAAATGTTGATTGTGATGATTGTGTTCGATAGGTGGCTAACAAATGAATTATCTTTAAGAAATTGAATTTTTTTAAAAGTTGAAAAACTGTTTTGTTCGACCCCAATCACTGAAAAAGTACCAGCTTGGAAAGTAGCAGTTCGAAGCAAATTCTCGTGATTTTCTTCACACCGTTATGAGTATTTTATTCTTCTCTCCTTCAGAAGCAGCTGGTGTCCAGCTGAAACTGTTCAAAGTTGTATGTACATTCGATTATTTATACAACCCGCAGAAGTGGTCGGCTTTGATCTGCAATTATTTTGAGATGTGAATTAGTGAATTATTAATGCAAAAATATTTTTTTAACAACTCCAATGGGAGAAAAGGGGCCAGCTCCAAGGATATAAAGTAGTATTACATATCAAATCTGCAAAACTAATAATGAAATATGGTGGATTACGTAATTCAATCTTCCGCAAAAAAACCTATACAATAGGTATGACCGTCGGCAAGTATTCAACAGAAAACAACTACTGCCCCTACGACCATTGAATTATATCTGTTTAATACTTGGCAAAGTTTTCTACAAGAACCACTTTGCAATGCATTTCAAAAATCAAAGCTGAAATTATTTTTCGATTAAATTGGGTCGAACTAGCATTCGCTGATGATTGGCAATGACCATGAAACCGGTACGGAGGTGTTTCCCCAATTAAATCGAAAAATGATTTCAGCTTTGATATTTGAAATGCATTGCAAAGTGGTTCTTGTAGAAAACTTTGCCAAGTATTAAACAGATATAATTCAATGGTCATAGGGGGCAGTAGTTGTTTTCTGTTGAATACTTGCCGACGACCATACCTATTGTATAGGTTTTTTTGCGGAAGATTGGATTACGTAATCCGCCATATTTCATTATTAGCTTTATGATCTTCCGTCAAGTAGTGTCGCCCCTCTTTCATGATGAAATCTGCAAAATGTAAATGAAAACATTCGATTATTTATAAAACGAGCAGAAGTGGACTGCTATGACCGGCAATTATTTTGGGATGTGAATTAGTCAATTATTAATGCAAAAATAATTTTTTGATCAATTCCAATGGGAGAAAAGGGGCCAGCCCTAAGGATATGAAGTAGCATTGCATATCAAATCTGCAATATGTAAATAAAAACATTCGATTATTTATACAACGAGCAGAAGTGGACTGCTATGACCGGCAATTATTTTGGGATGTGAATTAGTCAATTATTAATGCAAAAATAATTTTTTGATCAATTCCAATGGGAGAAAAGGGGCCAGCCCTAAGGATATGAAGTAGCATTGCATATCAAATCTGCAATATGTAAATAAAAACATTCGATTATTTATACAACGAGCAGAAGTGGACGGCTATGACCGGCAATAATTTTGGGATGTAAATTAGTCAATTATTAATGCAAAAATCATTTTTTGATCAACTTCAATGAGAGAAAAGAGGTCAGCTCCAAGGATATAAAGTAGCATTGCATATCAAATCTGCAAAATGTAAATGAAAACATTCGATTATTTATACAACGAGCAGAAGTGGACGGCTATGACCGGCAATTATTTTGGAATGTGAATTAGTCAATTATTAATGCAAAAAATTTTTTTTATCAACTCCAATTGAAGATAAAAAACATCTCCAAGCATGTTAAAAAGCAGTGCATGTAAAATATCGCAATATTTTTATTAAAATTTTCGATTTTATACAACCCGCAGAAGATATGAATAAATGGTGTTGTCCACATATTGTTCCCTATATAACGCATATCATTAATTTTTGCATAACCGAAAACGTAACTCCAAATGCATGGAGAAAGTCAGTTGTGAAAGTTTTACCAAAAAAAAGTTCCCACTGAATTTAAAGACCTGCGACCAATAATTGTGTTGCCAGCATTATCAAAAATTAAATTCAGGATTATTTACATAAACAAGATTTGATTCCCTCAATTCAGTCGGGTCAAGTTACTGTCCTAGTATTATTAGATTTCATCAGAGCCTTCGATACTATCAATTATGATTTAATGAATGCCATACTGAAGTATATGGGATTTTCCAACAGTGCTTGTAATCTGATAGAACATTATCTCAAAAATCGACAACAGCAGGTTCACATGAATGGTAATAGTTCCGATTATTGGTCGTTGAGATATGGGGTTCCACAGAGATCTATATTCTTCTCAAATTATTGTCAAAATCAAAAAGTGCAATATACATCTTTACGCTGATGACACTCAGTTGTATTATAGCTTCAATCCTCAAGAAATACAAAATGCTTGTGCAGTTGTTAATGATGATTTAAATAGTTTTGTTGATTATGCCACCGATCACTGTCTACTCATCAACTCATCAAAATCTAAAGTCATGTTGTTTGGTAGTAAACATCATAGACAAAATTAAACTCTAAATATAAATATTAATAATGAAGAACTAGCATTGTGTAATTATGGATTCTGACATGAGATTTGAAAAACACGTCAATACATTGATACAACGAGCTTACTGTAACATCAAGTTAATATATGGTAATCGGCATCTATTTCCTGTTCACGTGAGGGGGCTACTTTGTGAAACGCTGGTTTTATCTTTATTTAATTATGCAGATGCCTTGTATGGGCCCAATTTAACCGTTCAATTAAAAAAAAATCAAAATGTTCAGAATACATGCCTACGTCTTATTTTTGGAATACGAAGAAGACAAAGGATTTCGCATAAACTGAGAGAAATTAAGTGGTTGAATATAGAGAACAGGAGAAAGCTGCACTTTTCTAATGTATGTCATGGCGTTATCGCTCTGATATTCACAACATTAATATAAGAAACAAGGGGTAACTGACTGTTACATCCTTTAGAACAGAAATTTTCAGACGTTCTTTCAGCTATCAAATTTGTCACTTATATATCTCAGTTCCACTAGAGCTCAAAAACTCCAGTGTTCCAAAATTTAAGCGAAAATTCAAAGCACACCTCTTGTAAAATCAATTATTTTCAATCATTTTCAAAACTCTCGGTGCTTATGTTTAGTGCGTGGGTTGGTAAGCCTAAACGTATATCATTGGTTCAAGCATTGCATTTTCAATAATTTTATCTCTGTTTCAAATCATTCTTTCGTACAGTTCGATTATTGTATCGTTACCCATGCGTCATCAATTTATGATCGAAGAAATCACACATCCTCTATCGAACATCTCTTTCTAACAACTGCTATGTGCGATTCAAAATTCGTTTACATTTGTCTGCTAAGCTAAGAATTATGGTATTGTGATGATGACGCACGGGTAAAGATATAATAATCGAACTGTAATTCATAATTGATTATAAAACACATCTCTGTTTTTGGGTTGAGTGGAAGAATATTTTTGGTTATGTCTAGTGCACGACCAAAAATAAACTCCGCCCTTTATGGTTAAATGAATCAATCACTGATACCGATTATATGCAAACTTTTTCTTTGACTGTAATAAAGACGATTTTTCATTTTATTTTTTTAATCTGTTAGGAATTACCCAGACAGGCCCTGTCTCCGGAGCCTCGACACTTCCGGAGGGCGCGCTGGTGTATCATTAACCCCAGTTAACACTCCCGATGTCCGTGGGGTGAGTAATTACTCGGCCTTCTGCATTCTTCCGGCCAAATTTTCTGCCGCATCATGGCAAGCCGGTATGATTTGCAAGTTTGAAAGCAGTGTGTCCATCATTCCACCAAGGACTCCTATTATCAGAATCACCATTTTGACAAAATGATTTGGATAAAGCCTGCGGAGTTCAAAGAGAAGATCTCGATATTTAGTCCGTTTTTCCTCCTCTTTTCGGACGATGTTCGTTTCGCATGTATAAAATGCGGGTAAACATCTTATAAAATGCGTTCAAGCATGTTATCGGTCTGTAGTTCTTCGGATCAGACAAATCTCCGTTTTTGGGGATTAGCACGGTTCGCCCTTGGACAAACCAATCCGGAATCTGTTGCTCCCCATCTAGCCATGAGTTGAAAACTCTTGCTAGATGGTGGTGGGTACTTGGACATTTTTTCCGCTAATAATTATTAAGGCCATCAGGACCTGGAGCAGCAAAATTCTTCGAGCCTTTGAGGGCCCGTCGAACTTCTACCGGGGCTATCGGATTGCGCAGTTCATTGAGCTCAGGCTGACGAAGCCTCCTGCAGAAAGCTTCGAACTGCGCTAGGGCTGGAGTATCTACTTTGAGTGGTTGCGGAAATTCGTAAATGCCCTTCCAAAAGGTTTCTACCCCGATCAGCCGCCGGCGGGTTATGAACAACACGTGGAGGATCTTGGAATAGGCGAGAAGGTTTATGGCGGAATTTCATGTTTTCCGCGATGCTTATCGCCCGCCTCACTAGTGACTTTTTTGCAGCCACCAGCATTCGTATCTTATCAAGACAGTGCTGTTTGATGGTAAACAGCACACCTTGATTTAGTGTGTGGTGAGCTCGTCTCAAATTTTCGGTAATGCGCCGCACTGCGGGCGTGAAGGGCCTATTGGCCGCCACGTAGTCCGCCACACACTGGGTACGGGACGCGTGTTGTCTCGCCGACTTGATCTCAGCTTCCATCTTGTGAAAAGAAACTACCAAAACAATGGAAAGAATCTGTGATTTCCCCAATATACAAATCAGGTAAACAACATCTACTGACAAACTACAGGCCAATATCGATAATAAATTCCTTTGCCAAAATCTTCGAATACTGCCTTAAAGAAAAAACCTTACCTACCTTAGTAAAAACAACGTGTTAACGGAGAGATAGTATGGTTTTAGAAAACACCCCTGTACAGAAAACGCTATACTAGATCTAACCAAAGATATAATAGGAAATCTAGATGATTCGAAAAAATGCTTAGCGGTGTTTCTCGACCTCGCCAAAGCTTTCTACACCGTGTCCCACAGTATTCTTTTGGATAAACTATATGATAACGGAGTAAGAGGCCCGGTCCTGGAATTATTCACAAAATATATTAAAAACCGAACCCAGAGAGTTAAAATAGAAAACGTCCTGAGCAAACCCCGAATAGTCACAGTAGGAGTTCCCCAAGGTACCATATTGGGTCCACTATTATTTTTAATTTATATAAATGACATCTGCAAAATAAGAGACTTCCAAGGTGAAATTATCTCTTATGCAGACGACACTGCAATTGTCTTCTCCCACGACAATTGGCCAGAATTATATCGCCTTACCGAGAACAATCTTGGGAATCTACATCTTAAGTTTGAACGTAGAGAGAACAAAATTCATGACTTTCACGCTCACACAAACTGACCAACCTAGAATCAAAGAATTGTACTTACACAAAAAGGATTGTGCAAACTACAATTGTGGATGCCCCAGAATAGAAAAGGTCACTAAGATTAAATATTTAGGTGTAATTGTGGATGAATATATGAGATGGAACGAACACATAAATTATGTCATAAACAGAACTAGGAAACTTATACATAAATTCTATACTCTCAGAGATATTGTTGTTGTTAGAGATATCCTGAACAAGAAAGTTCTTCACATTATTTACAACTCACTCATAGAATCAGTAATGAGATATTGTATCACCGCCTGGGGTGGAGTATTCAACACTGTGATTCGCAGACTTCAAACGACACAAAACACAATATTGAAAATTATGTATAAAAAAAATAAACTATACTCTACCCAAAAACTCTATGAGTCAGTGAAAATACTAACGGTTAGAAATATCTACGTTCAACAAATCTCAACATGGACATACAAAAACAAAAATCAATTGCATAACCAACAAATAAGAACCACAAGGTATACTAATGAGCTCGCACTGAATATTCCACGTTTCAATAAAACCCATACTCAAAGAACTGTTTTTTATTTCGGTCCAAAAATAGTCAATACATGACCAGAAAATATAAAAAAATGCAAAAAACTTGTTAGATTCAAACACCTAATTAAAACTCACACTATGCAGGAACAGAAACTTAACAAAAACTTCCTATAATGAAATGTTCTCTATAAAACCCAAATTGAATACCTTGTTATCTTTTCAACTACAATTGAAGAAAAAGGGCCAGCTCCAAGCATGTTAAAAAGTAGTACATGTAAAATATCACAATATTTTTATCAAGATTTTTGATTTTTACAACCCGCAGAAGTGGCCGGCTCTGACCGACAATTGTTCTGGTATGTGAATTATTCAATTGTTAATGCAAAAATTATTTTTTGATCGTCCCCAATTGGACAAAAACTGCCAGCATCAACTGCATTTGAAGAAAAAGGGCCAGCTCCAAGCATGTTAAAAAGTAGTACATGTAAAATATCGCAATATTTTTATCAAGATTTTCGATTTTTACAACCCGCAGAAGTGGCCGGCTCTGACCGGCAATTGTTCTGGGATGTGAATTATTCAATTGTTAATGCAAAAATTATTTTTTGATCGACCCCAATTGGACAAAAACTGCCAGCTCCAAGCATGTTAAGCAGCAGTGCATGTAAAATATCGCAATATTTTTATCAAGATTTTCGATTTTTACAACCCGCAGAAGTGGCCGGCTTTGACCGGCAATTATTTTGGGATGTGAATTAGTCAATTAATAATGCAAAAATCATTTTTTGATCCACTCCAGTTGGAGAAAAGGGTCCAGCTCCAAGGATCTAAAGTAGTATTGCATATCAAATCTGCAAAATGTAAATAAAAACATTCGATTATTTATACAATGAGCAGAAGCGGACGGCCTATGACCGGCAATTATTTTGGGATGTGAACTAGTCAATAATCAATGCAAAAATGATTTTTTGATCAACTCCAATTGAACAAAAGGGGCCAGCCCCAAGGATATTAAGTAGCATTTCATATCAAATCTGCAAAATGTAAATAAAAATATTCGATTATTTATACAACGAGCAGAAGTGGACGGCTATGACCGGCAATTATTTTGGGATGTGAATTAGTCAATTATTAATTCAAAAATAATTTTTCATTGGAGTCTAGCAAAAAGTGACTCTTGAATTCACATCCTGAAATAATTGCTGGTCGAAGCCGGCCATTTGTAAGGGTTATAAATGATCGAAAATCTTGGTAAAAATGTTGCGTTATTTGACAAGCACGGATGCATAATATGCTTGGAGCTGGCAGTTTTTCTTTTATCAAAGTCAAGCAAAAAATTATTTTTGAATCAACTATTGATTCAATCAAATCCTGAAACACTTTCAACAACAACAACAACAACAACAACAACAACAACAACAATTAATAATTGACTAATTCACATCCTAAAATAATTGCCGGTCAAAGCCGGCCTTTTCTGCGGGTTGTAAAAATCAAAAATCTTGATAAAAATATTGCGATATTTTACATGCATTGCTGCTTAACATACTTGGAGCTGGCACTTTTTTCTCTATTGGAGTCGACCAAAAAATGTTTTTTGCATTAATAATTGACTAATTCACGTCCCAAAATAATTCCCGGTCCAAGCCGACCACTTCAGCTCGTATGAATAATCGGATGTATTGATTTACATTTTGCAGATTTGATATGCAATGCCACTTAATATCCTTGGAGCTGGCCCTTTTTCTCCAATTGGAGTCGATCAAAAAATAATGTTTGCATTGATAATTGACTAATTCACATCCCAAAATAATTGCCGGTCAAAGCCGGCCACTTCTGCGGGTAGTAAAAATCGAAAATCTTGATAAAATGATTGCGATATTTTACATGCATTGCTGCTTGACATGCTTGGAGCTAGCCTTTTTCTCCAATAGGAGTTGATCAAAAAATGAATTTTGCATTAATTATTGACTAGTTCACATCCCAAAATAATTGCCAGTCAAGCCGGCCACTTCCGCGGCTTGTAAAAATCGAAAATCTTGATAAAAATATTGCGATATTTTACATGCATTGCTGCTTAACATGATTGGAGCTGGTACTTTTCTTGCGATTGAAGTAGACTAAAAAGTAACTTTTGCCTCAACAATTGACTTATTCACATTATAAGATAATTGAGGCTTGAAGCCGGTGATTTCTGCTTGTTGAATAAATCATCGAAAATCTTGGTGAACATATGGCGAGATTTTACATGCAACACTACACAATATCCTTGGAGCTGGCACTTTTTCTTCGGTTGGAGTCGATCAAAAGATGGTTTTTGCATTAATAATTGACTAATTCACATCCCAAAATAATTGCTGGTCAAAGCCAGCCACTTCTGCCGGTTGTAAAAAAATCTTGATAAAAATATGTATTGCTGCTCAACATGCTTGGTGCTGGTACTTTTTTTCGATAGGAGTCGACTAAAAAGTAACTTTTGCATTAAAAATTGACTTATTCACATTATAAGATAATTGCCGGTTGAAGCCGGTGATTTCTGCTTGTTGAATAAATTATCGAAAATCTTGGTGAACATATTGCGAGATTTTATATGCAACACTACACCATATCCTCGGAGCTGGCACTTTTTCCTCTGTTGGAGTCGATCAAAAGATGGTTTTACATTAATAATTGACTAACTCACATACCAAAATGATTGCCGGTCAAAGCCGGCCACTTCTGCTCGTTGTATAAATAATCGAATGTACCTACAACTTTGAACAGTTTCAGCTGGACACCAGCTGCTTCTGAAGGACAAAAGAATAAAATACTCAACGTTGTGAAGAAAATCACGAGAATTTGCTTCGAATTGCTACTTTCCAAGCTGTCACTTTTTCAGTGATTTCAATACAGTTTTTCAATTTGTAAAAAAATTCAATTTCGTAAAAATAATTCATTTGTTAGCCACCTATCGAACACAATCATCAAAATCAACATTTGCTAGATATAAGAAAAAAATACAAAGGCTTGCTTTCCGTGAGACCATGGTGGAATTAATCAAGTGAGTCGGCTTGGAGCTGGCCGGCCGGGAGCTAACATGACCGAGGTGGGTCATATTTCATTAAATTTGTAGAGTTTTTGAGCAATTTTTGGATCGATGAAAGATTAGGGTCATATTTAATGAAATTTGTAGAGTTTTTGAGCAATTTCAGGATCGATGAGAGATTTTGTGGAGCCTGAGTCGATGAGAAATTTTGCATCATATTCCGGAAAAGTTATGTAATGACAATGGGGAATGCCACGTTTGATAAAAGTTTATTGGAAATTGAATATATTGGAAGAAGTCATTAAAATGATGACACCACTGAATTATTTTCTTCAGGCGATGCCTCATTATATACAATAAACAATTTTTACTGCATGTGACGTCATTTGATCACAAAGTCAATATGGCAACGGTGCCTACTGAATTTGCGGTTCGGGATCGTTCGCGCACGCGCATAACATAATTAATCTTTTGATTTGGACAGCTGTCAGAGTAACACAGACACGTGTGTTAGTGTCACTCGTCAGCGACCACGGAGCAAGAATCATGGTGTCAAAACTGATGGAATACATCTTTTCGGCATGCGACGTTGCCAAATGTGGTTTTACTACATATGACGTCACAATTTTATTTTTCGCTTTTTTTAACAAAGATCATGAAAAAAATGATAAAATACAAAATACGTATCACTTATTTTTGCCCATTCACCAAAACTAGTATTAGTAAAAGAAATTATTTGCGAAACTACGTTTGGTTTTTGTGGTTGATATTTCCTGAAAATTTTCTTCGGAATTATCAAAGTTACTATCCTGATTTTCGTTTTCCTGAACATTGAAAATCGTCAAAATGTTCGGTATAGTCTTATTCAGCATAACATCCTTGTTCGGTATAGTCTTCTTCAGCAAAATATTATTGTTCGATATAAATTTGGTTTATTTTGGGTGTCACTTACTACCTACCGTATTAAATAATTCTTCTAAAATAAAATTTCTCTGAGACTGAAATTAATTTGAATGGCCTGGTCGATAATTAAGGGCGGTTCTTGGTGAAACACTCATTGGTACTGGTATGTATTGGTTCGTGTTCCTAGTGAATACACTGATGAGTGTAGGTTTTGAAAAAAATTGGTTTTAATTTTGATTTGCTCTAAAAATGATTCTATTTTAGAATGGTTGTCTGAAAACTTGTGCATTGGTAAAGAATTTTTGGGGTTGTTGGTGCTCTAGGTATTGGTTGTGAAGGAAATTGATTTTGTTATCCAAAGAAGTTATTTGGTGTACTGGAGTGATTTACTGGAGAAAAGAATTTGGCTGTCTGATTTGAATTCGAGGTCTAGGTTGTGAAAAATTCTGTCCAAAGGTATTCTTGTTTGAGAAATTTTGGAAATAATGTACATTGTCTTCTTATAAGACGAACTGTAATGATTCACTTCGAAATTTGGGTTTCATACAACATATGGTGGTACCCAAAAGTTCCTTCAGCACAGAAAGGAAGTTTTTCAATGCCATATCACTATATAGCTTTCTTTTACACATTTTAATTCTGCAGTTTCTTCATTTACGTCAATATAATTGCACAAAAGGTTCAATGGATTAATGAATTGAAATGAGACAATTCAATAAGTAAACATTTTTAAAGCTCGTCGCATGATAAAAACTCGTAATTATTGAATCACAAACTGATAAATCAGCCCTATGCTGTATAACTTCCGTTAAAAATAACGTCACCGTTATTCGCCTTTTCAGTTATTTTGCTATGATTGGTAATAGCAAAATAACGGAAATGGTGAATAACGGTCACGTTATTTTTAACGGAAGTGATACAGCATAGGGCTGAATATCTATTAAGATCAACAGGATTACCATCAAATTCTGGCACACACCTTAGGTAATCTGAATTTAATTGATTAGTCATTTTCTTGTTTGAATTATTAGAACTTTTAGCCAAAGACACCACCTAATAGAGTCAGCTGAGGGGTTTTCGTAATTAAAATTTAAATTCCCAAGAATTTGGTACAAACTATCAATGTTCATTTGAAAATAATCACTTACATTAAAATTGTAAGAACTTTGAGCATCCTTTCATAAGGTAGACGACTGGCTCCCCAATTTTTAATTTCCAGAAACACTTCCTTGCGAGACTGGATGATTCTGTTCCACTCTCCGACGATATGCCTGTTGAGGACATGGAATGTTGTTTGGGAAATTGCAAAGATTTTAGTAAAAAAAAATCGCTCTCACTAGTTGGTCTAACAATGAATTATAATTATAGTTGCGCTTATTTATTTATTTATTTATTTATTTATTTATTTATTTATTTATTTATTTATTTATTTATTTATTTATTTATTTATTTATTTATTTATTTATTTATTTATTTATTTATTTATTTATTTATTTATTTATTTATTTATTTATTTATTTATTTATTTATTTATTTATTTATTTATTTATTTATTTATTTATTTATTTATTTATTTATTTATTTATTTATTTATTTATTTATTTATTTATATTCACACAGGCCTATTGGCCTAACTACATGAATATATAAAAAAAAGAAATACATTCGAATTTAATTGTTTCACATATCACAAGAGAAAATTGTAGGAGACTTCAATGCGAAACTAACAGTGTTGTTTTACATATAGTAATAATATACTTGTACTACCTGGTTTAGTATCGCATACATATTGTTCTTTGATTCCGAAGAAAGAGTTTTTTAAGTCCGTTGATTGTCATCGACCAATCTAAATCAATCAATGAATTTGTATAATCAGCTAGTCGAAGCATGTTGTATATAATAAGATGAAGTCAGCGTTCAAATTTGTAGGTCTGTCGGAAACACTTTTATTCAAAGTTGACAAAACTGTTTCATCAACCTCATCCTACCTAATTGTTGGCATTGTTCCTCCTCCAGTCAAAATATTCCGATTATTTTCTTCAACCATGTTGTTTTTTTCCTCTCCTCCTTTATTCTATATTCGACATGCAGTACAAAAGCATAGGTCAGGATCACTTGCATTATATTCGTTTTCGATATTTTTCATGCTTTGTTCTTATCATGATAGATTTGTTTCCTTTTTTTCAATGCAGTGGCGTACTTCTCAGCTATTATATTACACGAAAAAGTATTTTTTTTTATGAAAATCTGTATTTTGGTCTCCTGGACAAAATATCCATATAAAATGTTCGGGGCGCTCTCAAATAATTTTGGCGATATGGGCCTATTGTAGAATGACGAATGGCATTTCCTAGCATACGTTCCTGCCGCGATAAAACAATCAGAAGGATAACTTTTTTTCTCAAATAAAATGTATACACCACAATTCACCCGTTTACACATTTTTTATCAAACATATTTTTGCGACCACGAAAACAAATCCAGTTACCAACCTGACATGAATGAGATTTGCTAAACAATTTACTGTCATGTACCGAAATCAGCTTGGAAAAGCCAATCATCACTCTAATATTGGTCTGTATCTCCAAAAGTACTTGAGACAAAATACGCAAGTTTCAAACATTTAGTCGTAGCGGTCAGCTACCGATTAACGGAATTTTACTATTAGGTCAACCAATTAATGTTTTTCCAATATTTAGAAATTGTGAACTTCATATATTCATTCCGTTCGCTCATTTCTCTTCCATTCATCAGATTCTCACAACTTGAATTCCAACTTATCTTAGTGTTCGTGCGATTCTACTGAGCTTTCAAAGTACTTGCGTTAAGCTGGCACATATCAATATAGAATCATTAATTCATTTGTATTTACCGTAGACATTATTCATTCCAGCCAGGTGATTCAAAATGTAATACTTACTCATGATTTTCAAATGAAAGTGCTGGAGTTATAAAATCTAAGAAGAGATGGTGATTTGGTTAGGATTTCCGTCTCATTGCATTTTGGAAACGATTTTAATAGTTTCCACTGGAATGGTCTTCCCACAATTGGCCATATAAAACAAATATCAAGAAGTATCACCTCATTATTCAATTTTGTAAAAGTTAGAAAATGAAGAAGTGAAATTGTGATATTTATGCAGTTTAATTCGAATATTCGGTGATTTTTGTGCTTCAGGAATGGAAATTTCGAAACTCCATGTATATTAATCAAAAGTTATTGAAAATTTATAAATTCCAGTGTTTTCATCATCCGAATATATTCATCAGGAAAAAAGTTACGTGACGGCTATGCCAGCTCAAGCGTTAAGCTAGCACAACACCTTTTTCTCCGGAACCACTTGAGTTATAAAATTGGGAGTTGTTATAAAATAGTTATTAGTTAAATTGATGCATGTAGCCGTTACTACGTGGTAGAAGATCATCATAAGAAAAAGAAAAGAAAATTTCTATGTTTTTACACCACTTTAACTTGCAACACTTCGTTACTGCAGTTTCGTCCTATATGGACATTCTCAATAGTTGTTTGAGAAGAACGGCATGAAAAATTTCCAAATTCCCTTCTATACATACCAGGTAGAGACAGGTAGAAGCTACCAGAGTACAGAGACATGCTAGTTAGATAGCTGCTCTTCATAGGAGTGATTTCAGGGATTCTAAACCAAATGCACGTATGCTCTTCACAGGTAATGAGCTGACAAATAGTAATCATCATTAAGCCCACGTAAAAGCTGCGGAGTGTGAGAGGCTTCTACAGCTACACAAGGATAAGCCAATGCATGGGGTCTTCTTCAAGAACATTGAAGACCTTTGCTTATCCAGAAACCTGACCTTCGCTTTTCTCAGGTCAAGTGGGCTGAAGTCGGACACCGAGGGGTTCACAATGGCCTGCCAAGATGGTGTGTTGTCTACCGTAGTCGCATGATGGGTATAGAGGTCCCTGACACTAGATGCAGAGCGTGTCGTCGGGCAGCTGAGATCATAATACATTTGCTGTCAGCTAATCCAGCTTATGCGGTCTCAGCCTATATCCACAGGCATAACGCGGCCCTACGAGTTGTACTACCACATACGATTCTCGGACCCAGTAATCACTCACCCTACGGACGTAGGGAGTGTTTGCTGGGGTTAATGACACACCAGCGCACCCTCCGGTAGTATCGGAGCTCCGGAGACAGGGCCCGACTGGGATATTCCTTTTGAAAAAAAAAATAGTCTTGACAATAAACAGGAAGGGCCAATCACCACCCAAGGCCTTGGTGAGTTGCGACACCAGTTTCCTCAGCAACTGGTGCAAAACCGGACCGGCAGCCAAGGCGCACCCTAGAGACCCTAGAGGGAATGCTCATTCTCTCTGTCGGCCGTGGGTATACTAGGCCCCCCAGTATACTCTACTACTCGGTTCAGGACGCACGAGGAAGAGGACCCCACAACCGACCCCTTCCGATTAGGGTTCATAGGCAAGGTGGTGGGGCCCAAAACGATGATTTGCCAGACGATGACAACCGCGATGACAACGGACGCTTTGAGTGGACGGATGAACTAAGGGACAGTCTTTATTGCTACGAGAGCAGTGAGCCTGCCCGAAGAGGATACATGGCGAGAATGCATGCTGTGTGGTGTGAAACACACCCAGGGTATGCTGCCTTTTCCGCACAAAATCTGAGGGATTATGTATCCCATCTTCAGGTTCGAGCCTATGTTAGAGCCCCTCCTCAGCCGGTTAACGCAGTGGCAGAAGTGGCAGATATGCCACGTGTCGATCTGGTTGTAGAGGAGGTCCGCATCATACCACCAACGGAAGGCATCAGAACCCGCAGGGCGGTTCATATCACCAAGCCCGTGAAGCCACATCAACAACTGGCACAGGTGGATGAGGAGATTCACGATATCCTTTCAGAAGAGGCTGACATCTGGCAGATCAACTCTGCCGTGTATGACGCCGCTCATGCCCTGTCCCAAGCGGAGAGGAGGGATACCACCCCTCTGATTAGGAGGCATGAGCGACGCATTCATAAGATGGACGCTAAGATCAAGTCGGCAAGACAACACGCGTCTCGTATCCAGTGTGTGGCGGACTACGTGGCGGCCAATAAGCCCTTCACGCCCGCAGTGCGACAAATTGCCGCAAATTTAAGACGAGCTCACCACACACTGGCCGTGCTGTTTACCATCAAACAGTACTATCATGATAGGATACGAATGCTGGTGGCTGCAAAAAAGTCATTAGTGAGGCGGGCGATAAGCATCGCGGAAAACATGGAAGTTCCGCGATAAACCTTCTCGCCTGTTCCAAGAGCCTCTACGTGTTGTGGATAACCCACCGGCGGCTGATCGGGTAGAAACCTTCTGGAAGAGCATTTACGAATTTCCGCAACCACTCAACGTAGATACTCCAGCACGCGCAGTTCGAAGCTTTCTGCAGGAGGCTTTGTCAACCTGTACTCAATGAACTGCGCAATCCTCCGACCAAATAACCCAACCTAGATGAGTAACTCGTCGCTGGCGACTTAAAATTTGTGTGTAAGGGAAATATTGACAGAATTATCTACACAGGATTTTGAGAACAGCCGATGCTCTAATCGACATGTTTTTTTCATAATTCATTCATTTTACTCTTTTCCAATCCGGTTTCCCTTTCTCGATAGTTATGACACTGGCATCATACCTATGAAATGACATATAATGATTTCCAGCTTCAATTGGTCTTTTACACATTTCACAATGCTTCACTAGTGCTTGATACTAAAACCTAACTATAGTTTAATACAAATTAACTCAGTATTTGCCCTTTTTTCACGAAAAAAACATTCCAATAAGCCAAAGACGAAAACAAACAGATTTGAGTGGAATTCTGTCCTGAGTAATCTAGAGCGGAATCGGGAAGAATCTGGCCTACACGGCTTGAGTATATAAGGCGACACTTCACTCGGAAGAGAAGTGATAAGAAGTTTTTGTAGAAGTTAATAAGTGTTTGGAATATTTAGCTAGTTAGATCTAAGTGTTTTATGAGTCAGTAAAGTAGTTGTATGTTTATAGTGATGTTAGAAATAAACAGTTTAGTAGTGTGCTCGGTGTGTTATTTAGTAAAATCGTAACAATCGTTTTCACATGCACCCAACAAGCTGCAATGTACATTTCAATTGGCTTCTCATTGTTATAATATATTTCATCCAAGACAGTATTTTTGGTCTTTCGTTGCCATGAAAATATCCGACAGAAATCAAAATCTTGCTGACGTGCTTATTGTATCCTTGAAAAATTGCGACATTGCAACAATGTCATGATTTGAGGGATAACATTATAAAAAGATGTCACCTTCAGTAATATTTGAGTATTACTCATCTAGGTTGGGTTACTTGATCGGAGGCGCAATCCGATAACTCCGGAAGAAGTTCGACGGGCCCTCAAAGACTCGAAGAACTTTGCTGCTCCAGGCCCTGATGGCCTTAATAACAATTGGTGGAAAAAATTGCCATGTGCCCACCACCATCTAGCAAAAGATCTTAACTCATGGGTAGATTGGTTTGTCGAGGGGCGAAACGTGCTAATCCCCAAAAACGGAGATTTGTCTGATCCGAAGAACTGCAGGCCGATAACACTCATACATGCGAATACGATCTGCAGTTGAGCCGGTGTATGAACAGATATATGAGCAAAGAGGGTCAAAGAAGGGGGACGCTGGATGCAAGGAGAACCTGCTGATCGACAGATGCATCACGCAGGACTCTGTGCAGTATAAGCGTAACCTTTCAATGGCCTGGATCGATTATCGCAAGAAATTTGATACAACATCGCATGAGCTCATCATACATTTGCTCAGATGCCTTGCGGTAATCGATCAAATAGTGAGATGCATTGAACAGCTGGTGCCGCTCTGGAGGACTCGCTTATCCATAACATCTGGTCAAGTCAGAGTCCTAACAGAGCAGTTTATCTTTAGAAGGGACGTTTTTCAGGGAGACTCCCTCAGCCCTCTTCTCTTCTGCATCTCACTACTGCCATTGGAAGTTGCACTACGGACAACCCGCGGATACAACTGCGGCACCCCCAGCAACCGAAGGCATAAGGTCACCCATCTGTTTTACATGGATGACCTTAAACTTTATGCCTCCGGAGAAAAGGAGGGTGGTGCAAGAGTACACTCATGCTATCGGAATGGAGTTTGGGAACGACAAATGTGCCACGGTTCATCTCAAAAGAGGACGATGCGAGGAATACGGAGAGGACGTTCAGCTCGTAGACGGGAGCATCCTACATCATCTGGAAGCCGGAGAGACGTATACCTACCTAGGAGTGGAAAAATGCCACATCCAAGAGGTAGCTACTGTTAAAAACTCTCTCCGCGGCAAGTATCAGCATAAACTCCGACAGATCTGGTTATCAGAACTGACGGGGAAGAACAAAGTTGCTGCAACTAATATGCTTGCCGTTCCGATTCTACTTTACTCCTTTGGATTAACGAAATGGACTCAGGAGCTGCGACAACTCGATGTTTAAACTCTCAAGATGATGCATCTTCACAGGAGCTTGCATCCTAAATCGTCCGTTCTACGGTTATACTTCCATAGACAACAGGGAGGCCATGGACTTTTGAGTTAGGAGTGTCTACACAACCGAATGGAGCCTGTAAAGTCATCATCATTAGCAACCCGTGAAGCCGATGAACTCGGTCTCGTATTCGACGCTGAACAGACGAACCCAAACTCTGTCACCGAGTTGAAACCCGGTCAGTAGAAAGCCCACGTCAAAACGGCTGAGAGTGAGAGGCTCCTACAGCTACATAAGGAAAAGCCAATGCATGGGGTCTTCTTCAGGAACATTGAAGACCTTGGCTTATCCAGAAACCTCATCTTTGCTTTGCTCAGGTCAAGTGGTATGGAGTCGAAAACCGAGGGATTCATAATGGCCTGCCAGGATGGTGTCTTCAAAACCCTCGTCTACCGTAGTCACGTGATAGGTATAGAGAGCGTGTCGTGGGGCAGCTGAGACCATTATGCATTTGCTGTCAGCTTGACCAGCTTATGCGGTCTCATCCTATATCCACAGGCCCTATGAGTGTTGTACTACCATCTACGACACTAACGGTGTAGACGAGACACCGGTGTTGCCATATGCTCCGGGAGATATTGAGTCCGTTGTGGAGAACGAGAAGGGCCGAATCTATTGGAACTACTCATTCCCCATCCTCAGCCAAATACAAGCCAATAAACCTGATGTAGTCCTCCTCGACCATCAGAGTAGGACGATTTTCGTCATTGAGTTTTCAGCTCCTGGCGAAACGAACGTCGTCCGAAAAGATGAGGAAAAACGGACTAAATATCGAGATCTACTCTTTGAACTCCGCAGACTTTACCTAAACCATTCTGTCAAGCTGGTGGCTCTGATAATAGGGGTCCTTGGTGGAATGATGGACACACTGCTCTCAAACTTAAAAATCATACCGGCTTGCCGTGATATGGCAGAAATCTTAGCCGGACGAATGCAGACGACCGTAATCCTTGGTTCACTCCGCCTGCTCAGGGCACATGATTCTCGGACCCAAAAGTCCACGGCGTTGGGGAGTGGTTATTGGGATACATGATCCAGCGCGCCCTCCGGAAGTGTCGGGGCACTGAAGACAGGGCCTGTCTGGGAAATTCACAACAAAAAAATAATAATAATAATGAGCAGGAAGGCCAACCACCACCCACGACCTTGGTGAATTGCGACACCACTTTCCTGAGCAACCGGTGCAAAACCGGACCGGCAGCCAAGGCGCACCCTGTAGGGAATGATCATTTCTTCTGATGTCGGCCGTGTGTATAGGCTAACACCCCTGGTAAATCCTACTGGCCACAACCGACCCACTCGGAATAGGGGTCATAATCGAAATGGTCCAAAACGATGGTGGAGCCCCTCCTCAGCCGGTTAACGCAGTGGCAGATATTAGATTAGATTAGATTAGTTTTGGGGCTTCTGTGCCATAAGCATCTACACCGCTACCTTTGTAGATCTATTGTGTGTGCCCTCGCACACTGCAGATATGCAGCCGGTTGACCTGGCTGTAGAGGAGGCCCGCATCATACCACCAACGGAACATTCTGAAACACCCTTCAGAAATATTTAGCCAAGATCATTTTCTGGGTATATACTAATTAAAAGTCCAAGAATGATATAACGAGAGATGGTTGATTTGCAGGCCGAATAAGGGGCAGTTAATACTTGTCGATTTTTGGAAAATCATTCTGAAACACCCTTCAGAAATGTTTAGCCAAGATAATTTTCTAGATATATTCTAATTAAAAGCCCGAGAATGAAAATGATCTTGGCTAAACATTATTTCTGAAGGGTGTTTCAGAATGATTTTCCAAAAATCGACAAGTATAAACTGCCCCTTATTCGGCCTGCAAATCAACCATCTCTCGGTGTCATTCTCGGTGTCATTCCCGGGCTTTTAATCAGTATACATCCAGAAAATGATCTTGGCTGAACATATCTGAAGGGTGTTTCAGAATGATTTTCCAAAAGGCGACAGGTATAAACTGCCCCTTATTCGGCCTGCAAATCAACTATCTACCGGTATATCATTCTCGGGCTTTTAATTAGTATATATCCAGAAAATGATCTTGGCTAAACATTTCTGAATGGTGTTTCAGAATGATTTTCCAAAAATCGACAAGTATAAACTGCCCCTTATCCAGCCTGAAAATCAACCATCTTTTGGTATATCATTCTCGGGCTTTTTATTAGTATCTATCCAGAAAGTGATTTCGGCTAAACATTTCTGAAGGGTCTGTCAGAATGATTTTCCAAAAATCGACAAGTATAAACTGCCCCTTATCCGCCCTACAAATCAACCATCTTTCGGTATATCATTCTTGGGCTTTTTATCAGTATATATCCAGAAAATGATCACAAGGCGCTAAGGCGCACCCTGATGTCGGCCGTAGGTATACTAGGCTAACCCCCCCGGTACATCCTACAGACCCCCACAACCGATCCTCTCGGAATAGCGGTCGTAGGCACGGTGGTGGGGCCCAAAACGATGGATCGCCACTTTATAACGACCGCAATGAAACTGGTTGCTTTGAGTCTTCTGCATTGCTATGAGAAGATACATGGCGAGAATGCATGATCTGTGGTGTGAGATACACCCAGAGTATGGCGTTTATTCCGCCCAATACCTAAGGGATTATGTACCTCATCTTCGGGGTCGAAGCTATGTCAGAGCTCCTCCCTAGCCGGTTGACGAAGTGGCAGAAGTGTCGGTCTGGTTGTAGAGGAGGCCTGCATCATACCACCAAGAGAAAGCATCAGAACCCGCAGAGCGCTTTAATGGACGCAAAAACGCGCAAAAACGGATTCCATATCGAGACCCACTCTTTGAACTCCGCAGGCTTTACCCAAAAAATGGTGATTCTGATAATAGGGATCCTCGTTGGAATGATGGACACACTGCTCTCAAACTTAAAAATCATACCGGCTTGCCGAAATATGGCGGAAATCTTAGCCGGAGGAATGCAGTGGGCCGTCATTCTTGGTTCACTCCGTCTGCTCAGGGCACATGATTCTCGGACCCAATAGTCACTTACCCTACGGCGTGGGGAGTGGTTATTGGTATAAATGATCCAGCGTGCCCTCCGGCGCTCCGGAGACAGGGCCTGACTGGATTATTCTTACCGGATACAAAATAAATAAATTAATAAATCTATTCAATAAACTGAAAATACATTATATTTACAACAAAAAATGGTTGTGAGGTTGTGAGAATGTATGTGAAGATAAATATTTTTTCCCATAAGATGTTGCCGAATATCCAGACCATGTATCTTCCCAAATCTGATCAAAAGCTGGGGAGTTACTGTCAACATTTTAAAGAATTTATAAAGGACATTATATTTTTTCCTCTTTTCATTTCGGTACAAGAAACTAATACAAATTGTATTGTATAGTTCACATTTGTTTAAATATAAATGAAGTATTCAAGTATTGTATGTATGTATTTCATTATTGTGAGTGATGAATTCATTGATAAAAGAAGTTGAATGATGTTAATCTATTATGTATGACTAGCCTTGACGTCAAATTGCTTAAATTTCTGTTATCCTTGTTCACCAGTCTCCAGTTATATTGAAGACTGTTTAAGCTACATAATAATCATTTAAGTTTACTGTTTGTGAAGGTTTTCTCTCAAGTATGGCTATCTTTTTACTTTTTGATAACAACAATAAATCGAACAAAGTTTAAAGTTAGAGGGTCAACGAAATAATATTTGGTGATGTGATTTAAGTCACTGCTTCATTCGTAGGGGAATAATTTAAGGCTTTTGAATGTTATCGTTGATTTTATGGAACAAGACGACTCTAATTTTGCCTTACCAATCCTTGTACTGATGAAAGGAAATAACCTTGAAACATGCATGTATGCAGGGGACATTTCCAACAAAATGGAAGGATGATATTCAATGGCTTTAATACAATCAGCATTTGCAAATAGTGTCCTAGTTGAGGACCCTTGCACCAATGGATGACAGATGTAATTCAATGTCTGTAGGGAGAGGTAGTTGTTTTCTCTCAGATATTTGCCTCATTTTTCCACTCTGTGGAAATTTGTGGAGAGAAGGGTATTTTGGCCGTAATCCGAATTATTGCTTTTCAACTTGATAACAGTTTTAATACGCAGAATCAAAACTTTGTTTTCCCTTTACAAAACGAAAACTCATCTAACTAATTCAGTTTATTATTGGTTATACTTTCCTACTAGACCCTATTCAAATAATGCCAACACACGCTATGTGTGAGATCACATTAAAAAGTAAGGCCCTAATATTTTCCTCAGTTCACACAAGTCTCCCGAAGACTTCTGAAGGTTGCTCGTAAGGATGCAGCTGCTTAACAGAAAGGAAAAAATTTCTACAAAACTGCTACTGATTTTTCATCAGTTCTGGGACCAGCAAACGTCAATGCAAAAAGTATTGGAGCAACATGTGTACTTCTAACCCGGCTACACAATTACGATCACCAGTAAGGATGTTCCATTTTCAGATACATTGACTGAAAATTCTTTGGGAATGGCAAACCTGTAATAAGTTTAGTCTCCGACAGAACTCAAATTTATTGTTCAATTTGCAAATATTTATACCATTTGCATGCCAAATGTGCGAAAGCGTCGAACCTCTTACGCTTCAATAAAAAATAAGCTGAAAGGCTCGTACTGAAGAGAAAGTAATATAGAATCATATTTAATTGAAATTCCTTGAAATTTTGTCCAACGGTGTATCAAAATCAGATAATTTCAAGATATATGTATATAAAATCCAATTTTATGATGTAATCGGGCCCTTCCTAAAACACGAATTTTTAATTATAAAAATCATGTAGAGTAACGTTTTTACTCGCCATTTCAGTGCTAAATATCACAAAACTTCCAAGGGGTCCAGAATGAAATTATATTTTCGCCAACAAGCACAAAACAATCGAAGTTTTTAGTAGAATTAGTCGATTTCTCTAATGAAAAAAGGAACGTATGTTAAGCTGGCACAGCCGTTTCAGAACAATAAAAAAAATTAGTGTAGTATTTTAAAACTTATTAATAACTATAGTCTAGTTCCTAAATTATAGATAGTGACTCATTGTTGGAATTTATCGCGTGAACTTGACCTTCAGTGTTCCTACAGCTGTTGTTTGTGAGCAATCCAAACGGTCCGTGACCGTGATATCCATGGCAACCACCCCGCTTTCGCCGCCCGCTTACTGCCTGCGCACAAACCAGTTGCAGTCAGTACTGTTGCGTTACTCGGACTAGGCAGGTTAACACACTTCGTGAAAACTCTCTTTAAGTATTACGATATTTCTTGTGTATTTGTTCGCATACTGTTTTATGTAATAAATACTTGCAATAAATCCGTCCGAATTTAAACAAATTAAAAATTGCAAGACTTCCAACGAAGTATGGCTCAAGTTGGAAGGAATATATCAATCCAAAGGCCCCGCTCGGAAGGCAACTCTACTGAAATAATTAACGCTGCAACCTCCGATCAAATAACATAACCTAGATGAGTAACTCGCTGCACACGCATTAAAATTTGTGTGTAAGGGACATCTTTCCCCAACAGCAGTGTCGTGCGTTGTTAACAGAAATAATGAGGTTCATAAAAGAGACATAATGGAAACCCAATATGGAATGGAAACCTGAAATTATAATGAAGTAATCTCTACAGGATTTTGAGATCAGCCAATGCTCTAATTGACATATTTTTTCATAATTCATTAATTTTTCTCTTTTCAAATTTGGTTTTCCTTTCTCGATAGTTACGACACTGGTAGTTTCAAATGATTGTTCTGTCAAATATCAAATGCAGCGTTGTCGTACTGCCAAGACTATATCGACAACGAAAAATCTCCGTTCGGTGATGGAATTACTATCGTTTTTGCATGCTCCCAACAAGCTGCAATGAACGTTTCAATTACCTTCTTATTGTTATATATTTCATCCAAAACAGTATTATTGGGTTCTCGTTGCCATGAATCTACCCGACAGATATCAAAATCTAGCTGACGTGCTTATTATAGCCTTAAAAAATTGCGACATGGCAATAATGTCATGATTTGAGGGATAACATTATGAAAAGGTGTTACCTTTGTTACCAGTTCTATTTGAGTATTACTTATCTAGGTTGTGTTATTTGATCGGAGGCTGCAACGCATGTCGGAAAATGAAAACGTACGCAGTCATCTCGATAAGTTCTTCGATGCCGAAGACAAGCTGGAAAATGTGGGTGTGCAAATAAATCCTGATTTATTAGCTATAATGCTATCAAACAGTTTGCCACCAAGTTTTGAGAACTTTCGGTGCGCGATCGAATCGAGAGACGATTTGCCTACGCCTGAACTTCTTCGTGTCAAAATCGTGGAAGAATACGATGCGCGGACAGCGGAACGCGAGTGATCAACACGCGATGTTCGCGAATAGAAAATACAAACAGAAACAGTGGCGTCCGAAAACTTCCGCTAAGGGTGACGGTGGTAGAGCTGACTCAAATAATAGTGATCATACTTCAGGGAAGTTCAAGTTTCTCTGCCATCGATGCAGGAAGGTAGGACATAAATCATCTGATTGCCCTAACAAAGGTAAGTCCTATCAGTCTAGTTCTAAATGCGAGGCGGAAGATTCGAATTTCATGGCTGAAGAAGCTTTTAAAGCATGTTCGGATAGCGAATTCAAGTGGTGTTTAGATAGCGGCGCAACGTCCCATATGGTTAAAGACTTGAAAGACTTTTCGGAAATTAGAGACTCTCTTAACGAAAATTTGAACTTAGCTAATAGTATGTCGACGGAAATTACCGCTAAAGGAACTGCAAATTTCACGACCGATATTTGTGGTGAATCAAAAGTCGTTAACTTGCAAAACGCGTTACATGTGCCCGATTTATGTACAAATTTATTATCAGTCGGAAAAATTACAATGTTTTATTCAAAAAGGACTGCGCCTTGGTTATTGACGACGGTAATAACGTACATCTAGTGGCCGATCGTATCGGCGATTTATATTACGCGCGCGAAGAAAATTGTAAGTCAAACAATTGCGGGAATACAGCAGAAGCAAACAAAATCCCAACTGACGTGATGTCTTGGCATCGTAAACTAGGACATATCAACTTCAAGGATTTGAAGGAATGTGAATGAAAGGGTAGTTTGCGAAATTTGTTATAAAGCGAAGATAACGAGGGCTCCTTTTCCTAAGAAATCAGAACGTCAGACGATGGAACCATTGGAAATAATTCATACGGACGTATGTGGTCCTATGCGGGTAGAATCTCTCGGAAAAACTAAATATTTTGTCGAATTTATTGATGATTTCTCCAAATATTGCATGATCTATTTCATCAAGGCAAAAAGCGAGGTTATTGAAAAAACCAAGGAATTTATAGCTTTAGTCGAAAATATTCATGACCGAAAAATCAAATGTCTACAATCAGACAACGGTACGGAGTATAAATTGAAAGCATTCTTTGATTTATTGAAATTGCATGGAATTTCACGCCGATTAACTAGCCCCTATTGCCCAGAACAAAACAGTAAGATGTTTGCTCATGCAAGCCGACTTGCCTCCATGTTTTTGGGTCAAAGCTGTTAACACAGCCAATTACATTCGTAACCGTTGCCTAACTAATTCGTTGAACGGAAAAACCCCTTACGAGGTTTGGTCTGGAAAAATCCCCGATGTTTCTTATTTTAAAGAATTTGGATGAAACGTTTATTGTTGTTTGAATAACGACCCAAATAAAGGAAAATTGCACTCACGTTCCAAGGAGGGAATTTTCCTAGGTTATTCAGAACAAACTAAAGGATTTAGAGTTTGGCTAACAAGAAGGTTATAATCACAAGGGATGTGAAGTTCGTTGAAAACACAATCCCGAAAATACCTAATGAATCCGAAAAATACCTAAATCACGATTTGTATCCTGAAAGCTCAACAGGAAAGGAATTTGAGACGGAAATTAAAACCATCGATGTACACTTGACTTCAGTTTTCAATGATGAACAAGGAGACGATCAGAACGGTAATTCGAAAGAAGACGATGTCCCAGAAGAACCATCCATTGTTGAAAGAGGACGTGGTCGTCCACGAATATTGAGAACAGGATCAAGGGGAAGACCTCGAAAAATGTATAATGTTCATCATGCTAACACGGTAGAAGAAACGGAATACGCATTTTTATCAGAATTTTCAATGAAACAGGCTTTGAATGGACCCGATTCAAATGAATGGTTCGACGCTATGAGAGAAGAAATAACTTCAGTTATCAAAAACGACACGTTCACACTCATTGAACGTCCACACGACAAAGAAGTTGTTGGGAGCAGGATTATTCTACGAAACAAGTTCAGCGCAGATGGTACTTTGGAAAGAAGGAAGGCACGACTGGTTGCACAAGGTTTTAGCCAACTACCTGGCATTCATTTTAACCAGACTTTTGCTCCCCTTGCACGACTAAGCACGATTCGTTTGGTCTTAGCGCTAGCCGCTCATTACAAAATGAACATTCAACAACTTAACATAGCATGCGCTTATTTAAATGGCGAATTGCAGGAAACTATATATATGGAAATTCCTAAACAATTACCAGAAATTCTTGAGACACTGAAAAGCTCTCAGACAAGTGAAGTGAGGAAGAAGGCATCAAATTTATTGTCAGATCTACAACTTGGTGATAAAGTTTGCCTACTCCACAAGTCTTTATACGGACTTCGTCAAGCTGGTAGGGCTTGGTATGCTAAGCTCGACATTTTACTTAATTACGGAGCTACTCCTACAAAAGGCGATCCTTGCCTTTATCGTATGTTAGAAGGCGAAAATCTAACTCTAATCGTTGTATATGTCGACGACATTCTCATCGCTTCGGAGAATGCCAAAATAGTCACAGACTTGAAGCAGAAAATATCCTGACAGGTCGAAATCCGATCTTGGGGATGTGAAACGTTGTGTAGGAATAGAGTTTATTCGTGAAGGTCCCGACATAGTAATACATCAGAAAGGATACATTTCTGAAATTCTGGATCGTTTTGGCATGACTAACGCGAATCCGGTATCCATACCTATAGATCCGAACACCAAACTCTGTAAACCTACAGAAGGAGCTACAGAAGATGAAGAACGACTACCTTATCGCGAATTGATTGGTGCCCTGACTTACCTGGCTATGGCTACCCGACCTGACTTAAGCTTTGCGGTCAGTTTTTTGGCTCAGTTCAACAATTGCTACAGAAATAAATACTGGACCGCCGCAAAACGTATCCTTCGTTACCTCAAAGGGAACATCAATTTGGGAATTGTATATAGAGGTGACAACAAAGGTGTCAGAGGCTACGTAGATGCTGATTGGAGCAATAGCATCGATGACAGACGTTCCTATAATGGCTATTCATTTATCCTGTCCAGTAGTCCAATATCATGGGAATCCAAAAAGCAGAGAAGTTTTGCCCTATCATCGACAGAGGCAGAGTATATGGGGATTACAGAATCTGCCAAGGAAGCGATATACTGGAAAGATTGCTTAACAGAATTGAACCTCAAGCACCTTGCTGATGTGGAAGTGTACAACGACAACCTCAGTGCTCTGAAGCTGGCCGAAAACCCTGTTTTCCATGCCCGGACACATAGATATTAGATATCACTTCATACGAGAAGCTCTGGAAAATAATGTTTTCGATATCCCATTTGAGAACTAGTGAAATGTTAGCGGACATTCTAACAAAGTGATTGACACGTGAAAAACATAATAATGTGTAAGACTGTTGGGACTCAGAAGATTCATTGTGCATCCCTGTTTGTCTCGAGAGGAAGTGTTGGAATTTATCGCGTGAACTTGACCTTCAGTGTTCCTACAGCTGTTGTTTGTGAGCGATCCAAACGGTCCAAGGTCCGTAACCGCCGTATCCATGGCAACCACCATGCTTTCGCCGCCTGCTCACTGCCTGCGCACAAACCAGTTGCAGTCAGTATTATTGCATTACTCGGACTAGGCAGGTTAACACACTTCGTGAAAAGTATCTTTAAGTATTACGATATTTCTTGTGTATTTTTTCGCATACTGTTTTATGTTACTTTTATGCTTTTAGTGCACCTAACCCCTAACACTCATCGTATATTTTCTAATTTTTAGGGGATTTGAAAGTGCGGAGGGGATGTACGGAAGTGGCAAAGTAAAACTTAATTTGAAGTCAAAGTACCTAGCTTATTTCTGTTGTTGTTTGACCTGCTTCATATGAATTATGAACCGTACAACCGATGAGTCACTATCTACAATTTAGGAAGCAGGCTATATTTTATAACACAACTTCCAATTTTATAACTCAAGTGGTTCCGGAGAAAAAGGGGTTATGCTAGCTTAACGCTTAAACTCGCACAGCCGTCACGTACCTTTTTTTCTGATGAATATATTCAGATGATTGAAACGCTGGAATTTATAACTTTTTAATAACTTCCAAGTGATATACAAGGAGTTTCGAAATTTCCCTTACTAAAGCACAAAAATCAACGAATATTCGAATTAAACAGCATAAATATTGTAGTAAAACTGCACTAAACTAATTTTTCTAATTTATTTAAAACACTACTTGAAACAATTATTCGACTGAAACATAGACTTCCCTAATTATTTCAATTTATTTCTACTGTGGCTATCTATCTGCGAAGTCTCCAACTGAATTTATAACTCTCTGTGTCTATCTATAACTATCCTGCCCTCTGCTATCCAGCGGCTTATACATTCGCATTTACAGTTCTCGATCAGTCGAGTCTATCCGGCGACTTCTTAGATGTCCCTAGAAACTTTGGTTTCGTTCTCGGCAAACTCTCGTTTCTTCTAGGCGTGACTCATGTGTTTGCGGGCGGAGGAATGTTTACACTTGGGGTGCATACTTAATGAGGTGAATGCGTAATGAGATGATCAGGGCCAGTCTCGAGACTGGACTCGAAATCGTTACAATATCAATATTTCTCTTCTTCATTTTTTAACTTTTGCAGAATTGAACACTGAGGGGACACTAAGTGATAATTTTCTCATATGGCCGATTTTGGGAGGACAATTCCAGTGAAAACTAGTAAATTCGTCTCCGATGCGCAATGAGACGGAAATCATAACCAAATAACCATCTGTTCTTACATTTTCTAACTCCATCACTATCATCTGAAAATCATGAAAGTATTACATTGTGTATTATTTGAGAACTGGCAGGAATGAAAAATGTCTACGTTAAATACAAATGAATTAGTTATCCTCTATTGATATGATCACGAAATGAAATTAAATAAGACATGGAGTGAAAATAATTTCACCATATTCGATACGGAATGAGACAGAAAACATTATAATTCAACAATTTTCAAAATAAAATTATATAGAGGTATATTCTTTCATTTTCTCAATTTTTTGCCCTCTGGTTTTAAAACTCGAGCCCAATCATCGGAAATGTTGATTATATTCGACCCATCAGAGCTGACTAGGATGAAAATTTCCCCATATTAATTTTTATTTTCCAAGTAATGCGAAAAGGCTGGTTTGCTATGAAATCTCGCATTCTTTGAAAATTACTACCTGCGCCCAAACATTTTTTGAGATCATTTCCCCTCATCAATGCAATGATAGGTCATTCAATAATAGGGTCGTCTTGTTCCACAAATCGAACGATATCATTCGAAAGCCTTATAGTATTCCCCTACAAATGCCAAAAAAATTGAAAATGTTCTGCTCTCGGTCACATCAAGTTTTGAACACAGTTTAAAAAAAAATTTCAGTTGATATTTGCTCCTGTTCAGATCACATGGGTTGAGTATTGATGAATACTTCCCCTCCATGTATTTAACGATCATTGTGCTGGAGTTAGAAAATGAGAGAATCGAGAGATAGCGATCTTTCAAAACAAATCTATCTTTTTGCATTACGTACACAATAATAAAAAAAAATTGGGGAAATTTTGATTTCAGTCATCTCAGATGGGTGTAATATAATGTAATACATCCCTGTATCACTATTTCGGGTGATTGTGCTGCAGTTATAAAATCAGAATGCAAAAAAATTGAAAATGATCTATGCTCTCGGTCACATCAAGATTTGAACACCGTTAAAAATACTTGTCTAGCTGATTTTTGCTCTTGTTCAGATCACATGGGTTGAGGCAATGAAGAATAGTAAAATATTGTCTCTAGTAGATTCACCACCAGGTATAAACGCTATCAATAATAAATGGTTATTGTCCCTGAAACGCAATAAACATGGACATATCACAAGGTATCGAGCTAGGTTAATCTCAGAGAAAAGGATTGGATTTGAATATTATTATTCAATGCCAAATAAATATAATTTCCTCATCCACCAAATGGATTTCAAAACCACTTTTTTGAATGGAGATTCATCAGACAATTTACATGAAACAACCTACTTGTTGTGAAGATTAACACAAAGTATGTAAATTTAATAAAACCATTTATGGTTTAAAATAATCCCCAGAGAATGGTATCACAGCTTTACTACCATCCTGCTACAAGGTTTTACTGTAGGTGAATCAGTCAAGAGTCTTTTCACACAAGTAGAAGCCAAATTTTTCATATATATTCTAATTTGAGTAACTTGGAACAACTACAGTCACCAGTAGAAACTTATTTTATGGGGATGATCCCCTTCTCAAATTCAATATCATTAAAGAAATGAACTGTATATTCACATTTCAAATAATACGCTCCATGTAAACAGTGATCAATGCATGCTTGCAGCATGTTCACCTCGTGATCGCCAATTCTCGCAACGCTATTGGTCGATAGAACATCAACCTGATAAGACACCAAACGAAATGTTTTTGCAGAGATGTATAAGCTTGGCTGCGTTACAATTATCAAAGCTGCGTTTTGTTCGAAGTTGCTGTTACTTATCTACCATAAAAATCATACTTGTCACATTACTGTCAAATTCTGATCGTATTAATTTTTCATTTATTATTATTGGTGGAATATTCCTCAATTCTCTTTTTGAACATTGATAGAGTTGGGCTAGAGTTTTTTGAAAGCGTGTTGAAATTATTGAAACCTTTATATTGTCGTACTTCAAAATTGAATGTAATGTACTCTTGGAAATAAAAAGAAGCAACATCATGTAGTATTTCATTTAGTATTTTTGTGGGATATATGATTCTTTATCTCACAGAAAGTCATCATTGTATCAGTAGGCGTGAGTATATCGATTTAACATTGAGATTATTCTCATCCCCCGATTTTAAATTTTTTTTAATTGAATTGATTTCTTCAAGTTGAACAGGTATAAGACGAGCAGTAATCAAAATGGGGTTGGATAATTGTTTTATGTACAGTGATTTTCATTTCTATTGACAAATCACTAGAGATTATTGAGAAGAAATATATTTTTCATGTCATTTTTCTGTTAACGTAATGGTTTTCAAAATTCAATAGATCGTACAATTCAAATCCGAGATATTTAATATTATTCTCAAATTGAATTTCTACATCATCGATATAGAACTTCAAGTTATTCTTGTTTATATTGTTGAATTTATACTTTGTTGATATCAACATGGCTCTAGATTTTAAAACATTCAATGTCAATTTATTTATCTTCATGTATTTTTTGACTTTAGCAAGTACCACATTCATATTATTGAGGCCTCTATACATATTTGTATTGCTACAAGCAAGTAAGGTATATGTGATGTCATTCAAATACAATATAAATAGAAGAGCTCCCAGTGCACTTCCCCGTGGAACACCAAAGAGAATTTCTTGTTCAGTCGATGTTGCATTCCTCACTCTTACTTTTGGCTAACTTCCAACCATAAACCTTTCCCTCAATACCATATCTTTTTATTTTGAACAATAATAATTTTCTGTCAATGGTTTTAAATGCTCTTTTTGGATCAAGAAAGACAACTATCGCTTATTTGTCATTATCTAATTCTGATTTAAATTTAATAAAGAAAGCAGCTTCACATGAATACTTTTTCCAGAATCCTGATTGGTTGTATGTAAAAATATCATCAATATGATCAATACTTTGATAGTAGACTGCTTTCTTCAAGATTTTTTTCAATGGGTGGTGGTGTATTGATATGGCAAAGTTCACTAGATTTTATAGTATTTCTAATTTTAAGAATAGGTATAATAGTACTTATCTTCAATGATTTTGGGATTTTTCCATAATACAGAGAAGTATTTGTGAGGTTTAACATTTCGTGTCCTATAGTTTCAAATATATTTTTCAAAAGTTTAAAATTCGTTATTTCAAAGGGACTACTTTTATTATCTAGTGCATCAATTACTTATTTCAAGTCTCGAAGTGATAATAGTTAAGAAATTCGAAAAACTGTGATACATATTTTAGTTTATAATGTTATAATGTTCCAATTTCCTCAATACTTACCACTATATATGTTACGCTATGAATAAAATAAGAATTTCAAATTCATCAATTGCATCAACGACTTCCATACAAAATCTAAAACTGCTTGGAGGGGGCCTTGTTGATCTCGTACTGAGGACGTCATGTCGCACTTCACGTAATGTCCGATCCACTTGAGCATGTATGCACTGCGTGGTGTCAAAAAATGGCAAAAATTGTGAAAAAACACGAACAAAATTTATGAACAGCGATCTTCACCCTATTGAACTTATTTCTGTACTGACTTGTTTCTGTTGATAAGATGAATTTCTGCACCGTTGCGCAATCAAATATGTTCTATTGACCCGATATGTCGATCGGTGCCATTTGTACTAATGACAATGATAATTAAAATTAGCAAACACCATCGAGCTTTCCCAAACATGTGAGTTCACATCAACTAATTTTTTGGGTTTTTTCTCATAAGCTGTGGGTTACTTCTATTCCTATCCTAAAATAATATTGGTGTTTTTTCTTATTCAACAAGTTGAACAAGTTAACCACTTCATTTCTGTATTTTGTATATGTTTACCATTTGTCTGTCGTATATACTTATTCCTGTACAATTTTTGAAACACACATAACTCTTCTCTCTTTTTCTTATATTGTTAAGTAAATCATTATCAATCCATGGTACATTATATCTACAAATTTTTATGGTGCAACTCTATCAATGACATTTTCTGTTATACAATAAATCTTCATAGAGTTCATTAACATCAATAGTCAAATGACCAATTACAAGATATCAAATCGATTGTGGGTGAAATTCCGATAACTAATAGCCACAAGCTATCAACAATTTTTTTTTGGAACTTACGTAGTTTGGCCTCCTGAACAAAAAATACAAATGAAATTTTTGGCGATCCCAAGTAATTTCGGAGAAATGGGTGATGACTGGCATTTTTTAGGAGACTTTTCTACCGCGGAAGAACACTCAACATTCTTCCTTCGTTAAACTAACACAATATACACTCACTAATTGACATGTTTCACACTCTTTCTTTATTGAAAACGGTACTTTTTAGGAGAAAAACTCATCCTCCTTTTATGATCACACAACCAACAAATATTGGCAAAATAGTTTGATTGGTTTGTAAATATTATGCTGAAAAACTGAAATAAAAATGAGTGAACAATTTTCTATTCATGTTGAAACTAAATGGCTAGAAAACTTGGCTGTGCAATTATGCAACTTGTCATAAATAAATTCACTAAACATGTTACATAAATTTGTTGTTTTGATGTTTTTACGATAAAAGAAGGTGGAATTCTTGGATAAACAATGCCGTTTTTATTAGAAAATAGTGTAAAATGGGTGAAATAGGTTGTGTACATTGTGTCAGTTTGAAGAAGGAATAATTTTGAGTGTTTTTTTTCATTTAGAAATGTGTCCTGAAACATGCCAGTCACCACTCAAAAATAGGCCCATATCTCCGAAATTAAGTACTTGAGACCGCCAAAAATTTCATTTGGATTTTTCTTCAGGAAAAAATTTTCTTGATAGATAGTGGCTATTAGTTAACGGAATCCGATTTTGATTGTATGAACATTTTGATCACTAAAGTTTCTATACCTTTTCACTAACATATTGTTTCCTACATCCTGTGCAAGTTGATCAATATTATTAGATGACAAAATCAGTTTGATTTTCTTCTATAAAAGCAATCATCAAAAAACTTCACATAAACATCGCCAACAAGAATACATTTTAGATTTGACACAAGCACATTGTCAAACATTTCTTCAAGTGTACCTAAAAACATACCATTAAGTCTGGTTCATTTAAACGTAAGTTAAGGTAACGCAAGAACGCAAGAAAGTTAAACTAATGGAATCGCGTACACACGTTCATGATAAAAGGTAAGATATGAAACGTCAGTCAGACGGTCTGAAAATTTAAAAGTGTGAAAATCTGAATGAACATGGACGATACTCATTTCAAAAGTTTAATTGAACTATTCCGTCATATTTATGACAAATTGGATAGACAACTGTCAGTCGTGCCAATTCTACCTTCATTTTTTTGTGAACCGTACATTTCCATTACCTTACCTTACGTTTACATGAACTAGCCCTTAGAACTGGATGGTGAGTGAAAAAGATCCCTTCTGTGTGTTAGTTTGAAAAATCACAACGTATTACATTATATCCATCTATTTTGATTTAATTGTCTTCAATGTCTTTGGTTGTCCTAGATTCACTAACGATAATCATTTGGGGAAGATAAACCACCAAGATTCCCTTTAATTTTTAATGCACTTTGAATTTTGAAATAAATTATATCTGTATTCAGTAATATATTGGGGTGGTTATTCATTAGTTTTTTTTATTCACTTTTACTCACTATTGTGAGTTTTTTATTGATACATTTGATTGTTTCTGTTTCATCACCTCTTTCAATTAGTTCTTGGAGTTTAGCCTTGACCTTCTGTTTGATCTGGTACAAAAGGAAACATGGAATCACCTCAAGAATTGAAGCTTGTGAGTAGATATACTACAGGCATACCAGATATTCGTCGGCAATAGTCGGAGTGAGGAGATCGGTAGAAGTCGGTGGCGTCGCTGGTCTGCCGTTCAGCTGTGACGTGATCGCGATAGATGCGTTCATCGTGAACTTTTTGCGAATAGAGCGCGCACACATATTGTGAATGAATTGAATTGAATTTAAAAAGAAAAGAGATTTTAGCAGCAGAGGTTGAACCAGCGGTTTATGTTTGATAGCGAGTGACGCTAGCCTTGCCTCCACGGAGACTTCGTACAAGTTGATGTACAAATATGGGGTATATATTTCTACAGCTACCAGAGCACGCTGTTTGAATATTAAAAAAAATAATGATTGTGAATGAAATAAAAGTGTGATTATAATAATGATGTTTGAAAAAATGTGAAAAATTGCGAGGTAACGAGGGTGTAACGTTTGAAGGTGCGATTCCAATGAGGAAAGTATACAGGGTGTTTCAAAATGCATAATTTAAGAGAAATGAACGTGACTGCTGCGTGTGTGTCAAATGTCATGTGGGAAATGGGTCATTAGGGCAATGGAGGTAGCAAAGTATTCAGCAATAGTATATACAGGGCTCTATCAATTGCAACTTTAAAATTTCAGTTCCGTTCGACGGTTTACCCGAAAAATGAACATTAAAATTTTGACAACGGAAGAAAATTCAGAAAACCCTGTTCGCATTTTCCCGATCCTTCTGAAAAACTATAGGCTATTGCAGGACATATTGAAGTATATCATCAAAAAATACGAAGAGAAGAAATCAACCACTGATGGGGTCCGTCATTTTTAACGTGCGATACCCAGTATGTGCCAGTTTGACTCGGTTTCTTTTTCGGTGATAGGAGATAGGAGACAGACAGATTGACAGACAGGCAGATTGACAGACAGGCATAGTGACAGAAAGTCAGTTTGATCGATGCAGAACGAACTACTGAACTAACCTTATAAAACGTCTATTTTAGTAGCATTTTTGAATGTTTTAGCGTTTCAAATTTCAGTTGTTTTTTCGACATCTAAAACGTATATTTTAAGCGATTTTGAAATGTCAAATCTCCATAAGAAATACATGTAATCATACAGTTTTTTTTCGATTTAATTTTAGACTGTTGTGGCTGCATTTTTGCGTGTGTAAGCGTTTCAAATTTTAGTTGTTTTTTGGAACGCGAAAAACGTCTATTTTGATCACATTTTTGCAGGGAATCGCTGCCGCAGTACGTTTCGTTTCGTGTCAGTTTGTCTGTTTCTTTTTTGATATTCATTATCAGGTGGGTGGAGAGAGGGTTATGTAACATTATTTTTGGAAAGTATGTTATTGCCATTGAACACTTGAAATAATCAGTGACAGAATGGCATCTGAAGAATACAGACAGAAGGTTGAAGATTTTTCTAGACATGTCCAAGAGTTAAAGGGAGAAATTTAATTTTATGAAGAAAATGAGAATGTTGTGAAGCAGTTGACTGATTTGGGCATTCAAGACAAAGTGTTCAATCGAAAATTACCGCAAACGAGATATCCATTACGAATAATCCAGCCTCATCACGCATTGTAGAATATGTATCCGCAATTGAAAACAAATTTAATACTTTTGACTGCAATATTGAATAATGTTTTATACGTGAACGTGCCGAAAAGAGTGAAATTCATGGCAATAAGCGTGAAGGCAAATGATTTCGATCATGGTTGTAATAGGACACAATGGAAAACAATGCGTTTCACTCGGGTCAATCAGGGACAGTTAGCAGTATTTGTCAGTGGTGTTCCAAAGAATACAGCATTCAAGTATAAGTTGAAGCTGATATTTGAAGAGCTTCGGGAAATAGACACAAAAACCATCGAATTTATTCCAGCAGGGCAGAGGAAAAAGAAGTCGCAAATGGAATATAACGTTTATAGAATTCTAATCATAGTATCTACAATATTAGCATGTATTTTAATTAGAACTGTTGAAGAAATAATTTTGGAATTTCACCGTTATTCATTCCATGGGATATCAGTTGTTTGCGAAACGTAATATTCAAGCCATTCCTATCACAAAACCGCAAAAATTATTAAGCCGGAAATGATATGGTAAACCCCAAACAGAAAAGGCAATTATTTTTGACAGAAGTTGAAATCTGTTGTTATTGGAATGCGGGAATCAGGGTAGCGCTATCAAATATTTTCGTGAGAACTGTGATTTATCGCAGAAATTTCTAGAAGGTTGCGCTGTCACCGATTGCGACTATAAAACCAGTCAGAGCATCTGAGTAGCGCCATCATTAATCTGAAAACTGAAATATCGAGTTTGGTGTATGTGTATGCTTTAATCTCTAGAAACAAAGTAAGTTTTTAATCATTTTATCGGTTTTGTATTTGAGTATGAAATTGAGCGTTAGTTACGTAGTAAATTTAATAATTGATATGAGAATTCAGAGTTTATTTTGGGTGTGAGTGAAATTTTTGGGGTGGCATAAAGTGAATGTCATAATATTTTTAGAACATATTCCTTTTCAAATTTTGGAATTATTTGCGTATGGGTGTGCGTATGTGTGTGTGTTAGAGGATTTAAAAGTAGGAGAAGCAAATTGAGAATAATCAGTTTAATTTTAAAAAAGTCTAGAATCGGGGGATTTGTTCAAATATTATTTTAAATAAAAATTTCAATTAATGAAATGCATGTTTTTAATAGATAGAACGAGGCAGCAGCAGCATCATCCCCCAAATTCAAACCAACTGTATCATTAAAAAGTCTAGCAGTTAACGTGCCACACTCCATAGAGAACATAAAGGCAGTCCAGACGAGGTTTGGGGAGGCCATCGTGGTGGAGATTGCTGAGGTGTCCTTCTTTTTACCGAGGAGGGTGAACGCGGTCCTAAATCCTCAACTTCCAGGCCTCGTCGCTAAAAAATATCACTTCATCCACCTGGAGGGCGGAGAAGGAGGCAGTAAGAATTACTTCAAGATCGTTGAGGCTTGAAGCGGAGCGGCGGCAGCGGCAGGCAGCATCATCAGTAGCAGTCATTTCCCCCCACACACACATATAAAGTGAGTAAAATTTTGATTTGAATACAGTATGGATCATTTCAATAATACTTTGACAAAAATCTATAGGACTTTGCTGGAAATTCGTAATAATTATTGAAAACCATCAGTCGGGTATGCCTTAAAATCAATCAGAACACATATTCGAAAATGTATTTTAGTAATGAAAAAATATAATTTTTCAGTAGGTCAAAAAATTGTTGCTAAAATTGGTGAATTGAAACGAATGAGATTTTATATTAAATCTATGAATAGGAACGTTAAGCAGAAGCGTGCAGTTCGATGGCTAAATGTAAATTCAGTGTTCAATTCAAGAATTCAAACGGGGCTTATTGTAAATTTGGGACATTAAGAGATTAAAAATTTCCCAAGTGATTCATTAAGATAGTTGATTTCATTAAAAATTCACAAGATGATGAGATTGTAGACCGAAAATATTTCAATACACCAACTGAGATTTTAGATGCAGGAGCGGATTTAGCCGATTGGTTTGAAATCAAAATTGTCGATATAATTTTGAATGAACTTTCAGAATTTTCTGAAAAAACAGTGGATGGGCGCTGAGTTAGATCATTTCTTTGGAAGTCGCCATTAATAAATATGAAATAGGTAACGGCTCAACCTTCATTAAATTACCGAAGGCTATTTTGAAAAAGAATGCATGTATCAATGTTAAGAATGCAGACACTTCATGTTTTTATTGGAGTATAGTTAGTGCGCTTTTCCAGTTGATAGAAACGCTGATAGAATTTCATCGTATCCTCATTATAGTACTGTCCTGCAAACTGAAGATTTAGATGCGCCTATGCCTCTTCACCACATTACAAAATTTGAAGAAATCAATAATATTTCAGTTAATGTGTATGCATTAGAGCTGAATGTTGTGAAAGAAAAACAATTCTTTGTTGTTGCACCTGTACGATTGACTTGTAAAAAGCGGGAACGTCACGTAAATTTGCTTTCAATTCAAAATATTTATTTTCCGAAATTGAACGACTATGATGCTCCTACTGTTGATGATGAAAATATTGAAATAACCTATCATTATTGTTTAATTAAAAATATGTCTTGATTATTAGCAGGACAATTGAATAAAAGTCATTATAATTTTTTTTTTGTGATAGATGTCTCAATTATTTTTTCACACAACAAAAATTGAATGAACATATTTTGTTGGGTGAGAATATGAATGAATGTAAAATTTCTGTTCCAAAATATGACCATGTTGAATTTAAAAATCATATATACAAGCAAGAATGCCCGTTTATAATGTATGCCGATTTCGAATCGCAGTTGAAAACATGTAATGATAAAATTTCTGAAAAAACTTTAAAGTATCAACATCATAGAACGTTCAGTGCAGGCTTTTATTTCAAGTGTGCACATGATGATTCTTTGTCGTTTTATAGAAGCCATCGGGGTGATGATTGTATGGAATGGTTTGTTGGACAAATGAGGAATATCGCTACATTTGTAGTCAAAAATCAAAAAAATTGAAGCTATGATAGGAACTCCCAATATTATTAATGCTTGGGTATGCCATATATGTGAGAAACCTTTTGTAAAGAAGGATATCATTGGGAGAGATCATAATCATTTTTCGGGGGCGTTTAGGGGTTGGAGTCATCAATCTTGCAATATTGCCTTCAAGGAGCTTTTTATCGTTCCACAATCTTTCGGGATACGATAGCCATTTTATTATACAAGAAGTGGCCAAACATAACCGCGTGAGTGTACTTCCAGTCAATAGGGAAAAATATATTTCGTTTACCCCCAATATGATGGTGAAACCAACATTAAATTTAGATTTATAGAATCTCTACGTTTATTGGGAGCAAGTCTTGATGCTCTCGTGTCAACGTTGACAATAGATGAATTGATAATTTAAAAAAAAAGAATTTAATAGTTTAACGGAATCGCAGTTCAACTTGCTAACTCGAAAAGGTGTTTTTCCCTATGATTATATTGATGATGAAGACAAATTGAATAAGAATAATTTGCCGGATAAACAAAATTTTTATAATAAATTAAATGATTCAAATATATCTGACGAGGATTAAACTCACGCTCAAAATGTTTGGAAATGTTTCAATATTCAAACACTTGGAGAATATAGCGACTAGTATATGCGCACCGATATAATCCTTTTAGCAGATGTTTTTGAAAATTTTCGAAAGTCATCTTTGAAAACGTATTCACTTGACCCATCCTGTTATTATACCATGCTTGGCTACACGTGGGATTGTATGCTGCGATATACAGGGTGTAAATTAGAAATTTTTAAAGATAAAGATATGATCATGTTTGTGGAAAAGGCTATAAGGGGTGGGAATTCGGTTTGTTCCAATAGATATAGTGAAGCTAATAATCCGTATATGACAGCATACGATCCAACGAAACCGTCTAAATATATCATGTATTTTAACGTTAATAATTTGTATGGAAAAGCCATGTGCGAAACCTCACCATACGGAGGTTTCGAGTGGGTTGATACAAATAAAGATATAACTGAAATTCCTGATGATAATTCTGAAGGTTATATTCTACAAGTTGATTTGGAATACCCTACACAACTCCATAATTTACATAAAGATTTCCCGTTTTGTCCTGAACATCGCATACCGCCCGGCTCAAAATTAGCATAATTAATGGCAACCACGTATGATAAAAAAGACTATATTTTACACTATCGAAATTTAAAACAGGCTTTAGAACATGGAATGATATTAAAAAAATTCTTAAAGTATTGAAATTCAAACAATCTGCGTGGTTGAAGCCCTACGTTCAGCTGAACACTCGATTGAGGACTTTGGCTACGAGTATTGAAAAAGACTTGCTAAAACTGGCCGTATATTCTGTTTTTGGAAAAACGATGGAAGACATACGTAACCATCGTGTAGTTAAACTGGTTTCGAAATGGGAGGGGTGATACGGTGCAAAAAATGTAATTGCCAGTCCTAGATTTCAACAGAGAACTGTTTTCATGATGATCTGGTAGCTGTGGAACTCATGTACATTGGTATGGCTATTTTAGATTTATCGAAAACAGTCATGTTCGATTTCCATTATAATTTCATGTTGCCCACCATGACAATTGATAAATGTAAACTTATGTATACGGATACGGACAGTTTCATTCATCAATTATCATGTGATGATGTGAACAAAGGGCTTATTGCAGACAATCTTGAAAAATTTGATACAAGTGATTATTCAGCAGATAACAAATATGGCATGCCCCTGGTAAATAAAAAAATCCCCGGTTTAATGAAGGATGAGGCGAATGGTGAAATCATTACGCATTTTGCGGGGTTACGGTCGAAAATGTACACGTATGAAGTTCAGGGGGGAGTAGTTGTTAAAAAATCAAAGGGGGTTAAATATATTGTTTGAGGAGCAACAAAGAAAAGACCGTAACCCAACACACGATCCGTTCCTACGTTCATGAGGTGTATTCAAATGAACACTCTAAAATCGGATTAAGTGCCCATGATGATAAACTAAAACTTATCACAGATTCATTTGATACACTACCGTGGGGGTACTATAGTCTAAATTAATTTTTTTATCCATCTTTTTTTCTAAAATTTTCTCTCGTTTACAGGTAGTACAGTGAATTTACAACAATTGTGCATGAAAACGATCTGTGAGAATATACAGTCTACAGGAAGGTTCCTCATCCACTCACCTTTACCTCAATCATTAACAAAAGAAATTATTCAAAATTATTCGCGTTTCAAATGGTCGTATATCATTCATTATCAACGTCATGAAGATAACAATGATGATGATGATGATGAGGATGACTATGATATTCTAATAAATTCCGATGATATTCCCATGAATTCCGATGATATTCTAATAAATTTCGAATATGTTGATATGTCTGATTTTTTTAGCTATTTCAAAAGACCAATTGATTTTCGTACGGCATTATTGAATGTTTATGACTTGGAGCTATATTGTCATAATGATTCGTACTGTATTTGGATGAAATATTATGAACTTGTTGATTTTAATTTAGTTATGTGCGAAACTTATTTAAATTGTTTCAAATATTGTGCTGAATGTCGTGATTATGGTAAATAAAATTTTAAAATCAATCATGAAATTTTCACCAGTTATAAACTACATAATGCCTACCAACAGAAAGCTTATTGGTGCCAATATGACTTTACACATGTTTTTTTTTGAACTGCAAACTCAAGATGAATGCCGAGATAATTTACATGATCAGAAAAGAGTGAAATTTTGTTAAATATTTTTCTTTTCTTGTTTTAAGTGGTGTACAATTATTGTATTTCATGTGTGGGGGAAAAATTTTCAATATACAAAAAAAATTATTTCCTGTTTTATTCCAATATTCCTTACCTTTGTATCGACGTAGTTCAAACTCCACCCATGGATTGCTTGCTAAAACTTATATGAAAAAATGGTGATTTGAGAAAAAAAAAAACAAAAAAAGGTATGCTGTGTGAAACCGGACTTTCTAGTGTTGAGAGCAATCAAAAGGTAAGTTCAATATTTTTTCCTGTAAATGGTATGAATTACAAAGCTTTGCAGTTCAGTCTGACTTTCTATAATTTCTTCCAAACTTAAATTAGTTTTATTATCACGTAACCATGATTGAATAATATCAAAAACACCTCGATAATAGTCACAAAAGTTCATGGCATAGCGATACGGTCAGACAGCACCCCCAAGTGTGTATTTAGAATGTCGTTTACATCTTGTTGGGACAGCTCCATGTTCGTGATATCCTTGTAAATGGAAATTTGTTTGGTATTACTTTCGATGTACTTACTGTGTGATGTAAATGTAATCCCCGCAACGTGTTGTGATTGGATCATACTCATCTACATACTCATCGACTTGTGATTCAAAGAAATTTTCTTTCATTTTTTGCAGGATGTCAATGAGGGTTGCCCATTCAAAAGAAGCAAAATTGATGGATCGAATGGAGAACTGCTGCTTCAAAATGATGCATGAGCTAAAATCCCTGGAGGGACTTATGCCACATCGAATTTCGTAGGATGGCATAGGGAAGACCATCAACATCAACTGCCATTTCGTATTGCCCCAATGCTCTGTCGATGGCATTTAGAGTTTCGTTGTAATCTTCTTCATCACTATCATACATATCTTCAACTTTGCTTACGTAGCCACTGTCTTGAGACATTTTCGTTTTCAAACTGAATATTTGTCTGTGCTTGCATACGCTTTTATAGCTTCAGATCACGTGGCCAATTTTAAAATTGTTGTTGCATGCTTGTTGACTGCGACAAAATATTAGAAAGACCACTCAGAATTATATGATTTGTGTTTGTTTTCCATAAGATTCTATACAAAATCAACGTTTTCGATCCAACTGTTATATTTGTTATTCAAACCGAGCCATTTAACGTACATTTTGTTACCTTTCTTCCTCAGAACTTTTTCCACGAGATATATATCTGGATTTGCAGTTGTTTGTAATTCTTCCGCATAAAAAGCACCCTCGATAGGAGCACCCTGCATATCTTCCAGCATGAAGGTGGCGGGGTTGGTAATATTGACTTTGATGATTTTGAATAATTCCGTAGTCCAATTGGGCGTGTAACCTTTTTCGAAAACGTGCCTTGCCATAATAATTCGCCCAACATCGCCGACTTTGAATTTTCTCGGTCCAGCTATTTTCAAGTGGCTGTGTGTTGATTTGAGAATTTCTTTTTCGTTGGTTTTATCAATTTCCGAAGGTTTCATACCCCTCTTTGAATGACGTGTATCATTGTAAGATTTTGTGATATCAGGTAATATATTCAGCCATTTGTAGGTGCCATTCAAACTGAAATACTTGTACAATCTTTCCTTCAGAGTCCTTATAATCCGTTCGGCCATAGAGGTTTTGAGGATGCTGTACAATGAATGAGTTTGAAATTACGACTTTGATGGGCGTACGGTCTCATTTCAGCCAAGTCCATTTGCCATAAATCATCTAAGCCTTTAATGATGGTGCGACGTCGAGAAAAAAATTTTCTAACAGGGTATGCATTTTACGGACAAGTTGAATCTTCTCTTTGTAATTTCACATATTGTTTATTGGCAGCATCAGTATTATTGGTGGGCCTCGCCTCTTCACATTACTCAATTTCAAATTATCAAAATCGATGTTACCATCTGGAGTGTGCAGCAAGCCGCCGCCTCCAGAGAGAGTAGGTAATTTTCGCTATCTATCACCACTGCCACCAGCGGTGCTGTCGCTACGTCCAAACTTATTGATAACCATTTTGAAAATGAGAATGTATGCATGAATGCATGTCATCTTATAGAATTATATTTGCCTCTTCGAGTTCACTCAAAATGGCAATCTCATTGTCATGCGAAGTATTTCCGACATCCCGAGAGGCTATCAATAATTTGAGGCGTTCGCATAGTTCGTTTGGGTCATCCCAATAAACAAACTCCATAGGTTTGGTATTGAATGTCATTGCAATAGGTATGTTTTTAGGCAAACCGCTACCTTTTGCTGCAGGGTTGGATGTTTTAGGTAAACGGTACGTGTCGATATTTTACGTTGATTTCGTGTAGGAAACATCGGTTTAATTATGTCGGTATACTTGTATCTTTTACTACCTTTCGGATAACCTAGAGAGTTTTTGTGAATGGTCGATAAATCTAAAATTGATTTGTATGCCTGCATATCTTCAGTATTATACACGAACAAAAACTCAAAATCATCTCCACAAATTTAATATAACCACCAAATGTTAGTGCTGTTAGAACGATAAATGACTATCGATCAGCAGATTGAAACATGAAAGCGCCAGGCTAGGAGCCTCCCTTATTACTACTTTTAATTAATGTTAAAAACACTTAACTTTTCAGTGCCCACATAACTCCTTGGGGAATCATGTGGTGACACTCATTTTATTTCTTTAATAATTTTCTACATTATTTATCTCTCCATAATTTTAAACTTAGCTGATGATGAACCTATATAGGTTCGAAACATGTACTACTATGAAACCATTGAACTGATCGATAGCCATTTATCGTTCTAACAGCACTAACATTTGGTGGTTATATTAAATTTGTGGAGATGATTTTGAGTTTTTCTCCATCGTGAATCTATACCACTCCACTTCGAGACACAATGGACTTCTACCACAGGTTCATTATTATAGTTTTCAGGTGTGTTGAGGAATATCAGTTAATATATACCGGGTGTTGCTTTCCACCGATATCCATCCATTTTAATGTATCCGCTGCGTTTGTCGAAATCTATTTCTTTGTTACCTAGGAACCATTTTGAAGATACACTATCATATACAGGACCGTATACTTTATCGATTTCTTTGTCATTGCTCCAATGTTTTATAATGTATGGTTGAGCCATTATAGCATATTGATCGATATATTCCTGTAAAACTTGTTTCTCTTGTGCGCCTACGCTAAAGATATCCTCATCATCACCATCATTATCATCTGTACCTGCAACATGTTCGAGGGATTGGAATGGAGTCGTTTAGATGGATTCGAATGGGGACGTTTCACGCTCTTCCACTTTCTCTTGTTTGGGTTCAGATTTTGCCTCATTTTTCATTGGGGTAGTAGGAGATTGCGGCGGCATTGCTGCTATTTTCCTCAATGGAACCGATACAGGTTTAAAGAATTTTTGCAACAACTCATCTTCTTCAGATCTACCCAATTTCAGAGCCAAATATTTTTTTCGAATAGCTTTTGCAATTTCGTTGATTTTAGTTTTTCGAATAACATCAACTTCTTTGCTAAACGGTTTCATGATGCTAACTGTGAGACACATCAATCCCTCTGCATACTTATATATTCATCGAATCCTTGACGATAACGTCCAGCATTTATATCAAAATATTTCATATTCACAACGGTTCCATATCGATGCTGTTGCCAGCATTCTGCACACATTGCCTTGAATTCATCGAACGTCATGTCTGGGGAAACGTGTTCATCTGATACATGTTTCAAATTCATTTCATCCTGCTTGAAAAGCACAATCGTATCAATTGTTTGGGAATTTTTGAATATGTCTGACAAAGGTATGCAGCATCAATATTTCGGTGTCTGAAAAAAGAGTGATATTCTCGAATTTTCTGTTGACCATCGCATGCAACATCATCGAAAATGAATATGGAATTTGATTTGGCCTCGTGAGGGCTTATGATTTCCTCATTTTCCCTGAACGGATAATATCCCAATCCCTTGACTTTTCCCAAAATTTCTTGAACCACCTGATATTTGGGTTGGTACAAAGATTTTGAATATACGTAGATGTTTTCGAATTTGGCTCCATTCAGGTGGAATAACAGTGTTAAGATGGCATTTGTCTTTCCACAACCACTTGGCCCACTAATAATTGCACGAAACGAATTCGGTAATAATTTACCATGCTTCCCAACCATACTGCTATTGAGGCCTCCATTCAAGAATCTAAATTTTCAATAGGCAGTGTCTTGTCTTGTTGCACGACTTCCATGATGTGATGAAAAAACATGAGTGCGCCACGGTTATAAATAAACGCATTGAAGGTATCTTTCATCATTATCAACGTTGACTTACTCTGGTGCAGGTGTTGTCAATTCAATCATCAATAAGCTCCCGTTCAAATTGCATCTACCAGGTTATTCGTTTTGCGGACCTGGCACCAAATCGAGACAGAGATTACAACGCGGAGAAACTGTCGTGAATCCTTTGGACGAAAGCTGCAGAGACCACGATATTGCATACTCTTAATCCGACTCCCTAGAAGACCGTCATAAAGCAGATCAAGTGTTGGAAAATAGAGCTTGGAAACGAGTTAAATCTAAAGACGCTAAATTTGGGGAACGGGCTGCAGCTTGGCTTGTTACTTCCACCATGAAAGCGAAATGTAAGCTAGGTATGGGCGTGTCCTTTCGACGTAACTTGCTTCAAAAACTTATTAATAATTGGAAACACAATCCTACTAATATTAAGAAATCTAGTGCTTCGGCTTTGCGAGCTGCTAAAATGGCATTGAGTCAAGCTGGAGGACGTAAAAAAATACGAGTGTCTAGAATAATTCCATTCGATGCACAATCTGGAGGAATCCTACCCCTCATACCTATATTTGCTGCCCTTTCGGCTTTGGGTGTGTTGGCAGGTGGAGCAAGCTCCATAGCAAAAACCGTGATAAACGCAAAAAATGCTTAAAAGAAACTCGAAGAAGATCAACGTCACAATAAATCCATGGAGCATTTGGGTTCGGGTTTGTACCTGCGGAAAACCCCTCGAGGATTTGGACTGTTCCTGAAAAAACAACATCAACGCAAAGGACGTGGTCTTTACCTGAAAAAGCAAAAAAACTGCTAGATAAGCTACCCCATAGAGCATTATACGATTCGGAAATTAAGGAGTGTGCTCGTCAGATAAAAATACCACATTTTCGTGGAGTCTTTATGCGTGATACGTTGCCAACTTGTGGTCCTTGGCTGCGAGAATACGCTGTATTGAACTTGGATTCCCACTTGAATGCGGGCACTCATTGGGTAGCTTACAATAAGAACGGCAATGTCGCACAATATTTCGATAGTTTCGGAAATCTCAAACCTCCAATGGAATTGGCAAGATATTTTGGAAGGGGTATAAGAATTACATATAATAATAGTCAATATCAAAATTACAATCAAAGTAACTGCGGACATCTCTGCCTAAAGTTTCTACTTCATAATGTCCACCGCTGAGATGCATAAATCGTTGGCTGAAATGCATAAATATAAATCATTGCGAGATATCACTGATACTACTCAACTGCGAGCTTTGTCAATCGAATATTTGATTGGGAACGTAGGACCTTGGGAGTTGCTGGATGTATGGCATAGATTACCAAAGGACTACAAAATTCGATTCGCTTTGCAGATTCGTCTACCATGTTTCATTCATTATCAAAATGAGTTTGGACTGTCGTCAACGGCATCACTAAAAAAAGCAGAGTATCATGGACCAGTTAGCACACAATTTAAATGTTTCTATTGTAATAATAAGTGATTTTTCATCCAGGTTGTTGTTCATTATTTAAGGTGGGTCGCTTCCGACACTATATCAGTCATGTCTATGATATTGACGTTAACGAGTCGTTCTTCAACGCGTTCCATCGATTTCAATCCGCCATTCAATTGGATACTGATTCAGAATACAGTTTGGCTTTGCTCAGCTTCCATTCGTACAACAGTATACCCAACATTGAAGAAGGTACAAAATTTTACTACTTTGAAAACGGTGGCAAAACTAAACAGAGTATCGATATCCCTGCTGGCTCTTACGAAATTGGTAACATTGAGGCTTTGATCAGTAAACACATCACACCTAAAACGTACAAGGAAATCTACGAGGAATTTTTCTACCTCAAACCGAATAATAATACGCTGAAAAGAGAAATATTCTGCCTTAAACACTCAATCGATTTCCGAACTGCAAACAGTTTGGCCCGCATTTTAGGGTTTTCGTCTACTCTTCTCAAACCCAACTTGCATTACGCATCAGATCTACCTGTAGATATCATTAAAGTACGTACCATACACATAGATAGCAACATTACGTTCGGAGCATTCTATAACGACGCACCGTCTCATACGATATACGAATTTGCTGTTGGGGTTGATCCTGGTTACGCAATTGACGAAACGCTCAACCACCTCATTTATCTACCCATTGCTCATAGAGACGAAATAAACAATATTACGCTGCGAGTGCTGGACCAGCATTCTCAACTCGTTGATTTTCGAAACGAAGAAATAATCGTTTGTTTGGAATTGAAGCGAAAGTATGGTGTTAACTATTCATAAAAATAACTCGCCACCATACCCCACCTCAGTCTTCACCAAGACCTTCAACGTGCGTCAACTACTGTCACCGGAGAATAAACTGTTTTTGGAATCTCTTGGTTATCATGTTGTCCAATCAAGTGTTCAACATTTTCCGAAAACCACACAAAGATGAATCCATACAAAAGGTGGAACGGCGGACTTACTACCCATATGTCAAGTCCTTTCGCAACAATGATGTCACTGAAATCAACATCAATCAATCTGACGCTTACGATGCTTTGTACGATAGTCTGTTATTCATCAGTGGAAAAGTTGTGAAAAACCAAAGGAGATGTTCGTGAAACATTCGTAAATAATGCTGGCGCTTTCATGTTTCAATCTGCTAGTTATGAACGAAGCGGTAAGGAATTGGAGACTGTTCGTGAAGTTGGAATTGTTAGTACTGTCAGAGGCTTTCTCACCTATACCGACGAAGATATCAAGCACTTGGCCAATTGAAGTTGGACTTTCCCCAGCAACGCTGGGTTTATCAACACCACTGATCTATCATTCAACATGATCATACCCATCAAGCATTTTTTGAATATTTTCAACGATTATCAATGTGTTTCCTATGGCAAACATACCATCCGATTAGTACGAGCTGCAGATGATAGCAACTGCTTCAAAATAGAGGAGACCGCTGGATCGCCGGCTGGTACGACAGCAGTCAAGTTGGAAATTGAAAATATTGAACTCAAAGTTAAGAGAATCTTTCCACATGATCAAATTAAATTGGAACTCTTGAAGGCCATCCAAGCTGATACTCCTATTCTCATGCCGTTCAGAAAATGGGAACTTCATATGTTGCCTGCTCTCACACAAGGTGCAAAAAGTGAAATATGGGCCGTCAAGACTTCCTCGTTTCTCGAAAGTCCTCGCTATGTGATTGTATGTTTCCAAAAAGACCGTGATTACACCAAATTCAACAACGATCCAACAATATTCGCTCATTCGAATATCACCAATATAACGCTCACTCTGAACGGTGAGAATTATCCCAAAGAGAATATGCACCTGAATTTTGCAAAGGGGAATTTTTCGCAAGTCTATTTCAACTATGCACAATTCGGTCTCAGCTACAAAATTACTAATCAACATAATCCTCTGCTGAGCTCCACCGAATTTGTTCGCAAGACTCTCTTTGTCATCGATTGTTCCAGAAGGGACGAGAGCATAAAAAGTTCCATTGTTGATGTGAAACTCGAAATCATTAACAAATTAAACTGAACATATGCTTTTCACTTCAGTGTCAATCACAGAGTCAACATAAGAATAGCTGTTGTAGATATTCAAGGCTTTACCGTCGAGCAACAATTCCATCCTAAGGAGATTGCCATTAGGATTGGAATTCAATGTAGTAATTTTTTGATGCTGCCAACCATACCATTTTCCTCTTTGAGTAGAGCAGATAAACGTACTGCCTGTTTCTTGGAGCGAAACGTTCATGGATTGAGGTATTCCTCTGGCTTTGTGGAATATCATCAATTAGATTCCAGAAAAATTTACAAAATGTTGATATCATTTATGTACGAGGACTTCAAAAACGTGACTATCTTACTGAGAAATTTCATCAATTGGACCTACCTATACGTGTTGTGAATTGGTAAGACTACGATAATACGTCATGGATGGTTCCAGCATTCGGAAACAACGATGGTATCTCACTTGTATGCATCACATTGATAATAAACCCCACTATAATTGCAGTCTCCGAAACGTAGATATTGTATACAAATGGCTTTGTGATATGTTACCAAAATAAAACTGTATAATAAATGTTTCTATTTAAATTGTTTTTTTATCTAACGTCACCTGATGTTAAAAAACGAAAACGCAACGTTTTGAAAAAACGAAACGATGCGCTTTTTTTGAAAACGCAGCCTTTTGAAAAAACGAAACGAGGCGCATTCTTTTAAAACGCAGCTTTTTGAAAGTATGATGTAATTTCTTCTCTCTGAATAGGCAAGTAGTTGTTTCGAAAAATCTCCACCTCATACCCACAATGATGTGTTTTTTTTTAACCTCCATGTTTTTCCTATTAAATGATATTGGTACACCTGGTATACTAAATTTGACAACCGGCCCCAATGTTTTTTTTCTTAAATAAAATGTAAGACATCCTATATATATATATATTTGCTGAATACTTTGCTACCCCCATTGCCCCAATGACCCATTTCCCACATGACATTTGACACACATGCATTTTGAAACACCCTGTATACTGAGGAATCATTGGAATCGCACCTTCAAACGGTACACCCTCGTTACCTCGCAATTTTTCACATTTTTTCAAACATCATTATTATCATCACAATTTTATTTCATTCACAATCATTATTATTTTTAATATTCAAACAGCGTGCTCTGGTAGCTGGAGAAATATATACCCCATATTTGTACATCAACTTATACGAAGTCTCCGTGGAGGCAAGGCTAGCGTCACTCGCTACCAAACATAAACCGCTGGTTCTCAAACCTTTGCTGCTAAAATCTTTTTTCTTTTTAAATTCAATTCAATTTATTCAAAATATGTGTGCGCGCTCTATTGGCAAAAAGTTATCAAACTAAGGGATCTACTCGACTACGTCACACGATGAACGCGAAGCAGCGACGGCCGACTCCCTAGCGTTTGGCAAGCGCGCTCTACTGGCAATCTCTTATCTATCTAACGGATCTATCGCGATCACGTCACAGCTGAACGGCAGACCAGCGACGCAACCGATTTCTACCGATCTCCTCACTCCGACTATTGCCGACGAATATCTGGTATGCCTGTAGAATATCTACTCTTGTGTATTCATCAGCATCAACAAAAATGTTAGAAGCCTACAGTGATTCAGATTGATCTAGTGAAATTAATGCAACCAAATCTCTCTGGAATTGTATTATGAAATTTTTTGTAAATTTAGTACAGTGGACATTACGAAAACAAAACAGTGTTATACTTTCATCATGTGAGGCTGAGTATGTAGCAATCAGCTCTACCTTATGGAGTGTTGCAACGTTTTTCCATTAAAGTAAAACTCTGCCACACACTATCACTTATTCAAACAAAAGCGTCCTCCACTTATACACAAATAACATACCGAGTGACACAGACTCATGGTACACGCCCTTTTCTCCTTTGTTTCTCTAGCTATATTTCTGAAATTTGGACATTGAATATGCTCACTATAGGGCACTTTTCGACATATTTGGAAAAAATTCAACTTCGGGTTTTTCAGGAAATTACATCAACTTTCGATTTTCATTTTTGAAATCTGCATAATTTTCTGAATCCAATGATACCTCATAGTTGATATTTCATTCGTCAGAACACCCATTTTATTTTTCGATCTAGAGAGCCATGAACTCCCTAAAATTATTCTAAATAATCAAAATAATGGTACACTATCGTAACTTCGATTTAAAAAGTATCGTGTTCGAAATACGTGCCAAAAAAAGTAAACCAGAACCCATTTCTACTCGAATCTCCGTTTTTTTCAAATGGTACCTTAATGGTCTGACGTCATTAGAAAGTACCATCGATGGGGTATCCATCCATATTAACTATTTTTCTGTATAACCAATACGAACAACAAACTTAAGTATCTTCTCGGTTCAATAACAATAATTTATCAAAGTGGCATGGAACACAAACAACAATTTGACATTTCGACTTTCACGGAGATCTAGTCAATATTTCATCCCATCGATAGAGCTCCAAAATCTCGAAGGCTCAAAGCCTTGGTTCAAATGTAAGTAAGTAATAACAGTTAGGTTTTCTCTCACAATTTAATCAATAACGAAACAAAATAAATAAGATTTTTGAAAAGAAATTATGTCACAGATAGTACAAAAATGGAAAGTTTTATAAATTCGAAGAATTTTGCCATCTGAGAGATCAATGCAAAGCTTTGAGAAATACAAGTTCAAAACGGCGGAGAGTGAAGATCTCGACAAAGTAGCTCCCGACAATTCAAAAGAAAACGCCGGAGGAAATAACGAATTTCCAAGTGAAACCAATATTAAGTTAGGTTTATACAAGTGTTGTGCAAAAAAATGTCAAATAGTTGATTGCATAAAGTGTTATTCCATGTTCCACCCAAGCTGCTGTGAAAGGAGAAAAAAACTTGTCGTACTGGACAACTTCAGAGTGATTTGCTGTAAAACTGAAAACTTAAGTGAAAATAACGAAAATAAAGAGGAAATGCTAAAACTACAGAATAGTTTACTGAAAAGATTATTAGCCGAGATGGAAGATAAGAATAACATTTTGAAAGAAAATAATTATCTTCTGCTACAAACAATGAAAAGCATGGAACAAAAAACTCAACATCAAGTGAGAGAAAAACGCATTTCAACGAAGTAAAGAAAAACAATGAAAACAAACCGCAGCCAGAACACAGCAAAAGTGTCTTCGAAATTCCCCCTTCTTCGAATTCTAGAAACAAGACGTATTCAACAGTGTTGCTAGAAAAACCGAGTACTACCAACTACAGTCCGGCATGACTGGAAATACGGAGACGGAGAAAGTAAACAGTGGTGGCTATTCTCAGCAACGTCACCAAAGGAAATTAATCAAAAAGAGACTGGGAACAGCCAGTGTCACACAAGAAGATTGTGAAAATGGCTTTTCAGGAGGTAATAGAAAAGTATGGCTGTATATCTACCGTGTAAACTTACATGTTACCGCCGATATGATAATGAAATACATCAAACAGAAAGAACCATTCAGTAAAGAACAAGTGACTGTGAAGGAAATTCCATCGGATGAAGGGCGGCTTAAACGCTTCATTGTCGCAGCCCCGCTACAATACAAAGATGTCATCTATGAAACAAGCTTCTGGCCAAACAAAGTTGGCATCAAGCGATTCGACTACAAAAAGCATCCTGACCTTCTTAAAGATGCAGGGGATTTTTGTTAAATATACATCAACATTGCAACACCAACCACAGAAGTGAGAGCAAAAGAAAAGTCAGGTTACTGCACCTGCAAAGTGCCAGATACTAAAATTCTACTGGCAGACCAACGTCCAGATATCTTTTGTGCAACAGAACATTGGTGCACCGAGGAAGAAATAAAAGAAGTGAATGTAGGATCATTCATACATAGCAGTAGCTACTGTCGAAAGGAGAATCGGGGAGGTGGTACAGCCATATATGCTAGACATGGATTCCAGATGGACCCGATTACCAGCATAGGAAGCCAGGTCGAAAAATAATTTGAAGTCACTTGTTCCAAATTTAGTATTTTTAAATCTGTATGTATCTTAATATTTGTTTATAGGTCACCAACAGGAAGCTCAGACTATTTTATAGAAAAACTGATTGAAATTCTAGATCACCACAGTACATGATAGTATGCGGAGATTTTAACATTGACTTCAAACAAAAAGGTGGAAATTATCTGAGTATCACACAGGTATGTTCTTCATACTGCTTGAAACCTCATGTATCTGATACGACGAGGCCAGGTAATTCATTAGAAGGTACACAAATCGATAACATATTTAGTAACTTAAATCATGCAAAGCTGAATGCTATGGATTTAGGGGCGTAAGTCAACAACTTATTCACTCTTATCTAACAAACCGCACACAGGCAGTGTGTGTCACAAAAGACCAAAAATCATATTACTCAAATAAAGCTACCATTGAACAAGGCGTGCCAGTCACAGGGGTCAATACTTGGACCAATTATTTTCCTGATATACGTAAATGATCTACCAAAGGCTTTATATCCGGGTAGTGTATTCCAATTTGCTGACGATACTTCTGTTATTGTCACAGACAATACTATAACAGAACTCTCAACTAAATGCTCCACTGTCTCAGATAAAATGAATATATGGTGTAAAAAAAATGATCTTAAACTCAATGCAACAAAAACAGGTCTTATTATCTTCAACAAGATAAATAACTATGAAGAATCCTTGTATGTTTAACTACAAAATAAATCAATCCCAATAACAGATAAATTTAAATTCTTAGGCGTAACGCTGGATGCAACACTCAGCTGAGAAACTCATATTAATTCGTTAAATAGCAGACTGAACTCAATCTGTGGAATAATTCGCTACCTAAGGATTCAAGTATCAACCAATAGCTATAGCTTATATTACTTTTCTTAAGTACAATCAATCATATCATATTATGGTATAATTTTCTGGGGCTCATCAACAATAGCACAAAAAATATTCATAACCCAAAAAAAATTATTAGATGCATATTAAAACTGGATCGTAATACCTCTTGTAAACCACACTTTGCTAAACTTGACTTATGACTGTGCCTTCATTATACTTTCTGGGTCTTGTGTGCTTTGTGAGAAAATATTCTCACCTGTTTTCAAGGAACAGTGATCAATATTCTGTAAACATGAATGTGAGAACTAGATTTTGCAATGAATTGACAATACCAAACCACAAATCGACTTATTATCAGAAAGGCCCATACTACCAGGCAATCAAAGCGTACAATTCTCTACCTCAATAATTGAAAAGTATCAGAGATGGAAGAAAATTTAGAATCTCCGTCATAAGATGTCTCAAACAAAAATGTTACTATTGTTTCAACTGTTGGTGGCAATAAAATATTTTAAACCTTTTATTTCCATAACTGAACTTGTTATGTGTCTCATTGTAGTATATTCAATTTCATTTGATGTATATTTTATAGCTGTGTATGTATGTATCGTGTCAATATTTATTCCTTTAATGTAGTTTTAAAATGTACTCCTGCAATTGTATTGTAAATCATGACGACACTCGGAATCAGAAACCGCTGCTGCTACCAGGGAGGAGGAAGGATTGGGTCAAACCAATCTTGTCAAACCCCTGGAACCCGTGAGCAGAAAGACTTCAGGAGACAGTAGCAATACCAAAACTCCGAAGACTCCTGCCTTACAAAATATTGCCTCAGATATAAATCGGTTACATCTGAGTGACAAGAAAAAGCCCTCTGGGGTACAAAAAAGTCTACATGCCCTATGACTCTCCAAGTCCTCCACCATCAGGGGAACTGGTACAATACTGCGAGCTACACAAACTCCAGGTAATTATCGGAGCCGATGCAAACGCACACAACACGGTGTGGGGCAGCACCGACACGAACATAAGAGGTGAGCCATTGCTTGAATTTATTGTCTCCAGTAACCTGGAAGTACTTAATAGGGGCAATGAGCCAACCTTTGTTACCCAAAGAAGACGGGAAATCATTGACATTACCCTTGGCTCCCCCCAGGTAGCTCAGCAGGTAGAGACGTGGATCGTCTCAGACGAACCATCAAACTCGGATCACCGTCACATTTGCCTGGAGATTGGTAACACCAGTGAACCGGCAAAGATGTATCGGGATCCGAGAAAAACCAACTGGCGGAGGTAACGGGAGGAGCTCGGGGAAAAACCTCAGGAATGTCAAACCCAACACACACAGCGTTTATGATATAGAAGAAACCTCGGAAAAAATTCAAGAGGCCATAATAACTTCGTATCAGAACAACTGCCCCCTAAGAAGCAGGCAAACTGAAGGAAAGGCGAGCTGGTGGACTACCGAACTCACAAAACTTCGGAAAAAAACTCGTAAACTATTCAATAGAGCGAGAAAAACTGGCGAGTGGGCGGAATACTCCAAAACACTCCAAGAATATAATAAAACGATCAGAGGGGAGCAAAGGAAAGCATGGAGGAAGTTCTGTGAGGACATAGAACAAACCTCAGAAAGCGCAAGACTCCATCGTATACTTTCCAAAAACCCTATAAACCCAGTGGGAACTCTCAAAAAACTCACTGGAGGTTACACAAATACTGGGAAAGAAACAGTTGAGCTACTGCTCAACGCACATTTTCTCAGTCTTCTCTCAGGCACAACTTCTTTCAGCACTTTTCGCATCACAGCTTCCATATTAGTAGGCTCCTGTCGGTCTTCCTCGATCATCCGGACTCTACTCTGGCTTTTGCAGGATTGCTTTGCTGCTTCAAATTCCAAAGCCCGCGCCAATGCGTCTATAAGATGTAAAGGACGAGCTAATGTTAATGCTTGCCGGGTTTCTTGGTCGCGAAGCCCATCCAAAAATGCCTGAACCGCTAGTCGTTCCATTACATTTTCCGGTGTAGCTGGATATGCAAGGCGAACCAAGCGTGCAATGTCTGCTTCGAATTCTTGTAATGATTCGCTTGATTTTTGGCATCGGTTTTTCAGCTGCGAGTGATATACGTGTTCAAGGTGGGCTTGACCATAGCGAAGTTCCAGATGTTTTACAAGCTGTTCATAGTCCTCCTGTTGTTAGGCGGTGAGGGTCTGTAACATGTTTGTTGCTTCGCCACGCAATGCCAGTGTCAATGCTAAAGCTCTTTCCCCAGCATTCTATCCGTTTGCTTTGGCAGCAGCTTCGAATTGTCGGCGGTAGTTTGCCCATGGAGTATTTCCGTCAAACTGAGGCGGTTTTAATGAGAGTTTTCCAGGTTCAGCACTGACCTTGAAATTTTTGATGTCCTCCTGAACTTCCTCCAATTTCATACTCGTGTCCAGCATTGAGTTTTTGCTGTAAGTTTCTGATGTGTGAGCAGAATCCATTTGCTTTTTCAGCTTACCGTTTCCTTTATTCTGCCGATTTCTGTCTCGATTCCGCCATTTATCTCATCGTGGAGCGTAATTTTTTTCATTTCTTCTTCCATTTCATCTTTGATTTTCTCCATCTCTGTTTTAACAGTTCCCATTCTTTCTTCCAACCGATTCGACACACTGCAAACTTCTTCTTTCAAGCTTCTCGAATTTTCTAGAAGCTCTTCTCTCAAATTCTCCGAGTTTTCTAGAAGCTTCACTTCTAAATTTTTAGAATTTTCGTGAAGCTTCTCTTCTAGATTTTTCGAATTTTTGTGAAGTTTTTCTTCCAGGCTCTTCACATTTTCTTGAAGTTCCTCTTTTAGACAAATCGAATTTTCTAGAAGTTCTTCTTTCAGGCTGACATAATTTTCTAGAAGCTTTTCCTCCAGACTCTTTAAATTTTGAAGAAATTTATCTTCCAGACTCACCGAATTTTGTTGAAGTTTGTCCTCCAATGATTTCGTGTTTTCGTCGAGTTTGTTCATTATAGAGCTCAAATTTATTCCAGAAACTTCGAACAAAAATGTTTCGGGGTCTTCTCCTTCTTCAATCAAGTCTTTTCTGGAGTACGGCCTTCTTTCCAGTTGTTTCTAACTCACGCTCCTTTAACTCTTGCTTTAATTCACTAACTTTAAGGTCAACTAGGTGAACTCTTCTCGGAAACATTTTGTCTCTTATTGTCTTTACCGAGATATCGGTCTATTATTTACTTCACACACAGTTTTCAGTTTATTGCCCCGCGACGCGCAAAACTGTCCACTATGCACTCAAATGTTCAACGGGTCACTAACTGTCTATTAGGCGCGATAAACGTCTATCAGTTTTTAAACGGTGAACACTTTAACACTTATTTATTTTAAACATCCACACTTCTGACGCCAAATGTAGTAAAACTGCACTTACTAGTTTTCCTAATTTATTTAAAACAATTATTCACTAAAACATTTACTTCACTATTTCAATTTATTTCTACTGTGGCTATCTATCAGCGAACTCTGGAACTGTAACTAACTCTGAATTCTGACTGTCCCCCAGCGGTTATATAGTCGCAAGCAGATTCCATCCACGGCTCTCTCGATTATTCTGGAGTATAGAACATTTCATCTAGATGGCTCTTCGAACAGTATCGAAGCGATCGATTTTATTCCAGCTTGTTCTCGGCGATAGGCCAGCAGATATGCTGTTGTAGTTGAACGAGGGTGCATAATTAATTAGATTAATTAGATCAGGGCCGGTCTCGGGGCCGGTCTCGAAATCGTTACAGTACATACACTTCGATAAATAGGAGAATCCTGTCCTTTTTTGTCCTTGCAAAGATATTTCTGAGTCTTTCTTTGGTTCGTAGGTTATAATTATGATAGTCTTTATTTTGTTTTAGTTGCACATTGGTTTTAATTAGGTTATTCTTTATTTTATAAATAAGTTTAGTTTGTTCAAAGTTTTTTAGTTTATCTAATTTGAGAAATGGGTATTCTTTATATAAAGTGTCACTTGATGTATTATGGTTTTTTGCAAATATGGTTTTTATTGCTTTATTTTGTAGTCTCTGCAGTTTGTTTGTCACTTCAACACTAGCATTTCCATAGCATGGTATAAGATATCTTATATGGGGTTCAATGGTGCAGATATAATGGCTTGATGGTCAATGTCAACAAAACCTTTTTCATGTTGTTCCAACAAAAAACGTTAGTATTGATTACAGCCTACTGGTAAGAATGAACCACAATTCCATAGAGCAAGTTAAACACATTAAATTTCTGGGTATTGATGTAGATCAGAAACTTACATGGGAAAATCATACAGAGAACTTTTTATCAAAATTGGGCAGTATATGTTTCATCATTAGACAGCTACGAGGGACTGTTTCTCTAGAAATTCTCAAGCTTGCTTACTATGGACTTGTAAATTCATCACTAAGTTACGGCCTAATTTTTTGCGGAAATTCTGCACACATGCAGCAAGTATTTCTTATGCAGAAAAGAATTATAAGGTGCATTGTGGGGGCACAATATAGAGAAAGCTGTAAGGATATATTCATTAGATTAGGTATTCTGACTCTCCCTTGCTTGTATATATATCTGATCACTATGGATATAAAAAAAGAAAACTGCAATTATCAAAGGGGGAATATGATACATGACCACGTGACCCGTAATGCTAATCACATTCGTCTACCATTCTCCCGTTTGAAACTCGGGCAGAATTCCTATAATTATCAAGGGATCAAATGATATAATCACACATTGACTTTGGTGAAACTGAAAGCTTCAAAGTCTACAAGTCAATTTAATCTCCTATGTAATAATGCTTTTTATTCTATGGATGAATTCCTAAATTTTCAATTATAAGTCTTGTGTTACAAGTGTTAAACAAGCTGCTACATATTATGTTTATATTTTTATTTGACTCATATTGATATAGCAGTTACTACTGTAATTTTATATCTACATTGCCTGTATGTGTTTAAGTGTGAATGTATGTTGTGAGTATGTATATATGTCGAACAACTGACTAGTCTGATAATTTTTATAATTACATTTATAATGCTTCAATGATGAATAAATTATCCTATCTTATAAAGCTATATGAGATATCTAGCATTTTTGCTTAGCATATGGTTGCATCGTCGTATTGCATCCAGCATTGGGGCTACTTTTTTTAGGATACTGTCTATATGGATATTCCATGTTAAATTTTCAGTCACTCTAAGGCCTAGATATTTATATTGTTTAACTTTTTTCAGTACACAGTCATTTATTTTAATTTTAGGATTCATCTGTTTTTCCCCAATTGATGTAGCACCATGTAAACAGTCTTTTCCACATTTATAGTTAATTTATTGTAGCACAGCCACTGATAGTACCTTTCAAGATCACTGTTTATGTTTTGTTCAAGTTCGATTTCATTTACTCTTGAGAAAATAAGAACTGTATCATCGCAGTATTTGTAGTACTTTACTCTTAACCCTGCATATTTTAGACTTTGTACATGTAATAGGTATTGAAGTGGGCCCAGGACTGACCCTTGTGCTATTCCTACTTCGACGCTTTCTTCATCACTCATTTCCCCATTGACATAGGTTTGTTGCCTTCTTCTCGTGGAATATGAGTTTAGTAGTTCATGACATTTTCTACGAAATCCCATGTTCTGTAATTTTTTTAGCAGTAAAGCAATATTCACAGTGTCAAATGCTTTTAGTAAGTCAATAAACACTGTAACCACATATCTGTTCTCATTGAGCTCGCTTGTGATGTATTCCAGTAAATCTACCGTCTCTCCAAGTGTGCTACTCCGTTTTTGAAATCCATACTGACTTAACAAATTTGAATGTTGTGTCTATGAAATTTACGAGTCTTTTTTTATCATTTTTTCTAGTAGTTTGCTGAATATGCTTGACAGTGATATTGGTCTATAGTTATTTACGTTGTCATGTTCACCTTTTTTATATACAGGTATTATTTTGGATAATTTGTGGATCACATAATGATGTAAAAAATTATCGAGCAGTTTGCAATCAGTCTGAATTACCAAAATTATTGGATAGTCTAATAACAAAAAAGCTGTCATGGGATAGTAGACATATAATCAAATCAACAAACTGGATACAGTTGTGGTAGATCTACTAGTACGAATCTGCTCATTTACCAACATTTTATAATAAATGCCTTTGAAAATAGAAACCAGGTTGATTCTATTTATACTGATTTTTACAAAGCATTTGATCGAGTAAATCATCATAATGTTGATGCATAAACCGAATGCTTTGGGTATTCAGGGAAATATTCTAAAATGGATTGGAAGTTATCTTGATAATAGTGTCCAATATGTAAAATATGGTAACCAGTATCTTCTTCAATCACAGTTCCATCTGGTGTGCCGCAGGGATCTCATTTGGGACCACTACTTTTGAACCTGTTTGTTAATGACTTAAGTGATGTTACGCTTTAGTGAATTTCTTCTGTTTGCCGATGATCTGAAGATGTTTAAAGTTATTCATGACTCATCAGATAGTGAATTATTACAGTATGATTTACTATACGCTGGTGTGATATAAACTTACCTACTGCAACTGAATATTAACAAATGTCCTAAATTTATCTTTTTTCGAAATCTCAATCCAATAAATTATCCATATAAAATCGAGCAATCAGAATTGGAAACAGCAAGTACAATGAAAGATTTAGGAATCATTCTCGACTCAAAAATGTCGTTCAAACCCCACATTGCAAAAGTAACTTCTGGAGCACTAAAAATGTTAGGTTTTACTTGCAGATCTGCAAATGAATTAAATGAATTAAATTTATTGTTCAATTGTTAGATCAATACTCGAATATAACTCCACAATATGGAGCCCTTTTTATTCCTTAATTTCAAACTTAAAAAATGATGATGATAAAGACACAACGATGGGCTTTCACACCTCTTCTAGTCTTCTAGCTTCTAGTCATAACATTAAATTATAAATTTCGCAATCAGGGTGGCGCATTATGGAGTTGAGTGTTAAGTGAACTGGGTTTTTATTTGTTATTGTTCGCCGACACAACGACGGCCGAATTCACGAAGCAGGTGCTTATGTAAATACATTATATACTTGAAATGAAATAGTCGGGAATACGCCGAAATAAGTTCGTCGTTCATTGTGTTTTGTTGACTATGCTAGGATGCATCATTTTTATCTTTATCTATTCTTATATGGATAAAATTTATGAGTGTTATCGTGGTTTAGAACAAGAAGGTGAGATTTTTAACTTTGTAGCATTGGGCGCTACATACCGGAACCGAATAATGATTTTAGTAATGAGTACTGATTTATTTCTCATAGACGACTGAAATCAGATCTTGCACTAATCCACTAATTAATCAATGACAGTATCAATTCCCCAGAAATTGTTGAACCTGTAGCTTTTAATGTGAATTCGAAGAAAACAAGAAATACAGAAATCTTCAAAGTTCCATTTTATCGTACCAACTACGGCCAGAACTAGTCTATAGGTAGAATGCTAAGACTTGCAAATACATATCATGTAAACTTAGAACTTTTTGATTCAACATTAGAATCATTTAAAAAGATTTTGAAAACATTGTAATTGTTGTTTTCTTCTTACTCTAGTTGATAGTTATATTTCTAAATACATATAAGTGTGACTTTGTTAAAACTTTGTACCAAATAGGCAATGCCGTTAATAAATAAATAAATAAATAAGAGAAATCTTTTAATAGCTGTTCGAAACGTCCACCACCAACATTCAAGCATTTTCGAGATCGTTTGGAGGTATTTCGAATAGCATTGTTCAATTGTTGAGGCGTTATACTTTGAATGACTTGTATAACTCGTAATTCTAGGTCATCGCGGGTCGTTGGGTAGGTTTCGTAGTGACCCCAAATAAAAAAATCTAAAGGGGTTAAGTCAGGTGATCTTGCAGACCACCTAACAGGACTATGTGTTCCAATCTACTTTTACTCAAATCGGTGCTGGAAGAACAGTCGATTTTCCAGATTTAGCGGTAAATCTTCTAAATAATCTTTAATTTCATTTCTGAGGAAACTTAGGTATTTAAAGAACCATCAAATATTATGGGACCAATTATTCGATCTCCAACTACTCCCAGCCATACATTAAACCCAAAACGTAATTCCCCTGCTTGAATTAATGCTGATTCTCTTGCGTTTGTTAAATAAACCAAGATTGGTGAAACTTGACTTATCCGAGAATACAATTGTTTTCAGGAACTCATTATTTTGCTGTACATTATTTCGTAGTACCCACCTGCAATATTCTATCCTTCTTATACTATCGCTTTCGTACAAATGTTGATGTTATTGATATATATACGATCGATACTAATGTGTTTTCATAATTCTTCTGACACTTTCACGACTGGTATCCAACTCGGAAGTGATCTCCCTATGAGATACTGTTTTGTCGATTTCCACTCTCATGAGAACATTTATCTCCATGTCTTCAGAAACAATATTATGCTCAGTACCAACATCAGGCTCTTTTGAACTGCCCTTCAAAACGCTTAAAATAATTTCGAGCCGGACATTGTCGTTCGGGGTCTTTCCGAGTGCAGCTGTTGAGCAACAACTGGATTTTGCCGACATTCCCCATATACTAATAGCATATCCATTTTTTCGTTTCTGTTATAAACTCGTTGCATTCTCAACTTATTTCTATTATTAATCCGATCAATTCAATAAGGTATTCAGTGACTAAATGAAAATTACAGATTATCGAAACTTTAATTTGTTATTTGTGTTCAATAGCCACCTTGATAAATTATTGTTATTGAACCGAGAAGATACTTAAACTTGTTAAACTCCATTATCGTGTTTATATTGGTTATACCACCGTTATACAGAAAAAAATTAATATGGATTGATACCCCATCGATGGTACTTTCGAATGACGTCAGAGTACCATTATGGTACCATTTAAAAAAACGGAGTTTCGAGTAAAAAAGGGTTTTGGATTACTTTCTTGGCACATATTTCGAACAACGATACTTTTTAATCGAAATTACGAGAGTGTAGCAATATTTTGATTATTTGGTTCATGGCTCTCTAGATCGAGAAATAAAATGGGTGTTCTGCAGATGCAGATTTCAAAAATGTAATAATATACAGGGTGCCCCATTTGAAAATCTGATATTGATGTCATTTCCCGAAAAACCAGAGGTTGGATTTTTTTCCAAAAAGTCAAAAAGTACCCTATAGTGAGCATATTCAATGTTCCAAATTTCAGAAATATAGCTACAGAAACAAAGAAGAAAAGGGCGTGACATGAGTCTATGTCACACGGTATACCTAGTATACTTCCTCCAACTGTCCCTACAATTACTATTCAGCAACATGCCCCCACAATTACTATTTAGCAACAACTCCATCCAATAAGAACAACAAAATACTTGGGAATCACAATTGACGACTAACTCATTTTCAAAGGGAAAGATATATTAGCCAGAGTGAAGCATCTCAGAGGAATTACATTCCAATGGTATTAGTGTAAAATCAGCTAATAGCATTTACAAATTCATTTGTTGACCTATGCTTGAGTATGGACACATAGTCCGCCTGTCTGCCTCAGCCTCAATTATAAAATAACAGCCAAAAAGAAAATGCAAGTTGCATATATATCTGCACAGGACTATAACAAGAATAAGTCATCAAAATACAACCCTCAAATGGCTTCCTTTAAGAACTCTACCCAATGTGATGACTATTGAGAGGTTGGCATAGAGTATCTCTTCCAAAGATTCAGTTCAAAACCTAAAAATGCAGAACCTTTGTAGGAATTTGCAAGAGACCCAGAAGCGCAACCTCTACATTGACAACCTCATACTAACACCTTCGAGATAATCCAACAAGCACAACATTAGTTTTTTTCTACCTCTAGTAAAGTACTGAAAGTAATTCTGGATAATTTATATTGCAAGTGATTTGAACAATTGTAACAATATGCTGAAAGACCTGTCAACAACCAATTAAATTGAATTGTTTCAGTTCAATCAGGCCATTTATTATTATTTTTTGGAAATTTTTACTTTGGAACAAATGAATGAAATATCATCACTAATTTCTTAGGCATTAACAGGCCTATAGGATTGAATAACAACTTTTCCATTCCAGCTGTCATAGCAAAATGATCGAGTCACATACCTACTAGATCCCTTGATAAATTACCATTCAAAGAACTTACAAAAGTACAGCTATTGCACCTTCTATAGTTTTAGATTCAGTGTATTATATTGATCTGTATTACACTCTTAATTGAAACTGCCTTCATGGGAAACCTCTCTGCAGTTTGCATACATAATTGAAACGAATAATTTTACTGAGGTCAAAATACCATTCCCACAAAGTATATGATGAAAATATGAGGCTTACGTACAAGTGGATTTCAAACCACTTGAGCTCAGTGGCAGGCAGTTGGGATTGAACCCAGGGCACCTGAATGGGAAGCAAACACTCCAACACAACGCTTTAAAAATAATACCCATCTGGTTGGAAATGACCACCTGCATACATGACATCACATCAGTGCTAGGATAGACTAGACAACATTAGAGTCATCCTTTACCGCCCTAGAAAATATAATACCCCAAAGCTCAACAGCGAGAAGCACTCCTAGCATAGACTCCAGGTGTAACTCATATATTCCACTTTGTGGGAATTTGTGGAAAGAATAGTATATCGACTTAGAGATATTTGTTTTACCTGAATGCTAGTTATGAACATATTCATAGAAGAAAGAGTATCTTTTCACAATCTTGATTTTTAGTGAAATAGGTGTGTTCTGCATCATCTATGTTGGCAATAAACTTTGAAAAGCGATACAAAAAAAGGTTGAAACTTAAATAATTTTTTTCACCCATAATCAATAATTGAATGTTCCTTGGTATATATGAAGATTTTGTCTAAAAGTAGCTGGTTTCGGTTCAAATAATCAATATCTCATGAAGCCTTGCCAAAAATCACCGCAGTATTTTCTTTGTGGAATGTTGTGAGTTGTGGAAGACAAAAATGAGGAATTCAGGAATATTTGCATGATATAAATACTTACATATATTTCCTTACGTACAGACAAAACGTCGTGGTTCTTGAAAATTATATCAAATTATTGGAAAATAATCACAGTCTCACAATATATTAGCAATACACCTTTACCATTTCTCATTAGTAACATTCATCACTTCATCAATAAAACATTCGTTTTCTGTGATTTTCACAATTTTGACAGTTTTGACGTCTCGGTCTCACCCTCACCTTTCAGCAAGAATTCCTTTCCACAGCACTTCCCAATAGCACAGTTTATAGCTAAAAGAATCAGTTCGCTCACTTGGCGTCGGCACTTTGATCTTTTTGTGCACGTTTGTGCACTGCGCAACCTGCAACCTTATCCCTAGCGCATACAGGCGCTTACAATTCATACAATGCTCAACATAAAAATGGATACACCGCTGGAACTAAAAATAGGTACCTAAACTGTGGATATTTTGACCGTGTTGAGGTCTGTTTTTTTATTGATAAAATGTATGCATTATGGGCTCCCTATTAAAAAATTGCTGAAAATCTAGAAGATACCAAATTTTGTGACAAAAACTTTAAAGGGCAACACAGTTTTGTGGTTATTGTACTTCTTTCAAAATTGGGTAGGAGTTTGTGATGGAAATATTACTATTTTTTCGTTAATTTGAATATGTCGGAAAAGTTTTGCGATCAGTGTGTTCTAGCTGACGATGACGTATCGAAATTAAATATACAGAAGCTAATTTTGAGAACATATATAAGTTAATGAATTTAAGCAAGATGAGAAATTTCTTACGACACGATTTATTCCAATATTAGTGATTACCACAATTGTCATTTTATAGGAGAAAGTATTACAATTTTCCATTCACAATTATTTCAACTTCTTCGAAACACTGAAGAAGATATATATCTAAATTTTTTCAAGGTCAGGATCTTGATCTTGAATAAAAACTTTAGAGTCCTATTGAATATGGTAAACCAAATGGTACTTTCACGGATCCAAAAAGATAAACAAGCAGTTCGTAAATATTGGGGTAAATGCAATATTCGTAAACATTAAAAATAACTGTATATGTAGATAAATGAGTTTTCATGCATATACATGCATAAACTAATTATGTTTTAAAATAGTCAGTTTATGATTGTTTTTTTTATTACCTGTGGACTTTATTCTAACATAGAAATTTAATTGTACAAGAAATACACGAACTCTCGTTAACAGTGACAATGAGTAATATTTTGACAAGGCCTACAGAAATCAATTTTTGAAGGACAATTTTCAATATTCCATCCAATACCTTCTTTTGTGGCCAAATTTTCAAAAAGTTCACAAAAACAGTTTTCAAGGGCATGTATATATTACAAAAAAAAAATAGTATCAAGCATTTTTAAGTTGCCAAATGAATAATTATTGGCATTTGGATAAGCCCTGTGAAAACTGTAAATTGTTTGAGTCAGCTTGTTCATGCCTTATTTCGATTCGAATATGTTTTTTTTAAACGAAATCATTCTTTATGTTATATTGAGGTTGATGTAGTCGTTTACTTCTACTTTGAGATAATTGAATTGACGTGATTGTTGAATCAAAATCAAGGCAGTTTGTTCCTTCGGAATTATCCAAATATAGCTAATTGCAAACATTTTTTTAAATGTCTTTTAAAATTGTATGGGTGCAGAATTTCCGCAATTTCCACTTTACTGCCTGATTTTACAGAAAAAAAATTCTAAACAGGCCTGATTCATTCTTCTTGTATGAATTTTGTTTTCCTTTATAACATCCCACATTTGCAAAAAGGCCGAGATTGACAATTACCACCCAAAAATAAATTTCTTCCCTTTGGTTATATTTTTGTTTCGTTAGACAACAAAGTGATTCATAGAACGCCAACATATCTTTTAGAAATTGAATTTGTGTATCTGTCCCCATGAATGTCCTATTGAGTGATTATGCCTTGTGGACTTTTGATGAATTGAATAGATCAAAGAAATTATCCATTTTTTCTATGAATCCAACTGTCTTGAAGTCTGCTAATGGGAGTTTTTTGAAAGATAAGCATTTGTTTCTGCCGAAACAGTGGCACTGATGAACACTTGAGCTGCATATGTTGCTCTCATTTTCTGAAAATTGCCTGGAAAAATAATGGTATCTCATGAATAAAGAAGTACTCAAACATGTTTGCAGTTTCCTATAGGAGCCCAGAAATCGTTGCAATAAAAAATAAAACACGTGAAATTTATATACTTCTGGAAACTGAATACTTTTAGTACACTTGACAACTATGTAAGTTTGTGTGCAAATCTATTGTTTTGAATTTGTTTCCCCTGCGCTTATTCTATCTTGTACACAAGATGGCGGCGAGTGAGCGAACTGATTCTTTTTGCTATAAACTGTGCCAATAGGCAAAGAATATCTACATACTGAACAAGAAGTGACACTTCCGTCGGTCCCTTTGATGATCAGTAGGTAATTTCTGGTGACCTCCGCCATTTTGTTAGGGTGCTAAAGGTGGGGACACAGAAGAAAGAATTCATTATTGAACGACAGACGCTCCATTCGCTGCAAAATGTAAACAGATATTAGGGCATGTTTTTATATTCACCAAATTGGTGTGGTGGATTCCATTCGACCAATAGTAACACTGTAAATTTCAAATGGACAAATCAATGGGCGAGTTTGCAATCCAACACACCAATTTGGTGAATATAAAAACATGCCCTTATTAGTAATGATTATCTGATTATTTATCACGTTATCGTAGGAGTGAGAGTCGATTTTTTTATCACAGAATTTGTTAAATTTACTCCTACCCACCGATTTCATATATACTAGATGAAGCATTCCCATAGATACGTGTAAGCTTTGTTTGGCTCAATAATAACGCAAACAATTGACAGTTTTCCTACGCAACTAGGGAACACCAGCCCACTCACGGTCACAGAGTGTACTCATGACACCACCAGTGGCGGTTACTTGAAAAGGAATGATACGCAATAACCACTGTTCACAGAATTCACTGCACTACTGCTGCTAATCTGATAACAAACCGTTAAGTTTTTACATTTCCTTCGTGTTTCCGCCTAGATGTTTATCGGCAAATCACTCTGGCCCAATATTTCTCGCCATCCTGCGAACTGCGCAACTACGGCAATAGAACCTACCTCTACGAACCGCCACTATTGAAAAACAAATCGGTTGCGTTATTTGTGTAGGAATAATTATTAGCATAATTTTTGTATCAGCCAATGGGCTGCGTTATTTGCGTAGGAAAAATTTGAATAACTCTGCATAAATTTACATTGTTTAAGGGCCACTTTGGTTTGTTTACTTCTCCCTCTATTCATAAGAACTCGTTGCTTCCACCATTAGAAATAATCGAATGTATAGATTTTATTTGAAGATTTTTTTTTATTGATCAATTTGCAGAGATGAATTTTTATTTTTGGGTTTATAATCGATAACGAATCGAAAAATAGAAAAGAGTGTTTCTTTTTTTGTTCTAGCTCTAGTAATAACACTAGAAAAATGTAAAATTCTTTATCAAGAAATTCAGTAGTTCAAATTAATTTAAATGAGAACATTTTTAAAAAATGTTGAAAATACCCCTACAGGAATGTTTTTTTTATTATGGAACTTTTACTCCCATTAAAAGTGTATCAATCACCGTTTCTGATATCCTCATTGTGAACATCTTTATCTTGGACTGACTGTATATTATCAAGATAAAAATAAAACAAATACACACCAACTCAGTAATTTATTCAACTGATTATTCACAAAGAATTTTTATACTAATGAGCAAAAAGTTAATTTTATATGAAAGAAATAGTCGCATATCGAATAGAATGGATGTCATTTCTCCCAGAATTTCTTATACAAGCATTATTTTGGATCGTTATGAAAGCGAAGTGAGTTCAAACACAATTCATTGAAGTGCTCAACAGTGGCTTCACATTTCATCTCCAATTTTCGATTTTTGAGTGATCTAACGCCTTTTTGTAACTTTTCAGTTTTAGCATGTAATTTCAGTTTACGAGGGGTCGGTGAACTCAATCTTTTTTTGGATCTGTGGTGCTAAAATACTCATGGAAGGTGGGGTACGTTGCCGAACTAAAATAAAAATCAGTAATAATAATGCAAGTATAGGAGATAACTATGTCCTAACTCACCTTCACCTGATCTCTACGTTCGCTGCGTTCATCGAGCCGATGTTATCTGTTATCTACCGCAAGGCGGCGAAGTCGAGTCGGTGTTATCTGTTATCTACCGCAAGCCGACTTCGAGCACTCGAATATTAAAAAGAATATTGATGGTGGATGAAATAAAAGTGTGATAATAATAATGATGTTTGAAAAATTGTGAAAAATTGCGAGGTAACGAGGGAGTCACGTTTGAAGGTGCGATTCCCACGAGGAAAGTATTCAGGGTGTTTCAAAATGCATAATTTAAGAGAAATAAACGTGACTGCTGCGTGTGTGTCAAATGTCATGTGGGAAATGCGTCATTGGGGCAATGAGGGTAGCAAAGTATTCAGCAAAAATATATATAGTACGGCGTCTTACAATATTATTTAAGAGAAAAAACTTGGCGACTGCTTGTCAAATTTAGTATACCTGGTGTATTTAAGAGAAAAAACCTGTAGGTCAATGAAAAAAACACATCATTGAGGGTACGAGGTGGAGATTTTTCGAAACATCTACTTACCTATACAGAGAGAAGGAATTACATCAGATTTTCAAAACTGAACCGTTTCGTTTTTTCATAATACTGCGTTTTCGTTTTTCATCATCAGGTAACGTTAGATAAAAAAACAATTTTAATAGAAAAATTTATTATACAGTTTTATTTTGGTAACATATCACAAAGCCATTTGTAAAGAATATCTACGTTTCGGAGACTGCAATTATGGTGGGGTTGATTTTCAATGTGATGCATACAAGGTGAAATACCATCGTTGTTTCCGAATGTTGGAAGCATCCATGACGTATTATCATAGTCCTCCAAATTCACAACACGTGTAGGTAGGTCCAATTGATGAAATTTCTCAGTAAGATAGTCACGTTTTTGAAGTCCTCGTACATAAATGATATCAACATTTTGTAAATTTTTCTTGAGGATGGAATCTAATTGATGATATTCCACAAAGCCATAGCCTCAATCCATGAACGTTTCGCTCCAAGAAACAGGCGGTACGTTTATCTGCTCTACTCAAAGAGGAAAATGGCATGGTTGGCAGCAGCAAAAAATTCAATCCTAATGGCAATCTCCTTAGGATGGAATTGTTGCTCGATGGTAAAGCCTTGAATATCTACAACAGCTATTCTCATGTTGACTCTGTGATTGATACTGAGGTGAAAAGCATATGCGTTCAGTTTAATTTGTTAATGATTTCGCTGAGTGGGAGGTTTTCAATAACAGTTTCGTGAACAATGATACAATAGGCTCTAGTATTTTAGGGAAATCCTTCAGATGCCTCGATTTCGAGTTTCACATCAATAGTGGAACTTTTGATGCTCTCGTCCCTTCTGGAACAATCGATGACAAAGAGAGTCCTGTCAACAAATTCGATGGAGCTAAGCAGTGGATTATGTTGATTAGTAATTTTGTAACTAAGACCGAATTGGGCATAGTTGAAATAGGCTTTCGAAAAAATCCCCTTTGTGAAATTCAGATGCATATTCTCTTTAGGATAATTCTCACCGTTCAGAGTAAGCGTTATATTGGTGATATTCGAATTAGCGAATAAAGCTGGATCATTGTTGAATTTGGAGTAATCACTATCTTTTTGGAAATATACAATCACATAGCGAGGACTTTCGAGAAACGAGGAAGTCTTGACGGCCCATATTTCACTTTTTGCACCTTGTGTGAGAACAGGCAACATATGGAGTTCCCATAATTTCCGTCTTTGGTGTTAGTGCTCCAGTGTTCTCCTCTATTTTGAAGCAGTTGCTATCATCTGCAGCTCGTACTAATCGGATGGTATGTTTGCCATAGGAAACACATTGATAATCATTGAAAATATTCAAAAAATGCTTGATGGGTATGAGCATGTTGAATGCTAGATCAACGGTGTTGATAATTTCAGCGTTGTGGGGAAAAGTCCAGCTTGAATTGGCCAAGTGCTTGATATCTTCGTCGGTGTAGGTGAGAAAGCCTCCGACAGTACTAACAATTCCAATTTCACGAACCGTCTCCAATTCCTTACCGCTTTGTTCATAACTAGCAGATTGAAACATGAAAGCACCAGCATTGTTTACGAATGTTACACGAGCATCTCCTTTGGTTTTCACAACTTTTCCACTGATGAACAGCAGGCTATCGTACAAAGCATCATAAGCGTCAGATTGGTTGATGTTGATTTCAATGACATCATTGTTGCGAAAGGACTTGACATATGGGTAGTAAGTCCGCCATTCCACCTTTTGTATGGATTCATCATTGTGTGGTTTTCGGAAAATGTTGAACACTTGATTGGACAACATGATAACCAAGAGATTCCAAAAACAGTCTATTCTCTATTTTGTAACTTCTTCAATGTTGGGTATACTGTTGTACGAATGGAAGCTGAGCAAAGCCAAACTGTATTCATCAGAATCTAATTGAATGGGCGGATGGAAAGCGTTGAAGAACGACTCGTTAACATCAATATCATAGATAGACATGACTGATATAGTTTCGGAAGCGACCCACCTTAAATAATGAACAACAACCTGGATGAGAAATCATTTATTATTACAATAATAACATTCAAATTGCGCGCTAACTGGTCCATGATGATACCGTTGACGACAGTCCAAACTCATTTTCATAATGAATCAAACATGGTACCATACAACAATTTATGCATCTCAGCGGTGGACATCATGAAGTAGAAACTTTAGGCAGAGATGTCCGCAGTTACTTTGATTGTAATTTTGATATTAACTATTATTATATGTAATTCTTACATCCCTTCCAAAATATCTTGCCAATTCCATTGGAGGTTTAAGATTGCCGAAACTATCGAAAAGCTACCCAATGGGTGCCCGCTTTCAAGTGAGAATCCAAGTTCAATACAGCGCATTCTCGCAGCCAAGGATCACAAGTTGGCAACGTATCACGCATAAAGACTCCACGAAAATGCAGTATTTTCAGCTGACGAGCACACTCCTGAATTTCCGAATCGTATAATGATCTATGGGGTAGCTTATCTAGCAGTTTTTTTGCTTTTTCAGGTAAAGACCTCGTCCTTATTCGAGTCTTTTTAGCATTTTTTGCGTAAATCACGGTTTTTGCTATGGAGCTCGCTCCACCTGCCAACGCACCCAAATGGAATTATTGTAGGTACTCGTATTTTCTCACGTCTTCCAAGCTTGACTTAATGCCATTTTAGCTGCTCGCAAAGCCGAAGCACTAGATTTCTTAATATTAGTAGAATTGGATTTTTTGGTATTTCATTTCAAAAAATTACTTTCTATTATATCATTAGAAAGGAATGATTATGCTGAATAGTACAGGCAAGAAAAAGTTGTATGTTCCTATTTAAGTTATGGACCTACAGAGTATTGTTTTTTTCCCAATATTTCCAATATTTTTTTTGGCGGCTTTTTATAACGCCGACGAATGAAAATAAAATATCACAGTAGTAGCAACTGTTATCAAGTGACGTATGGTTTCCATAGCCAACTTTTCAATTTTTGGCTTTCATTTTGCTTCCACGGCCTACTCGGTGAATTTCAATAATAATTTTTTTCTGATCTAGTTTCTGGTTAGATACCAACTTGTGATATGTCATTAGAAAGGGAATTGAATGCTGAATGAAGCGAAAAGAAAAAAAAAATAGGGTTTCCATTTAAAATAAGAAAGTTGATGTTACTTCCGGTCAGACCGGAAGTTAAATTCGACATGTCAATATGCTCAAATTCTAGCTCTTATGTCATTATATCGACGCTCCAAATTTCACAAACCTACTTCATACAATAACTGAGATATTCCGTAGGCAATACTTCCGTAGCCACCCGGTATATACCCATTTAATGGGTTTTTAATTCAAAATTTCCGGTTTTTTCGCATTTTTCCAGGCAATGCAGAGCCTACTCATGTTGAATTATCAACCACGAGAAACCGGAAAGGATAAAAATGTCTGAGGTTTTACATGTGAAATTGAAAGCTGACAGATGAAATGTGGTGACATTGACATAAGGTCCATGTCCAATGAGGTATGTAAAAGTTCACCTAGTGAGCAAAGAACAATAACTTTAGAAAATATGTGTTGAAATGATGTACTATTTTAGTCTCCTATGTAGAGGAATATATGATCTACTTAATTGAACTTGTGTGTTTAAACATCGGTTTTTGCACTGTAATTCTTTGTCGATTTGTAGATCTTCAAGAAAATCTAGTCTATTAAAATTCTTTGAGTTGACTTGTTTCAAAATTTGTGAATTGCGATTTGGACTGAAGTTATGTTTACTGAATTTGATATGGTGGCCAAATGCCGAGTTTCCAGATTTATTCAGATGTTCGTTTATACGAACTTTCAAAGGTCTGCAGGTTCGTCCTATGTAAGAAGCTTCACAATCATTACAATTAAGTTTATAAATCCCACGTTTTGATAATTTAATGATTTTGTCTTTTGAATTTACTAGATGTTTACTTAAATTATTGTTACTTTTAAAAGAAATTTTTAAATTTGTTATTTTATTCTTGATGCAACCAGAGACTTTTTGAGAAATATTTTCGTTTATGAACGGTAGAGATACAAATCTAGAAGGATTTTCTTCTATTGGATAGGTTAGATTTTGTTCTCTTTTATTTTTGACTTTTTGAATTAAATTTTGGATAATGCTAGGATTGTAGCCATTATTGTATGCGACTTGTTTGATAATGTTCAACTCTTTATTATAGTTTATGGAAGAGATAGGAATGTTAAGAAGTCTGTGAACGTAGCAATGAAAAGCCGCCATTTTATGCTGATGTGGGTGATTGGAGAAAGCTGATATAACGTGATCTGTCTGAGTTGGTTTTCTATAAATGCTAAATTCCAAATTGTCAGTTTTATTGATGGTTAAATCTAGAAAATTTTATTTGTTCTCAGATTCAATTTCAAGTGTGAAGTTATTGTTAGGATGGCACAACCCTCAGAAATCTTCGAAAGAATTACCCATTTTAGCTATGCCCTTATTTTCACCATGAAATTCATTATCAACTCCCAGTAAATTTTGGGTTGCTCTGAAAGCCATTCTGAATAAAAAATTCGTACTGCAGAAGTATGGATCATAGGTAAATAACGGGATGAAAACAAATGCACAAGCAATAATGACCACTAATAAAAAGAGCAACAGTATCAGACCAAGATAGATATACTGACGACAAGAAAATAGTTGTCGTAAACTAATCGTAAAATGTAGGCAATTTGCAACACATTTACGATCGTCATATAGCTTCGGAATCATCAAAATCGTCTAGACGACACTATTGAGGCCTAATCGTCACTTCGGAATACACTTTTCGTCAACTAATCGTCAAAATGTAGGCTATTTGCAACACATATACGATCGGCGTATAGGCTCGAAATCGTCAAATTCGTGAAAACGACACGATTTATGCTCAATTGTTACTTCGGAATCCCGGCCTTGGGTATAATAATTTGACATTTGTCATTGCTAACACATGGCACATGTCAGTGTATCAAAATACAGTGTTTCAAATATTAAAAATATTAAAAACCAAAATTCATTACCAACCTGACAGCAAAAAAACGATCACTGATAGCCTGTGGAATATTGTCAATTGTAAACACAACATTATTGAGGCATACTTATAAATTTTATTCTCAATAATCTCAATAAACAAATGAAAATAGCATCTGTCAATTGTCACATTTTCAATGATTCAAGGCGGGGAATTTTGTCGACCAATGGACCAATAAAATTCATTCTTAGCCCACAAGTGACGCGCGCAACTTTCACCTGCACAGGTAATTCTGGAAAGGTCTATTATGTGCTATATATGCTGCTATGGCCTATGGCGCAACCAACATTGTGCGACGCACAATATCTGCTTTTGAGGGTTTTTTTTTAAAACCTAGGTGATCCAAAAAAACAAATTTCACAAAAAAAGATAAGCCGTGCTTAGTTCATCGTTATCGAAAGAGACAAAGAGGAATAGTATAGTGTAGGATTGTTTCTTTTGTTCCAAGAAAAAATTCAAATGAAGAAATGTTCTCTGCGTGTTGTTCATGAATATTTTGTTGTTTGAATGTCCATAAAATACTAGAATGTTTGTACAATAGTTTCAAAAAGAAATATAAAGAATTAACAAAAGTTTACTATCTAACACGAAGAAGCAAGGTAAAATCTTTTGAAATACTGATACTATTTCGTGAATGGGTTAAGAACAGAAAGTAAGTTTTCCTTTTATAGATTTACTTTCGACAATACAAATATTTTCTAATGAAAACAATTTTTTAAATACATAACAACAACGTTCAATTATTCATATCAATACCCCCTTCAAATGAATATCTGTTTCTTGATGTATTCGAATTTTAATTTTGCTAGGGTCTTGGTCATAATGTCAGCTTGCTGTTTTTCTGAAGAAATATACTGAATTCCATCCTCAGTTTTATCTTGAGAGCATTTTAAGATCACTATACATCCTTGATTATCTTCAAATAAAGTGATTGGTATCGGAAAAAATCACAATGAGTAGTAGGTATACTTGTAACTATTAGCTGCTTTCCTATTGTCAAGGGTAGAAGCATCCAGTGGAGCTTGTTCTTGTTACCCCTGAACTGAACCTGAAGTGAATCGCACCTGACTTTATAAATGTGGTTTAATTGGAACATGATTTATCCTGATCTGTCAGATTACTTCAGAAGCTATCCGGAGATACTCGGAGCTACTCCCTGTTGCAATTGGAAAGCAACTATTACCAAACACAAATAAAAATTCTTGTATGACTATAGGCGGCCATTTTTAAAGAGCCGTGGTCACTTGTTCTATTTTTCATTTGTTTTCCTTGTTATTGAAACCAACAATGCCTTTCAAAATATTCAAGAATTTTTTATTCGTACTTGAAATTAAAATGATTCTGTAAATGATTTTAAATACTCACACAAAGAGATCACCCTTTTAAAATTATATCGAATACTTAAATAATTATTTATGAAAGATTGATAACAATGGATGGGTAAATCTAATTGTTTAATTATTATTTAAGCTTTTCCAACACAGTATGTATCTCTTATTAGTTCATCAATGAGTACTTATCGTTCACTACAGTCATTCTTAACCCCAAGTGAGTGCAAGCTCATAGTCTATAGGATTATGCTGGAGTACGATTATGATTCTGTACGTTATGACGCGTTACGAATTCCACCTGTTACGGTTATGATCAATTGACGTTATGATGCATTGCTGTTATGATGGCATGACTTATTGATGCGTTGTCGTTATGCTACAATGATGTTATGATGTTGCAGCGTTATGATGGAATACGTTTTGATGAAGTAAGTTATGCTGGTGTAAATTATGATGGTGAAGTTCTTGAGGCTGTGTACACGTAACTATTCAACGCAATGAAAGATTTGTATTTCGTGTAAAATTTAATAAAATCGCAAAGCGCTTTCGGCTATTAGGCCTTCATCGGTGCTGTACCTGCAAGTAAGTAGTCGTGGAAAAATAAGGTTAAGAAATTTTGAATTACTTACTCATCGTCAGGTATTTTTACAGGAGCAATACTTATAAAAAGACACCAAAACCATGGTTAACATTGGTTTTGATCGGACACACATACATGTTAAAATTAAGTACTTAATATATATATATACCCATTTAATGGGTTTTTAATTAAAAATTTCCGGTTTTTTCGCATTTTTCCATCCTATTTTCCAACAGATTTTGCAATATTCCTGGAATATTCCATGAATATTTATTTGGTCTTATACACATTCTCCTTGAATATTGCTGGTATATTCAAAAGGCATATCAAGCAGAAACGTATATAAGTTTTTGAATATTCTGGGAATATTCCAAAGGCATTTCAATTTGAAGGAACATTTTGTTGTGAATATATGTATTTAATAAAATCTGAAAAACCACATGCATTTGAAAAAACTTTTCAAGATTCGTAGCCAAAATAAAGCATTTAATTGGTTAGTTTATGAAGTAGTACGTTTGAAGTGTAATTTCAACCAATCAAATGTTTCGGTTATCTGCGCTCGAAGCGAAACTGACAAATCAAAGCTGATTGGCACGCAAGAATTCCTATTCACAACACTCTATTTTATTTGCGCTTTGTGGTGTGCAATGTAATTTTAGGTTACGTTGAGGATCAACTTGGATATCAAGGTCCAGTTTGGTTAAATTGGATCATATTCCCTTCTTCTATGGCTTAAAAATTAAAAAAGAAGGGACCATGATCTAACCTAACCAAAACTACCTTGCTAACCAAGTTGAATACTTAGCATCGATTCAAATATATACAAATAAGTATGCAACAAATGTACGTATTATCTTAAAGGTTTCTTCAATGTAATTTTTGGGTAATGACCACGTCATGATGTCATTAATATGACATTTCAACATAACTTAAAACCTAACCTCCTAACCATATAACAACAACATATATCATAAATGTCGACAAAAACTCAAAATCTACTAACTTAAAAAAATGATATCCACGTTCAAACAATATTACCCAGTAAATATAAAATAAATATATCACTGACGCCATCGTAAATTTTATCCTAATACTCATGGCGGTCATGGTAGGAGTTTTGAGTTCATAGAATTAAAATATAATTCAATGTACTCAAATGTGATTGGAATCAATAGGATTGCAAAACTCATAATTTTCATGGTAAGATTATGATTTTCCACTACTCCATCCACTAATTGTTATTTTATCATTTAGGTTATGTAGTGAATGTAGTGACATCTACTATTGATTAGAGAGTATCTACATATGATGCTATGAATAGTAGAAAAGCTATCAGTTGTGGTTCCTGCTAATCAGATATTGGACAGTATGGAAATGGTTGCTGATATTTGGAGCTGTGTCAAATTATTTTGAACCGATTGATCAAGGAATTTTTGGAACTGAAACCAATGAATTTAGCTTGCTAAAACAACAATATTGGAGCTGCTTAATTTGTAAGTGAACTCAAAATTATATATTTTATACAGAGTGTTCTGATCTTTCTTAATTTCATTAATCTATGATAATATTAAAGTTTCTTGAGATTGTAGAGAAATCACTTGAATTGTTTAATACAAATTATCAATAAACTAACTGCATTTTCTCTTTATTTTCAGTTTGGTAGTGTCCTTTCACATTCCTCTATCAGTTTTGATGTACAAAGTGGTACTTATTGAATGAGCAGATTACAAAAACTTAAATAGCAGTTGTTGTTTCCGAACTAATCGAAGATGAGCCCTTCTGGACTAGGCAAAGAAAAAAATCCAAAAGTTTTGAATTGATAATTATGGACATACTGAAACGTAAGTAATTATTTTTCTTTTACCTCTATGGGCAACATAGAATTATTAATAATTATTGGATGGTCGTTTTCTTATATCATAAAGATTAATATGAGTTTTCAGTGACTGTAATGACTATATTTTCAGAATATGTAAAAGATGTTTGCAGTTCAATCACAAATGACGAGTTTGACTTATAGTGATGGATTGGATGACATTAGCAGAGCAGAAACTAAAAAGAAAGGAGAAGTGACCGAGACAACAACCATATAATTATTGATTCAGTGATATCTGTTTTTATTATTCAAAAGAAATAGGTTTTCATTCCATATTATTCTTCTAATAACACTTAACTTTGGTTAGATCTATCAATACATTTTTCATCTGATTCAGGTGGTAAGTCATATTATTAGGTACTTTGTTCTGTTCATAGTGATTCAAGATTATATTTTTTATACTGCTAATTTTAATTTAATTGTTAATGATGTAACTGTCTTGTTTTATAACGCTTTATCCATGAGATTTTAATCATTGAAAATAAAGTTTTTTGATTGATTGGTATGTTTTACATCATTACCCCCTTATATACATATTTTATTTCTCAGTATACAGGGTGGAGCTTATACTCATTGTTTACCAACACTTATTTTTCTACACTTAAAGTTGTATTTCTGGAATTTCAATCGCCACTCTTTGGTAGATGAATAACTGTGTTAATTGCTATTGTTGTTATTCATCTACTGAAAAGTGACTACTGAAATTCCAGAAATATACCTATAAATATAGAAAAAAGTGTTGGTAAACCATGAGTATATGCTCCACCCTGATGTTACAATGTTACATCTTACAAATGTTGCATTGATGTTTTGAGTAACATTATATGTATGTAATAAAGTCAGATTAAAGTTACGCAAAATATGATACATTTATGTAATGTTAAATAATTAACATTACATTGTAATATTTAAAAGAGGCACAAATAAGGCATATGGTCGCAACGTATCTGTAACATCAAGCATATCTCTGAATAACATCACCAAGTCACAATGTGATATAAGAGTTGTTTAAGTTATGTTTTTATGTTTACTGGGAACACTTTGTGAGAATGCATTCCTAACAAAGATATACATTAACGATTAATGATAATAAAGGAGTAGTGTACATAACTGCAGTACAATAATTATTAATATTATTATAGAGTGTTATACATATCTAGGTTAGGTATAGGTACCTATCCCGGCTTACTGCAATATCAAATTTTATTCCAGTAATATAATTTATACACTGCAATGAAAGAAGAGGCTACTTCAAAAGTATTATATATACAGAGGTATAGGTTTACCTATTGCGACTACAAATTCCTTTATTTTTTAAATGCTCCAAAAACAGCGGATGAATGATTACAGAAATAGTCAGGCAATTTGTCTAACAAATTCAGTGAAATTGTAGACAACTGGAAATTTCCAAACTTTCTATGAATGCATTTCGACTTCTTAAACAATAAACAACGGTCACGATTATCTTTTCAAAGTTAATTGGAATTGGTAGAGGGACACCTATATACCTATCATGAAAACTTGCCCCTAATATAACTTGCTTATGTTTTCTGAATAAAAATAGCTATAGAAAATTCACTTTATAGCATCCTCCAGGTATGCGCAGTGATTACAAATTTCTTACAGCAAACTTGCAGGAGTAGGTACCTATATGAAAGTTGTAACAAACTTGCACTTATTTAATACATTTGCAATTTCAGTACAATACCTCATCTCCTCTTGTTACTCTTGTTTTGTTTCAAGGAAACCTTAGGTACCAATTGTACAAGGTAGAATTAAGTGCAAAAACAAACATTCAAGAAATGAATTTCCTGCACAGAATAAAATGTTCAATCAATACTCTGGACTCCTTCAAATAATAATGTAAATTTAAAATCACAAAAAACTAGCAGATTGAATATAAAATATTGAGAATATCGAGATTATGTCAACTATCAATTCAGAATTTTATGTTCAATGCGGTTTAATTAATCATTATTGTGATCTTACCGTTCCATATGTTGATTTTATTGTGTTGAGTGATCGAGTACCGAAATCACCCGATGATTTTATTGGGAATCAATTATTATAGTCGAATCGTCCAAGAATGTAATTTAGGTAATTTAGGTAATCCCGGTTGGTCCACATTTTTTAATTCACTTTTAATTTTCATCTTCCCGTTTGCTATGCCAAAAACTTATTCTGGATTTTAAATTCAATTACAGACGTTAATGCTACTTAATTTTTTCATTTCTTATTTTCTACCATCTACGATCGTGTTTACCTCCATTTTCATCAAGTACCGAGAACACCCGACGATTACTTCTTGTCGTCTGAAGTTCGAATCGTTGATCGTTCGTTCGTGATCGAAACGAAAGTTCGGAATCCCAGCACTGGCACTCCGATGTCTCTAGAATGTGACGTTATATTCGCACGTTAGAAATGGGAAGCATAGAACCGATATTTCAAATATGACGTCACATTTCGATTCTATAAAACATTTCTAATCATCGGAGTCCAGCAGCAGGGCATTCCCCAAGGACATTACACACAGGACTGCTCCATTCCTATCTTCCATGTTTGTATCGGAAATGACGTAATGCGGTGGCCTCCCTCCGCCACTTTATCTGCAGTTGTTTGCAGTCTTTACCTGTTTTTTTTTTCCCTATTGCAGAAGAAAGATAAAATAAAGCTTTTGAATTTTTAAGCGCGATTATATCAACTTTTCAAAAACTCATTTCGTTTTTGTAATACTCACATTTACTGTTTTTGCTCATTTTACTCGCTTGTAAATTATTCATTTTAATGAAAAGATGATTCAAACTGCAAGAAGTTTTGTTTTAAAAGCCAACATTCTCAATTGAAAACCAGACATAAATAAAAAAAAAACTGAAAGTTAAAATTTCCATCTTCATTCAGATTAACGATTGATTTTGCAAATACACTCAGAACTAATGTAGATGAATTATTTTATGAATATTAGAGGTCCTAATTTTGGAAGAAATTTAGTGCATGTTGTGTTAAGGAAAAACCTACCTACTTAATATCGTTTTGTCTAAACCTAATTATTTAAAGAGAAAATATTGCTATTATCTGGGTTATTAAATACCTACTTACCCACGTAGGGAAAACGATTATACAAATGTTATAAATAAGATAATGTTTTTCGGTATTCTCCGTACCTACTCTGAAAATAAACAATGTTAATTCTTTGTTCTTCGAGGGCAATTCCCCTACTGCACTGTGGTTTTGAAAATATGCAAATTTACAATTTTTTGCTGCCACAGGGAGAGAAAATAAAATTAAACAGTAATATTCATATAACTCCTAAAACAACACATGTACATTGAAATAAAAGATTGCCAGGGAAAAATTAAAATATCCTTTACAACATGAAATTTTTTATTGAAATAATTTTCAAAAGATACACCACAATAGTAGAATAGAAATATATTTATTCATATGATAAAGTATCAATACAAAAATGATAACATAGATGTACCTACTTTATTAGACTACTCATAGATCAAGATGAGTGAATGAATAAAATCATGCACCTGATAGTCATACATACATTTACATTTGCATTAATATAAAATACCTAATTTATGATAAGCAAAATAAGGTCCAGTTCCAGATCAAAAATTCAATTTATAATTTTTTTCATTTTTTTTGTCAACTTTCTGGAATCAGAATCATTAGCAGACTTTTTTCTTTTCAAGTTCTGAAATTTGGTTTTAGATTCCTCATTTTTTTATTGAAATAATTCATTCTGATTATTGTTCGTAACCTAACAAATACTTCAATGATATCAGAATGAACAAATATTGCATATATCAAACCAGTTATTAACCAACTCAATAAAATTTCCTACATCTGTAGCCAATTTTTTATCAGTTCCTGGTTGATAATGATGAAGAGCTGTAGCCGTTGAATGTGATAGCAACTCAGCTGCTAAACGAACATTTTGACGTTTTGTCTTTTCACATCTTATATGTTTCTCTGTTAGTTTGAAACATACATTCAATTCTTTATCTGTCATTTCAATCAAATCAAGAAGTGGCTATGATTGATGATAGTTTGGTCCTCTAGAATAAAACCTGTATCAATGAGCCAATTTCTCAATAATTTGAGTAGATGCGGTATATCTGCAAACATATAAATTTTTTCATTGGTCTGAGGATGATGAAAATAAGTTTTTTGAATGTCAACTCCCATCTCCTTCAACAGACCTACATTACCTACAAAAACAGATATAATATAATTATTTCACAAAATTAAAATGAAAAAAAAACTTACCTTCTCCACAATCGCTGACAGTTGCAACAACTTTATAATTAATTTGATAAAGTCTGTAAATTATATCAAAGATTATGCTTTTAGTCATCTTGGAAGCAAATGATACGTAAACAGGTTGTTTCCATTTGGCAAATAAACCTCGAACCATGATAACTTGCATTTGATTGTGAGGTCCAATGAGTTGGTCTTCAGATTTGTCATATTCCAAAACTGACTTGACTTTAACTTCATCAAATTGAATGACGAGGCATTTCTCAAGTTCTGACATATCCTCACCAGCTAATTTCATGAATTTCAAGACGTCTTCTAGAATTCCTTTTTTCATAAAGTGATGATAATCCAGGCAGAGGAAACTTTAAAACATTCCTCAAATATAAATGACTTTTTGCTGTAATACCGCAATGTGAAGGCCATTGAGAGTTCTGATTGAGTCCAATTAACCCTTTTTCTTTTCTGAAGTAATAGGTTAATTTGATTTTTGGAAAAGAATTTACTCAAAACTTTCTCAGCTTTACTATTTTCTTTATATTGCACCTCTTTCTTATAATAATTTAGGTGTGTTTGTAAAGAATTTACCCGTCTTTTACACTTTTGCTTGTGAGTTCTAAATTCCAATTGCACCTTATTATGACTTGCAAGGAGTGTTTTATATTTCCTTTGATAATAGGTCTCATTCAGAGGATCACTTTCCTCTGGTAACAATTCATCTGGAATATCTTCTTCATTCGCTTTTCTTTGACTTGGACAAGCTTCTAGAGATATCGGTTCTAGTTCCAAGAAAAGGGATGGCATGACATTGGGTTTAAGAAATTTCTTAACAGGTAATCCTGAAACAAAGATTTTTTTTGTAATATTTTGAAAACAAAATGTAATAAGTAAAAACCTAGTAATTCATTTCTCAAGTTTCGCTTGTAGTCCTCTTCAGTGAAATGAACTGAGCAAATGCTACTAGTCCTAGGGTTCCATATGTCACTCCTATTGCATAAACGTATCCAAACTTGTCTTATTCCATCATCCTTTGGGAAGTTGTGAAATATGTAACCCAAGCCTTTGGAGGAGTTATTCTTGCAAGAGGCGATGGCACACGCTTTTCCTGGCATTTCATTCAACTAAAAGAACAGGAATAAACAAATATTCAACCACAACAATACTGATTAGTGTGAAGTTATCCACACTTTCCTAGCCACAGTTTCTTATTGTTGGTGGAATTGAGGAGGGAACGTCTGCGGTGTTGCCACATCAATTATTTTTACCGATATCTTCTTATTTTTACAGAGATGTTCATAATCAGTTTTTTAGGCTATTTGCGACAAGAGAGACGGGTCGCATAATTTTATTATTCACGGAATTATTGATATGTGATATACAGAAAACATCGAACTCTCTGAAATAATTCGATTTATAAAATCATTCGCTAAAACGAGTGCATTTTTTAATGAAAATACAAATATCGTGACTAACAAATCAGAGAATATGAGTAACATAGAGTATTATGTCGAAACGTGAGAAATCTGATGTCGAATATTTTGACAATGCGATTATGAATTAGGACTAATACAGAAATTATCCAGTAGAGTTGAATGAATAATCTAATAAGGAGGGTGATACAACGGATCTGTACCAAACCGTAGGGGAGATGGAAATGGCAAAAATATTCATAAAAAATCATTTTATCGATTATTACGGCGCGAGTCACCTCGAAATAACACAGAGGTATTTAAACACATCAATACAAATGCGTATACATAGAAAAATTTCTGTACCAAACCGTAGGGAAGACGTAAATGGCAAAAATATTCATAAAAAATAATTTTCTCGATTATTACGGCGCGAGTCACCTCGAAATAACACAGAGGCTATTGAACACATCAATACCAATGCGTACACATAGAAAAATATCTGTACCAAACCGTAGGGGGCCAATGAGGTACGTCACAATTCAGTGATTGGTTGAAGTCTCATCGGGCAGTCCTGTGTGTAATGTCTTTGGGCAATCCCTACATCCCCAGCCATTCTCTTGAATCTGACAGATGACAAAATTGGTTTTAATCAGTGTTTCCAATATTATGGAAAAGAAAAATTACCAACCTGACAGCAAAAAAACGATAACCGATGGAATATTCAGGTCACGGTCACGATATGATAAAACCAGTGGGATCTCATTTCCAGTGTTGGGATTCCTATTACAATTGTAATATTTCCATTACATTCACATGTGACTTATTACGCTATTACTACAATGCCAAAAACAGCCATAATCTATTACATTTTGACTTGCGAGTGAAATTTCCACTCATCCAGTCATCTGTCCTTTTCTTACCCTATAATGTCATCTTCTGCCCTTCTCTGACACTCATGTAATGTGATCAGGTGACAGCTGACGTAGTGAAGGTCACAGAATAGCATTTCAAAGACTTTTGTTCTGTGATCTGTGATCGTAAAAGTTAAAAAAAATTATGTAAATCAGTAAGTGTGGATTCATGCAGCAACGATTAAGTATATAATCGTTGTTTATGCAGCACCAATTAACAATTATCAAGGAGCAATTATCAATTAAGAACTACCAAGTATAAGTTGAACTACATAATCTGCTTGAAACATGAAAGATTTGGATTTACCGCCTTTTAAGTTCGGTTTATCTGTCAAATCAACCTCTTACCTTACTTTTTAGAATCTATTACTTTCTATTACATTTTTCACTTGGCTTTTAGTACAATTTGTCAATGTTAAAATCCCATCCCAACACTCATATTACTTCCCAAGGAACCATAATGCGGAAAAAAATGGTTGATGGCTATTGGGCTTGAAAGGCTTGATACAAAAGGAACTGGGACGCAAAACCAAGGGTATATAAAAGATTACATTCATCTATCTATCCATAATTAATCAATGAAACCACTTTTGTCATAGGTTTGTTGGCACCAATTCACAAATGAGGAGTTTATTAAAGGGGGCAATTTTAGAAAATTGAAGAAATGTGCTACCCCAAATATTTCAAGATTAGAGCCTTTTTGCATCGACACGCAAGATTTGCCAACTGCATCATCTATGGTTACATTAGATCTTTGCTCTGGTTAATATGATTGCAATAACATAATTTTGTTTTAGACTGCCATCAACACATAGGAGCAAATGGAACATGTTCAAATCAAATCAACGTTTTCCCAACAAGGGCAGTTGGCTTCTGCAGAAGTTACGAGTGTAAATACTATACTAACACTGAGCTGGTACTCTACATCTCAAGTTCATCAATTATAACATGAGATCTAGAGTACCAACCGCTTATTTTGGCAAACGTCAAGATCCAATAATAATGGATACTTGACCGAATACCCCAAAGCCATATAGAACATTGAGCAAGTGTAGTGAAAGCCTTAGTCATTATATGATCTGGAATGTTTCAATAATAGTGTATTATTGTTGTAGGATCCTTCAACAAGTGTCCATTTCATGGTCTAACTGAAGTGGGAATAGAAACGAAGTCAATACTAAGGTGAATGCTTCACTCCTCTATGTAGCAATTTATCTAAAGAGCAAAATCATGCTGATGATCAGTTGAATAATTTCACTTCTACACCAGAAGAGGTAGCTATACTTTGTTTAATAATACATTTTTTCTTGCTAAAATGTTTTGTTTTCTTTAGGTATTCACAAATGAAACAATGAAAGCAGCCAACCATTTACCAATGAACATGTATTGGATATTGAATGAGAATACCAAAGCTAAGGAGGAATTGACAATATCACCATCAAGACTCAGACCACTTAAAACTTTTCTCAGAAATGAAACAGGTAGTGACAACATTGATATACGTTTTTTGCAAGAATTCCTATCCACAACACTTCCCAATAGGCAATCCGCATGAACCAATCAGAACTATCCTGGCCAAGGCGGTATATTTGAATCGATGCTAAGGCGGTATAGTAGTCCCAAGTATTAAACTTGGATAGCAAGGTTAGTTTGGTTAGGTTACATCATGTTCCCTTCTTTTTTCATTTTTAAGCCATAAAAGAAAGGAACATGATCTAATCTAACCAAAGGACCTTGATATCGTTGATCCTCAAAGTAACCTAAAATTACATTGCACACCACGCAGGCGCAACTAAAATAGAGTTTTGATTGGTCCATGCGGATTGTCCTAGGGTCACTGCGTCACTGGCGACATCTACATTTTGAAATGTGTTCAGTAAAACAAACAGTCTGCTTATTCTGCTAGATATAAAATCTTCTAACTGTTAATAAAGTGTTGATTATTTATTCGTCCTTCTAAATTTGGTTCGATTTTTGTATTTTATGCTTTAATGCAGAAAGTACAGCAATTTTTCATCTGCAAATGTGTCCATGCCATGCATTCTTTTCCCAGAAACCTGAAGTGCCAGGAGTTAGCAGGGGAAATTTTAGACTGAAAGAATATATTTTGGAAGATTTCACACCTAGTTGATGTATATTTTTTTTTAAGCAGTGTCGTGAATCTATCCAATTATTTTCTAGACACAAGAAGCAATACATTTAAACAATAATTGATTAAAGGGATCATTACATTTCAAAAACTTGCAGACACTAGTTCAAGGCAATGAAATGTTAACTGATCTAGGAGTAAATGGTAACACAGGATTTTCTAATTGTAATTGTTTAATGATTTCAATACTTTTCAAGGTTAGACGATGTCGGTAGTGCAGAAGTTACAGGATCTGAAGATGTTTTATCAGTTACAGATTGCTTTTCTTTGGATGTTCATGACAAAACTGATATGCAACCATAGTTTTCACTGACACAGTCTTAAGTGATTCTAGTAATATTATTGATGGTTTTGCTCCTTTTTTTGAAAGTGTTTACTGGGCATTGGTTGTTGGTGACTGTTCGGGATCTATAAGAACACAATTATCCAGCTAACGAATAAGAGATTTTGTCTGAAAGTGAAAAATTGAATGATGACAGCAAGAAAAGATAATGTACCTTTTTTCCTTGAAGAAGAATGTCGATGCCCTAATTCGCAAACCCGCTAACTCCACGTTTTATCAATGGAGTTAGCTGGTTTTGGGAATTAGGGCATCAATGTGCAAGGTTTTTGAAAAAGCCTCAATAATTTTCAGTTTGTGTGTCAAAGAGTTTCCAAATTTATGGGAGGTTGGGAGAGTCTGTCCTGTGTTTAAGAGTGGTGCTCATACCAAAATGTAGAACTATCAACAATTATAAATTTCATTTTCAATTATACTGTTATGTAAAACTCTGCATAAATTGTTCTTTGGATGTTTCAACTGTTGGACAATAAAGCTATTATTATTAGATACTTGATAATGAAAACTTGGACTGTTAATCGAATTATTTCATATATTGGGTACAGTAACATTTATTTTGTATAGGTAATGAATGAAATAAAAATGATTTCCTTGAAAAGTGTTCATTTTATTTAAAAATATATCAAGATGAATGGATGTAGGTAATGTGGTGCCACAATACTAAATTTCACAAGTAACCCTTTCACAACACTTGAACACCAATAGGTATGTGCACTTAGGTAACAAAATGTGCATATAGGTGATGTGTGGTGAAGCGAATTCTTCAATTTACTATTACTATTATTAAATTACAGAAAGTTTCACAACGACATATTTTCAATAGCAACAAGAGTTAGAAAACAAAAACTATAAAACATCGGAAAAATGATAAAATGAATCATTTCTCAACACAAGTGGATTGGGATGTTAAGGAATTTCATATAATCACAAATATTACACTCCAATAGCAAATTATCTCTTTCAACTTCTTCATTGGATTTGAATTTATATACTTAGATGTTTCGCTTCGAAATGCCAGCAGTCCACTGCTCTTTCAGCAGCATAAACTGCCTCAACATTTTTTTCTCTGCCCAAAACTTGTTTGACATCAGTACAGCTCAACTCGTTTAGTTTTTCATATCTGCAACAAAATATTCTTTATCTACAAGAGAAAATGTTCATTGGAAACTCACCGATAAACATATAGCAGCACTGCAACTACACGTTTACAGAATCCAGATTGGCCTACTTTGCAACTGCATTCACAGTTGTACTTCGTCACTGGTCACTGGTGTATCTGGAGTTCCCAATTCAAGTTTTATTTCATGGCGAAACTTTGCAAAGTCCAAATACTCATCGATATTCTCTACCTCACATAATAGGTAAAACATGATGGGCATTGAATTCTACATCCGCCTCGAGCACAGGCCTACTTAAAATATTGAAAAATTTCAGCCAAATGAATCATGACCATAGGCTTTTTCAAAGAATCGTTGAGTCCTAAATTAAAAGTATTAAAAAAATATCAAAAATATTTAAAAGACGTCAACTGTCAACAATTGATGTGACATTTGATTATAATTAAATTTTACCATTTCCTTTCTGCAAATTCAATGTTAGGTGTTAGGTTTAGGTTGTTTCGGAAGTAGGATATCATGGAGTCATGTCGCCGTCTGATGATTGGAGGAGAACTGGAGAACTCTTGCCTTAGAATGGAGGTGAAAGTACAATCAAAATAACCCTTCCTCAAGTTCCAAGAGAGAGAAACACGTCTGTTGTCCCCGTTTATGTTATACAAAGACAACATTATAGACAATGATATTATTAGAAGCAGTCAGCAGTTGACATTGAGAATGTGTCGTTGACTATTTAATATTTTTAAGATACACACAGCAGCATTTTCGTAATTCTCCAATAAATTAATAACCAAGAGAAAACTTGATAAAAGTTTAAAGTATCAATGGCTACAATTTTTAAAATAAAAATATTTTGCACGAAATACAAATTTTCTTCCTTCAAGTACCGGATTTTTATCCGGGTTTCAAAGAAACCAAAAAGTTAATATTTCAAATAATATCAAGCTTTCCATACATTTAACACACTATTATGTAGGTACTTCAATCACTTTTTATTCATGTACATACAACTCGGTCAAGAAATAAGTTTAACACGTTTTTTGTAAAAAATATCACGCAATAATTTCAGACAATAGGAATGAAAGCCTTAAGTTTCGCGGTTTCTGTTACTTCTGTCGTCACCACATCTTTTTCAATTTCATTTTCAAAAATGTATAATTGTTAATAAGTACATACTAGATACTTAATATTTCAATTCGTGCACCCAGAAAACTTGCATCAGCTCATCGACTACGAGCGGTGAACAGTCGCCAGACTGACTGTTGCGCGCGCATCCAAATTATGCTGAAGTACGAATACGAATTCTACGCAATGTTACAGTGACGTTATGATACAATCCGAATATGACGGATTACGAATATGATTCAGGGCCGGTTTTTCAATGCTCGGTTAAAGTGATTTAGCTTTCGGTTAATCGATAACCTTGAGCTAAACCGTTTTTCCACCTCGCGTCTTGCGCTAACATTCTGCTATTCTTTCGGTTAAAGTAACTCTCACCTGAAAGTCTTTGTCAAATGGCTAACCGATAGCTATCTTGCCGACGCTTGCGCTCTGTAGGTACTCCGAACATCTGTTTGTGTTTGTTCAACTGCTGATAGGTAACCTCACTTTCTATATTCTATCTTGTTTTGTTTTTACCACAACATCGTTGGTTTTTGCTAAGAAAAATGGAAGCATTTGTTTTTGTGAGTGATTATGATGAGGAATTAATAGACTTTATTGATTACCAGAGAAGGGCATACGTGGTGAGAGAAAGAAGTAATCCATTTGACGATTTCGATGAACAGGATTTTTTACAAGATTTAGGTCCAGGAAAGTATCTGTTCTGAATATATTAGAACAAATTGAACAACAAATAGAGACTAAGTATAACAGATAGGTAAGATATTGCAATCTCTATATAAATGTCGGTACGGCCACTAACTTTCTCTTTTCAGAAACCATTCCGTTTCTCCCATCAACCAGTTACTCCTGACGCTTCGATTTTATGCAACTGGCAATTTTTCAATGACGGTAGGCGATATAATACATGTGAGCAAAACTACAGCGTGTAGAATCGTAAATAAAGTAACTCGGGCCTTGGCCTCTCTGGCCCCTACCTATATAAAAATGCCAGCGAATGAACCAGAAATAACAGAAAGTCATCTACAGTTTTATAGGAAAGCCAGGCTTCCTCGTAAAATAGGTTCTGTAGACTGCACTCATGTGAAAATTCAAAATCCAGGTAGTATCATATGTCATCTGTACAATTTATTTCAGTTTTTCTACTTTAGGTGGAGTACATGCTGAAGTTTTTAGAAATCGAAAAGGTTATTTTTCCATCAATATACAGACTATCTCTTCAGCAGACTTGAAAATCCTAGATATTGTAGCACGTTGGCCTGGATCGACTCATGACCAAATCATATTTGGCAATTCAAACATACGCCACAGACTAGAAGCGAATGAATTTGAGAACAGTTTACTGGTGGGTGACAGTGGGTATGCAAATGCAATGCATGTTATAACACCATTGCTGGTAGCAGATAATGAATTGCAACAAGTTTATAATGAATCAGGTATTTAAATTATTTTCTCTCCACTTCAATTTTAATGTATTGGTGTATGAATTTGAATTAATTTCAGTCAGACGCACAAGAAATCCTGTTGAACGTCAGTATGGCATATGAAAACGCAGATTTCCAGTTTTAGCATTAGGTTTACGTTTGAAATTGGAAACTACCCTAAATGTTATTGCAGCATGTGCTGTTCTGCATAACATTGCTATTTGTGCAAATGAAGATCTGCCTCCAGATGAGATGGATTTGGGGCAAGACATTACTTTCATAGAAGACATACCGGTAGACCCCCTTGAAGTTCCAAATGTCAATAATGCTAGAGATGAACTACTGCTTAACTATTTTCCAATATTACTCAATGAAAATGTTTGATCCTTGTTCCCCACACTGAATAAAATGCATGTTATTTTCAAAGTTATTTTATTCACAATCAAAATTGGTGAATTACAACAAAATATATCACTCTTGATCCATACAAAATAAAAATAAAATATTTTAGACAGAAATTCACTCGAACTGTAAAACAAATCAAAATTATTCTAATAGGAACTCAACATGTAAGAATATTAATTTCAGTACTATAAGGAAATATTAAATACAGTATTTTTATGAAGAATGTTCTGCAACCTTAATTTTATTCAGATTATATTTCAGTAATTCATTCTTCATTGTTTGTTCCTCTTCTTGGAGTTTTAGCAGCCTCACTCTCAATTCGTGTTCTATTTTATTATGTTGTTTTTTCTCAATTGCAATTTCTTTTTCTATCCCTATCAGTTCACATTTCTTCTGGGCCACAATTTCAAATTTAGCTGATGCTGATGCATTACTTTTCTTTGATGGAATAATTGGCCTTCTGCTCTGCCAAGATGCTATCAACAAAATAAACAAAGGTATTGGAACATCATTTTGGGTAAGTATATCAAGATAATTAGTATAAAGTGAAAACCAGTATTTAACTTACCTGAGGTGTTTTTCTTTTCGGGTTTTTCATTTTCTTTATTGGAGAGAATGTTAGCTCTTTCATTCAATTCACTTGTTCCTGGACTTGATCCTACAAAAAATTAATCATGGATTATAATAAGTGCAGAAGTAGGAGCAAATTGAAATTTCATTTTTCATTGGTTTCTCTTACACAAAAGTTGGGTGTTTTTTAGTTAAAACTTTTCTGATTGACTCAAATCATTTCTAATATTCAAAATTTTCATATATCAACCACTTTGACATTGTTCTGTTAAATTGTTTAGTATATGAAGTGTTTTTTTTTTCACATTTGTTCATAGCAAATCTATGAGCTCTATCTAGTAAGTTCTACTTACTAGATATTTCTCCGTCTACCAATTGATGATACTGGTGATCATTGGTCAAATAATCTTGACCTGTTGATTCAACTCTACATTCTTCATCCCATTCAGTATTTCCCGAGATATTTACTCTCAGTGCAAGGTGGATTTCCGTCTGAAGTAATTTTGCATGTGGTTGGGTCCAATCAACATCGACATGCTCTATCAATATATCATCATTATTATCGTCTTCCGATAATGAGATCTCTCTTGTACCTTTAATAGTAATGTATATTCAGTTCATTGGTGTGATATTGCTAAAAAATATCTTACCAGCAAGACCATCAGAATCATTTTTGTTGGATAACCCTTGGATACTAAGTGCAATGGTTTTTGCCAGTTCTTTTTCTTCCTCATTTTGTGGAGCAGGTGGTGGCATATAAGGTCCCCCTCCAGTACCTTTGAGATAACTCATATGCTGCGAGTAACTTTTTTTCAATTCTTTTTTTATTGACTCCTACTTATTTTTCAACTGTATATCAGTTCTTGGCTAAAATCAATAAAAAGTAAGCACTGCCTAGTAGGGGTAGTATTATTATAGAATTCTTATGTTTATAAGCTCAGAATAAGGTATCCAAAATAGTGAGCGAGCAATGATTTTAAAGATCCAGAGGTACCTTTTCTGCACAAATGTAACAGAAACAATTTACACTATACTATCAAATGCTGGCCACAAATATATAATACTTACGGCTCCTGTGGTACACGAATTGAATTTCACTTCAATCTTTTTCCAAGTTTCTAATTTTTCCCTCCATGTAGTAGCATCTGTTTTTTTTTGATTCAATTATTGCTTTGAAACTATTAGCAAATTTCAACAATAACGCTCTGTCAGAAGGACTGAAGATTGCCACTCTTTTCTTCTTCAAAGCTTTTACTTCATCCATTTTATTATACAAGAATCAACAATAATATAACGTGAGAATCATTACGAGATGAACCAACCTGAAAACTAGCATAGAATACCGCCAAATTTTACAATGTTGGGTTTAAAAAAGGTAAACAGCCAATCAGAAGTGATTCCTGAAAAATCAGCACTGCCAACAGTATCAACAATATCGCTAACTGACTGTTTGCTAGCACAGAGTCAAATATTCGATTAAAAAAACGCAGTGGTTGTTAGCTGGAACTTTAGCTAGTAGCTAATCTTAACATAGAGCCAGCTAGCTGAGACTTTTAACCGAGCATTGAAAAACCGGCCCTCAGTCTCGTTTCGGGAACACCTAATGCATCATAATGTACATGAAAGAAATCGTAAAACATAGAAAAATACTCCATCATAATGTTAACCGGTATAAATCGTAATTGATCATGATAGTACAAGATAGAAATCGTAAACCATCATAATATACACCAGCATAACGTACTTTATCAGAAAGTACGCTATCATAACAGCAACGCATCAGAACGTTAAGCGATCATATTAATGTTATATCAGTATTTCACTGATACACTTTTTAAAAAATTATACAGAGGTGTTACGTACCACCGTTATATTGTATACAAATTTATTGATATTAAAACGAATATAAAATACAGACTGACTTCAATCGACTCGCAGGTCGTATTTATAGAGTTAATTATACACTGTCAGCATTTCCTTTGTTCCAGTGCAGGTGGTCTCTCGCTGGCTTCGTTAAATCAGCAAGTCCTTATCTCCTGACATTGGGATTTGTCCGAGACGCAATTCCAGCATATAACAGTCTATTTTCACTATATAACAACTCCCCTTTTTGAAAAAAAGTTGTTGCTGTGCTATAACTTTTGGGTTAGACTCGTTCTTTGAAGTTTGTGTTAAGTTCAACTTCTTCCTCGACAGGTTCTTGGGGGTTGATACTTCTCCTTGGAATGAATCTGGTTAAGGTGCGTGAAGTCCTCCCGGTCCTTGGATGGCTTGGTGGTGGTTGGTCATTAGATGAAGTTATGCCAATTCTTATTGATTTTCGACGCCGGCATTTGCAGAAGATGTAAAGAATAATCAAGGAGATGATCAGGGCGATGGTAAAGTATGTAAACCATGAAATGTGTTTACTGACGAACGGTTCATTGATGAGTTTGTCTAACTCATCTGAATATTGACTCAATTTGTGTTGAGCTATATTGAGATCGTCCACATTGATTTTGTTCAGCTTCAGTGGTTTCAACTCGGGTAGGTGTTGTTTTTCAGGAAGGTCTTTACAGCATTGGTATGGTATTTGTACTGCAAAGTTCTTGTAGGTTATATTCTTGTACTTGTCGACGAGGTACTTGGAGTGGACTCTTGTGCTTCCGATGAAGGCATTACATTCAGGTTGGAGTCTGAATAAAGAATTGGTGGTGATTATTTCTGTCACTGGTTCCATATTAGAACATTTGACGGTAATCGGTAAATCGTCCGAAATGGTTATAAGCCAAAAGTTGGGACTAAGTTCTTGAACATTATAGTCTTTGGCATAAATAAGTGATGTTTGGCAAGTTTTCGGAAGTGCAATCACTCTTCTGAGTAGTTGGGCTTCACAGATGGCTTCACTATCCAGCAACAAATCGGAACAAATTCTCACACCATGATTTAAGAATTTACAACTTTCCAAATTTTGGAGTGGGATATACAACAACGAATCATCATCTCTCGCAATATAGGTATTTTTGAAATGATAACAGAATATGATGAAGTCCTGTTCTATTATCCGGTATTGGTAGAAGTCGATACAAAGTATATGTTTCTGGTTCAACCAATGGTATTTTCAAAATGAATACAATTTTTGAATCAACTTGATATGCTTCAAGTTCAATAATTTCGATGCATCGGGCAATATTTGAAAACGTTGTTGGTAATGGTAAATTATTCTTTTGGAGAGATTGTGATATATCTAGGAGGTATTTAATCAAATCATTTGGAGTTATGATTGAACTGTGAAGAATACTCAATCTAGCGAATGTTATAGAATTCAAAATATTATCAAGAGTGTCCTCCAGGAAAAGATAACTTTCCATCAGTGTTTCGCAAATATCGAAGGTTCTCACTTGTGCTTCATAAAAGGCAAGATCATCTGAAATTGTATATATTGATGTTTCTATTTCTTTTATATCTTTATTGAAAGTTTCCTCATCTACTTGCAATTTTTGTATAATAGAGTTGAAGTTTTTGATCACAGAGGTAGTAACAGATATCTGATTTTTCAAAAGATTTTTAATTTGGTGTTCGTCTTGTGAAATTTTGTTTATACAATCTGTATAATATTCACCGTCTGATGCATCCAAATTGCCGGTTATTGCTTTCCAGAAAGTACCTACTCCGTTAATTAGTCCGCGTTTCTGTCGTTTATTGAAATTTTCAGTATCGTCGAATATTTCTCGATACTTCAGGCTAAGTGAGTTTGATACCTGAGTTAGAAGGCTCATATGTGTCTGAACTTGGGCTTTGAATGATATCATTCGTGCACTATGTTGATCAAACGTATACAACATATTTTCTACAATTTTGTCATTGTGTCCCAAAGCGGATTTTATGTGGTCTAAGTCCTTATAGACTAGTAAAGTCCATTTTTCATTTGAAATTTTCAGGGTGCTTTCTTCATGAAAGAAGATGCCAACGGTATTGTTTATTGGTTGAATGGAATATTGTGAATGGGCTGCTGAAAACAGCAAAATAACCTTGAAAATAAAATTAATCTTCAATGTAAAGTTTCAGTCTATCAAAGTTTACTTTTGTTTTCTGCCGCGTTTTCCAATTGACGAGCATTGCTGAATTTTGAAAAATTTCTATCATCTCTTCTTTAACGAATACTTTATCTCCTACTTTGTATTCTATAGGTTGTCCTACATGTTTGTCAAATCCAATTTTTGCTTTTTCCTTTTGTCTTTGAGTCTTTTCTCGGACAACTTTGTAGTAATGCGAGACTCTATTATTGAGATCTCGTATGTATTTTGTAATTAATTTGTCTTGGTTATAGAGAGTTTCTGGTGGTCGACTGGATGTGTGTCCGAATAAAAGTTCATAGGGCGTATACCCATGTGTTTTATTTTTACTATTATTGTAGCAAATAATAGCATAGGGTAGACATGTGAGGGGATGGTCATTTGGATTTTCGGTTACACTTGATCTAATCATTTTCGGTTACACTTGATCTAATCATTTCCATGAGCGTTGCATGGAAACGTTCCAAAGAGCCATTTGATTGCGGGTGGTGGACACTTGAAAATGATAATTTAATGTCATAAAGTGTGCACAAGTCATTCAATAGTGTATTTTGGAATTCACGACCAGAGTCGCAATGAATTCTTAATGGGGTACCATAGTGCTGAAAGAATAGCAATAAAGTATTGACAACTGATTTTGCGGATTTGTCATCTATGGGGTATGCCTGTGTGAATTTAGTTAATTCATCTCTGATGGTGAGAACTAAATTTTTTGTAGGGACTTCAAGAATATCGATGTTGATTCTTTCGAATGGTGTTTTAGGTGTCTCTGTTATTACTAGAGGGTTACTCAGATTTTTTCTACAGATTTTTATTTTCTGACAAGTTTCACATTTTTTTACAAAATTTTCCACATCTTTAATTAGATTAGGCCAATTATATTTTTCTTTCACTCTTCTAACAGTTTCATTAATTCCTCGAAATGTAAATTACTTTTACCGGAATGATATTGATCCATAATAATGGGTATTTCGTATTTTTCGGGGGTTCTTGTCAAATTTTGGCATACAGTTATTTTTATTTCTTTTTCAGCGAATACGAAAGAATTTCCAGTATGGGTAATTCTAGGTTATTTTCGACGTAATAGATTTTTGAAAGATCCATTTCGTTTTGTTTTTTATAGAGTACATAGAACAAATGTTCATTAACTGCATCTGGATCGTATGGCAATGCAAGTATAACATATTTTCTATCTTTTACGGATTTACTTGATAGAACGTTAATTGCATCGTTGAAGAAATCGGCTTTTTCTTCAAAAATATCTTCAATAATTTTATAGTGAAGATCTTCTAATTTATTGTGTCGAAAAAATGTGATAATATTTTTGTGTTTTCTGTCCAATAGTTGACTATTGTCAAATTTAATTTTTGAGTAATCGATCAGAGATTGGGTTTGATACAAGTGTACAAATGTGTTGAATTCATCTTGTATTTTTTGGAATGAGAACTCTTCATTCTCCTGCGCTTCTCCGGTCCATTGTGTCTCTGTTGGTTCTTCAGCGTTCTCCTGCACTTCTCCGGTTCCTTGTGTCTTTGTTTTTTGTTCTTCTGGTGAAGTATCCGGGTTTTCATTTCCATTTATAGCGATTATCGAGAATTTTGATTGAAAATTCGCGCATTCTTTGAAATGATTGATTTTGATACGTGATAGGGCGTCGGCGTTCTTATTTATTTTGCCGGGTTTATACTCTATCTCGTAATCATATTCCTCTAATTTGAGCCGCCAACGTGCCAGCCTACTACCTGGGTCTTTAATCGAAAAGAGCCAAGTCTATGGTCAGTAACTAATTTGAATTTTCTGCCAAATAGGTATGGTCGGAAATGTTTGACGGACCAGACTATTGCCAAAAGTTCTCTCTCTATTGTAGAGTATTTGGTTTCGGCACTGCAGATTGTTCGGGAAGCATATGCCATTGGAAGATCTTTGCCTATGGGTCCTTGTGAAAGGACTGATCCTATAGCAAATGCACTTGCATCCGTTGTTAAAAGGAACGGTTCTTCGAAATTGGGATAAATCAAAATGGGACTAGTAGTGGGAGCGGATTTCAACTCCATGAATGATTTTTCGCATTCTGGGTCGAAATAAAATTTTACATCTTTTTGCAAAAGTTTTGTTAGGGGTTTAGATATTTTTGCAATGTTTGAAATGAAGCGATGGTAATAGCCTACTAAACCCAAAAATTATTTAATTTCTTTTGGATTCCTTGGTTGTAGAAAGTCTCTGATGCATTCTATTTTTGATGGATTCGGCTTGATACCATCCTTCGTGATGATATGACCAAGGTATGCAACTTCCTTTCTTAGGAATTCGCATTTGTCAGGCTGAATTTTTAAATTAGCCTTCCTCAGTCGTTTGAATACTTCTGTAAGCCTTGAGAGGTGTTCATGTATGGTTGGAGAATAAATGATAATATCATCCATGTAAACGAGGCATCGTTCATTTTGGATACCAAGAAGAATGTTATCCATGACGCGTTGGAACGTCGATGGAGCGTTCTTCAGGCCGAATGGCATACGAATAAACTCGTAGTGTCCATTCTCCACAGAGAAAGCTATTTTGGGTACATCTTTCAAGTCAATTTCTATTTGGTGGATGCCCGATGCAAGATCGAGAGTCGTAAAATACTGACACTTCCCAAGTTGGTCTAGTAGGTCAGAAATATTTGGTAGTGGGTACTTGTCGTCAACTGAGAGTTCATTCAGTTTCCGATAGTCGATAACGACACGCCACTTTGGTTTTCCAGAAGCGTCCAATTTTTTGGGGACAACCCAAACAGGGGATGACTAAGGAGAAATCGATGGCTGAATTATTCCTTGTTTCAACATTTTAGAAATTTGGGTTTTAACTTCTTCTTTGTGGACTTGGGGATACCTATACGATTTTGTGAATACAGGTTTGGCATTATTGGTTTCAATTGTATGTTTAATTTCGTTTGTGAAGGTAAGATCATCACCTTCTAAATAAAAAATGTCCGAAAATTCCATACGTCAGTTATCAATTGGCTTTCTTCGCCATTCAAATGATCAAGTCGTAATTGATTTTGAATTTCTTGGGTCCTATCGAATTCATTTTCAAAATTTTGATCATCAAATGTGTTGATGTTCAAGACTGATTCGAATTTTGATATTGGTTCAAGTTTCAAGTCTGAAAAATCAATAGTTTTTGGAATGGCATTTGCATTTATAATTGAAGTTAGAAAGTGCCTTTTTTCATCAATTTTAACTAAAGCGTTTGGTAGTCTGACTTTCTCCTTTTCCTGTGCTAACAGTATAGCATCAGTATTGGTGAAGCTACACTTTAATTTAAAAATTTGTTCAGTTCTGGGTTCAATTGTAATTTGATTAAATTTGGGTGTTCTCAAAATTTCTTCATCAGTTACTTTGAATAATGGAACAGTTTTGAAATTTGTTATTAGTTGGTTGTTTTTCAAATCAATAATACAATTGTAGTGTTCGAGAAAATCGGATCCAAGTAAACCATCAAATTCGATGTCAATGTTATGCACATAAACTTTATGTGGATCATTGTCTTTGAAATTTATGAGGGTGGATTCAGTTATTAAAATTTTTTGGTCCGTGATTCCCTGGACTATAACATTTTCAGGAAATCGGTGTGAATATTTTTCGCAAGTTTTTGGTTTAAATATCGAAATACCAGCTCCGGTGTCAATACGTATTTTGAAAGAGTTTATCAAGTCTTGAATGTAATAAAGATTTTTGGAGTTCATGGAGTAGAGCGAACTTACATGAAGCGTTGCTCCGGAAAGTTCAGATCGGGGTGGAACTCGTTCAGGTACATTGCTTGTATTTGAGCCTGGATTTCTGATGTTGGGTCGTGTGTTTGATTGAAATCTGGCGGATGATCTGGGGTTGGTAGTGCGAGAAAATCCTGATAGTTGACTTCTTCAAACTGATCATATTGATTTTGTTGGTCAAATTCATTGTACTGATCGTATTGACTATTATCAGTATAATAGTTTTCACTTTCTTGGCTACTAGCCGTATAGTAGTCACTGTTATCATCTTGATATTGTGAATCTTGGGAGTATTGATTATCTTGAAAATTCACACAGAATGTTCTTTGCTGACTGAAATTTGGGTTTCGTTGAATAACCGTGGGGCGGTTATTTTGTTGGTTCTGATTATGTGATGTTGGTCTTAACGATTGTTTTGAAATTGAGGTCTTGGCAGGTTATTTTGAAATTGGGGTCTTTGTTGGGTGTTTTGATGTTATGGTCTTTGCTGGGTATTTTGGAAATTATTTGGGGGAAGATTTGGCTGATAAGAATTTGGTCTTGAGAAATTGGTATTTGGATTTCGGCCAGAATTCGAGAAGTTCGGCTGGGTCCTTTGTCTCTGGCGACATTCATTGAACGAATGGCCAAGACGATTACAAAATGAGCATTTTGGGGTTTGGTTAGGTAGAGGTCTCTTTGAAATATTATTTTTATTTTGTTTTTGTCTGTCATGTTTTTGATTTTCGAAATACGAGAGTTGAAGTTCTCTTCTTATTCGCATCTGTGCTTCGAGCATGTCTCTGGGATTTCCAGCGCGAATTATTTGTCCTAATCTGGGTTCTATTCCCGTCAGTAGGGTGTTCAAAGTCATGATTTCAATGAGTCTTGATTGTGCGTGCTTTTGCTCTGCAGTAAGAGCTGTTTTTTGAATACATGCGTGCATTTTGGCATTATGCACTTGTAAACGGTTAAAGAAAACTAATGCAGTTTCGTTTGACAGTTGTTTCAATCTTTGTAGGTCTTGTATAAGGGATGTAAGGTCTCGAGTATCACCCAAATTGAATGAAAGTAAATTTCTGATTTCGAGGTAAGTGTTGGGGTTTCTGGAACTTATGAGCTGTGCAGCTCTGCCTCGAAGTTTATTTTTGATGCAATCACAAGCATTCAAGAAAGTAGTCAGAAAAATTTGATCACCTTCATATTCGGGAACAATTGAGAACACTTCTGATAATTTGTATGGTTCGATTTCAGGAACAGGATCCTGATTTTCGGCATTGTTTCTACATTATTTGCAGGGTTCTCCATATTGCTCAATAATCGATTCAACAAATTGTACATTTTGAGAATAATCGAACAGTGCGATTATTTTGCGGATAATTGAACAGTACAATTATCGAAAATGATTTTTTTGAATTGAGTCTGTGTAAAAATAATCACTCAGTATGATTATTTGAAAATATATGTATTTGTAAGTACGAGATGATTCTTTGTCACTTACAGTAATAGTTTCATGGGTGATTCGTCTTGTTCTTGAAGATGGTCCACCAGGGGCTCCACTGGATGTTCCTTCCGTGGTCTTCAAGTGATAACTCCTCAGCAAGTTCGTTGATTCCTTGAAGGATTAGGATCCACCGCTACCAGTTAGATTCTTCTTGTTCTAGCAGCGTTTAGGAATCCTACCGTCTGCGCCAGTTTGTTATATCAGTATTTCACTGATACACTTTTTAAAAAATTATACAGGGGTGGTACGTACCACCGTTATATTGTATACAAATTTATTGATATTAAAACGAATCTAAAATACAGACTGACTTCAATCGACTCGCAGGTCGTATTTATAGAGTTAATTATACACTGTCAGCATTTCCTTTGTTCCAGTGCAGGTGGTCTCTCGCTGGCGTCGTTAAATCAGCAAGTCTATTTTCACTATATAACATTCATAATGTATCATAACGTACTCCAGCATAATCCTATAGTCTAGCGGCTTATAGTCACTTTGTGGGAAGAATGACGGTAGCGAACGTTAACTGCTCATTGATGAACTGAGAAAAGAACTTCGTTATTGGAAAAGCTTGAATAATAATTCAACAATTACATTTACTCATCCATTGTTCTAAATTTTTTATAAATAATTATTTTAATGTCAGGTAGGTATACTTTTAAAAACAGTTAGCTCTCTGCAGATTTGAGTTTTTCTTTTTTTTGTGTGAAAATTTGAAATTTTTATACGGATTCATTTAAATTATTCATCAAATAACAAAATATTTTTGAATCAGGATTTTGTTAGTTCCCAAACCAAGGGAAACAACAAAGATTAGTAAATAAGAATATACACAAAGAGTAAATTTTTATATTTTTTCCAGGTCTGTGGTTCTTATTCAGTAGATCTGATTTTTTTCCAATTATTATAATTCACTAACCCAGTTCTATATCAAACTTTTTCTGAATTTTTTGAAACAATATTTGTCCAGTGTGATAATTCTAGTGCTTTCCACATTGATGGATAAAACTCTAAATGAGTTATTGCGAATTATTAGGTGCCAAAAGTCAACAGAACAGGTAGTACTTACAAATATGGAAAAGAAATTAGTGCCTGCATTAATTAGGAACTAGTGTCCACATTTATTGATTTAGATATCATACCTTGACGCTATAAAGTTCTATTTCAATTTGTTACTTCAACTAAACAAACTTGTGGTTGCTCGACAACCACATATATGAAATATTTATTATCATTTCAATGAAACTTCACCAAGAACATATTATAATCTTCCACAGTTTTGAAGAAGTCTATGCCAAGTACCGTTCCGTTTCTCCAGATTTCAAAAATATATTCCATTTCTCAGGTGAAACATGCCGACATGAGTTCTTGTTCAAAAAATTTCCTAAATGGATTTGATGAACTCAAATGTATTATAAAGATCAGTATACGCAGGTAGAAACTATATTTTTAGGAAGTGATAGCAATCAAATGAAGAGAAATTATAAATGAGGAAATAATTGCAGTCCTTGAATCTAATACATACACGATACGATACAAAACAAACTGATATGAGACTTAAGCCCCAGACAGAATGGAAGTTTGATGTAATGAGTTTTAAGTTTTGCGATTTTGGATATCAGTTTTAGAAATAAAACAGGATGCAAAACAGAATTGAAATAAAAAGCTTGATTTCTACAAATGAGATTGTCTGTAGGGCGTGATCAGAATAATAATGGAAGTGATAGTTTCGTGTTGAAACGGAATCTGAAATTATAAAAATTAAAACCAAAAACATAAATCCTCCATTGTCTTTCAGCCTTAAGGCGGATTTATCGGATTCATAATGCATATGGACATTTCATAAAAGTTCAACACACGGACTCAAATGAAATGATTTATCTATCCGTTTCATAATTTGTTATTGATATTCACATTCCATAATGCATAACTATGAAGTTCCCAACTTTTAACTTTATGCACTAATGAAGTGGAAAAATAAGTTATGCGCCTGCGTAGACTGAAAATTTGAATATGACAACATATTTCACTGAAAATCCCGTGGTCTAGAGGCACAGTGTTGTTTTGTCGGTGTTTTATTTCAAGAATGAGTATGTAGAATGGTTTTTTCATAGAAGAATTCGAAAATTTTTCTCGTGTTGAGAAATTGTAAACTGTCACTTGTCAATACTTATGCTTATTCATTGAAGAAGTAGTAAACCACATTTTTCTAATCACTTATGCATTAATGAAGTTCAAATATTTATGAATTGTACTTTAGTGAATAAATTAGGTTTATGCATCCACTAAATCCGCCTTTATTCTTAACCGAACTAAATTATGATCTTGAAACCATATTCATAGACGACACCAAAATGCAAGACGAAAGCGCTCTGTAATTGGTCTTTGTAATCGCAAGGAGTTTAAATGGCAAGAATTCCTATTGTAACGATTTCGAGACCGGCCCTGATCTAATTAATTATGCACCCTCGTTCAACTACGACAGCATATCCGCTGGCCCACACATCGCCGAGAACAAGCCGGAATAAAATCGATCGCTTCGATACTGTTCGAAGAGCCATCTAGATAAAATGTTCTATACTCCCGAATAATCGAGAGTCGTGGATGGAATCTGCTTGGGAGTATATAAGCTGGATAATCAGAGATAGACGGAGAGTGACGAATATAATAGTTCCAGAGTTCACAGATAGAGACGACACAGTAATAAATAAATTAGTGAAGTAAATGTTTTAGTAGAATAATTGTTTTAAATAGTGTTTTAAATAAATTAGGAAAATTTGTTAGTGCAGTTTTACTACAATTGGCGTCAGAAGTGTGGATGTTTAAAATAAATAAGTGTTAACGTGTTCGTCGCGTTGAAAAACTGATAGACATTTAACGCGCCTAATAGACAGTTAGTGACCCGTTGAACATTTGAGTGTTTGCAAAGTGGACAGTTTTGCACGTCGCGGGACAATAAACTGAAAACTTTTTGTGTGAAATAAATAATAGACTGATACTTCGGTTAAAAACAATTAAAGACAAAATGTTTCCGAGGAGAGTTCACCTGGTTGACCTTAAAGTTAGTGAATTAAAGCAAGAGTTAGAGGAGCGGGAGTTAGAAACAACTGGAAAGAAGGCCGTACTCCAGAAAAGACTTGCAGATATGGACTGATTGAAGAAGGAGAAGACCCCGAAACGTTCTCATTCGAAGTTTCTGGAATTGATTTGAGTTCCATAATGAATAAACTCTACGAGACCACGAAATCCTTGGAAGATAAATTTCTGGAAAATTCGAATAGTTTGAAGGAGGAAATTCAACAAAATTCGGTGAGTCTGGAAGATAAATTTCTTCAAAATTCAAAGTCTGGAGGAAAAGCGTCTAGAAAATTATGTCAGCCTGAAAGAGGTTCTAGAAAATTCGAAAAATCTAGAAGAAAAGCTTGAAGAAAATTCGAAAAGTTTAGAAGTGAAACTTCAAGAAAAGCTTCAAGAGAATTCGAAAAATATAGAAGAAAAACTTCACAAAAATTCGACAAACCTAGATGAGAAGCTCCTAGAAAACTCAGAAGGCTTGAGAAGAGAACTTTGTGGTGTAGCGAATCGAATAGGGACTGTTGAAGCAGAGATGGAGAAAATCAAAGATGACATGGAGGAACAAATAAAAAAATCAAGGAAAAATTCGGTGAATAGGAAAACCGAATGGATTCTGTACGCACCCGTGAAATTTCCAACAGAAATTCAATGCCGGATCTGAGTACGAACTTGGATGAGAAATTGCACTAGGAAAAACCTTGTTGCGTGCTGATAAATTTGTGCCAGTTAGGGTAATGAATGTCAATTATTACCCGGTGACCTTGAAGAAGAGAACGATTTTGGGGCACTGCTCGTCAATTTTCTCTGTGATTAGGAGTATACGTGGCACTATTAGCCAAGCCAGTAACATGCCAGCAGAATTGGAGAAGTTGGTTGCTATCTCGTCCAAGGACATGGGGCCAGCACAGAAGCCTAAACTGAGAGAACTAGTCAGGAAGTATCAGGACATCTTCGATACCGGAGTAGGCAGAGGCGGTGGAACAAAGGTGGTTCAGCACAAGATAGACATTGGAAATGCCCGACCAATCAGGCAATCAGCCAGAAGACTTCCTCTCGCCAAAAAAGGAGGAGGCTGACAAAATTGTCTGAGACATGGTGAAAGACGGAGTCATCGAGCCATCCGACAGTCCCTGGTCCTCTCCAGAGTCGTGTTGGTGAAGAAGAAAGATGGATCAACACGGTTTTGCGTAGACTACCGTCAACTAAACAACGTGACGAAAAAGGACAGCTACCCTCTCCCAAGGATAGACGACACGGTAGACACGCTGGCTGGATCTACGATTTTCTCGACCGATTTGAAGAGCGGATACTGGCAGGTAGAACTGGCCCAGGAAGATCGAGAAAAGACAGCTTTTACCGTCGGCTCTGGATTATGGCAGTTTACAGTTATGCCATTCGGCCTCTGCAATGCTCCAGCCACGTTCGAAAGATCGATGGAGACGGTTTTGAAAGTGTTATATATTCTCTTGATTGCAAAAGAAAAACTCGGTCAGAAGTTTGTAACAACTTTATAATGCACAACTACTGATGCGGCATACATAATACATAACCCTGACAACAGTACAATCCTATTCTAGAACATTTCAGAATAATCATAATGATGACAGCTAAAACAGTGCCACCTATCAACATATAATCTAACTGAGATATATGAGATAATAGTTAACTATACTTTGGATGACAATGAAGAAAAACAAAAACATGTGATTCATTAATCTTTAAAGAGATGTCACTACTGGTATCAATATTCAACAGAAAGGACTATCATGGAAGACGTTTCTGGTGTATCTCGTCGACATTATTGTAGTTGGCAGATCGTTCGAGGACCATGTAAAAAACTTGGAAGAGGTATTTCAGCGACTGAGAAGCTCCGGACTGAAACTGAGCCCTAAGAAATGTCATCTGTTCCAGAAAGAAGTACGATATCACGGCCATGTTGTCTCTGGGAAAGGAGTGGCAGTAGATGAGCAGAAAATCAAAGCTGTTAAGGAATGGCCCGTTCCGAAAGACATTCACCAACTTCGAAGTTTTCTTGGCTTGTGCACTTACTATCGCCGATACGTGCTGGGATTTGCTAATATCGCAAAACCACTGAAGGACAAACAAAGTTCCAGTGGTCAGATGAATGCAAAGATTCGTTCAGGAAGTTGAAAGGAGCTTTGATCAACGCACCAATTCTGAGCTATCCTCTTCCGGACGGAAAATTCATTTTGGACACGGACGCAAGCAATGTAGGACTTGAAGCTGTCCTGTCACAGATCCAGGAAAAATCGAAGACCATCTTGGCAGGAAATAGCCAGTTGTTCTCCAGTCATCAAATCTTATTGGTCCCCCTTACCCTCGACAATGGAGTCCTGAAACGCGTGTTGGAGACTGAGGATGGTGGAGAAGACAGACAACAGATAGTAGTTCCCAGGAGCAGGAGACAGGATGTTCTCCGTGAAATTCATGATGGGGTCAGCGGAGGACCTGGGAGTGACGAAGACCCTCCAGAAAGTTAGGCAACGGTTCTACTGGGCCAATTGTCAAGCTGACGTCAAGGACTGGTGCAGAAAATGTGCTGTATGTGCTGCCAATAATGGGCCTCGAACAAGACCTAAGGCCCCGATGCGCTAGTACAATGTGGGCAGCCCATTCGAAAGGATCGCCATTGACATCGCTGGCCCGTTCCCACAATCTGAACACGGGAACAAGTATGTCCTTGTGGCGATGGACTACTTCAGCAAGTGGGCCGAAGCCTATGCCCTGCCCAACCAAGAAGCCATCACTGTTGCCGACGTCATGGTGAAGGGGTGAATTTGTCGATTCGGTGTCCCGTTAGAGCTGCATTCGGATCAAGGCAGGAATTTCGAGTCAAACCTGTTCCAGGAAATGTGTCAGATGCTGAACATCCGAAAGACGAGAACCACAGCTCTACATCCGCAGTCAGGTTACCAAAAAGCGTTTTCGAGATAAGCCGTCTTATGAAGATGTTTGGAAGAGCCTTACGAGATTGAGAGACACGATGCTGGACCAGAATATTGTGGACCTGGCAGTCCAAAAATTGGCCTGTGGGCTTGATGGGCTGGACTGGAGAGTGATAAGGAGCATGTTGGAGACAATATTCAGATCCAGCGGCATCAACATTCTGGTGTGCTGCAACCATCTTCCTCGACCCAAGTTGAAGACTGTGGAGTGCTACTTCCATCGAACGTCCAGGTGCAGATATGGAAAATCTTGCAGATACCTTCACACTCCAAGAATGACGTTTCGGGGCGAAACGTCTTTAAGAAGGGGGCAATGTAACGATTTCGAGACCGGCCCTGATCTAATTAATTATGCACCCTCGTTAAACTATAACAGCATATCTGCTGGCCCACACATCGCCGAGAACAAGCTGGAATGAAATCGATCGCTTCGATACTGTTCGAAGAGCCATCTAGATGAAATGTTCTATACTCCCGAATAATCGAGAATCGTGGATGGAATCTGCTTGGGAGTATATAGGCTGGATAATCAGAGATAAACGGAGAGTGACGAATATAATAGTTCCAGAGTTCACAGATAGAGACTGACAGTAATAAATAAATTAGTGAAGTAAATGTTTTAGTTTAATAATTGTTTAAAATAGTGTTTTAAATAAATTAGGAAAATTTGTTAGTGCAGTTTTACTACACTATCCACAACAGTTCCCAATAGGCAATCTGCATGAACCAATCAGAACTATCCTGGCCAAGGCGGTATATTCGAATCAATGCTAAGGCGATCCAGAACACGTGACCACCGCCGTTTAAAAATGGCCGCTGAATCACAAACACAGTGGTGGGATTCTATAATTATGTCTCTTTCTCTCCCATGAATTAAACGATAATGACATCTCACTTATTTGATCAACTATATAATTCTATGGTACACGGAATACCACCTCAGGTATACTTCCACATTTGATAACAGTGATAACACAACAGAACATCCTGAAAACAAACAGAAATAAAAATTGGAATCACATTCCATGGAATCGAGCATCAAACCTTTCTAATTCAGTATAGAAGCAATAACTCAATTCAACTCCAACCTCCGATAAATATTAACAACAGAAAAAGAAGAGAGACTCAAAAACCACCATTCAATACTTTATAACTCTAAAAAAATTAATTAAACTCAGGTTATTAAACCTAGTAAATTAATCATAATCAGCAAGTAGTTTTGTTTACAATCCAGAAACCATTTTGAATTTATTTTGACAACATCTTGGAATACTCTATAGTAGTCCCAAGTTTTCAACTTGGATAGCAAGGTTAGTTTGGTTAGGTAGATCATGTTCCCTTTTTTTTAATTTTTAAGCCACAAAAGAAGGGAACATGATCTAATTTAACCAAACAACCTTGATATCCAGTTGATCCTCAACGTAACTAAATTAACGCAATTAAAATAGAGTTTTGATTGGTCCATGCCGATTGCCTATGGAGAAGTGTTGCGTTTAAAAAGGCAGATGCAAACTGAGTTGAAAATGCATAAGTTGTTAGCAAATTCAACCTGGGGTGGGATTCTGTGTACCATAGAATTCTATATAGTGTGAGATGTCATTATATCGTTTAATTCATGGAAGAGGAAGAGACATAAGTGTCGACTATAGAATTCTATGGTACACGGAATCCCACCCCAGGACAATCGAATGTTTCAGAAGCCAGGAACATAATACTAGGTCAGGTCAGTCCCTGGACTCCGATGATTAGAAATGTTTTATAGAATCGAAATGTAACGTCATAATCGAAATATCGGTGCTATGCTTCCCATTTCTAAAGTTCGAATATGACGTCACATTCTCGACACATTTCGATGCTATGAAACATTTCTAATCATCCCACTGCAAAACAAATTGTCTGGCTCTGTCTTCTGACATGACAAATTAGCCAGTGGGAGCACCGAGTAACTCTGGGTAGCTTCTAAAGTGATCTGACAGACTACGAAAAAACATGTTTTAATTATCCCCCATTTATAAAGTCAGGTGAAGTTCAGTTTAGGAGTTACAAGCTCCACTAGATGCTCCTTCCTGTGACGACTGGAAAGCGGCTATTATTATACTCCCTTGCTTGAATCTAGCCCTAGAAGCGTTCATTGAATCATATAATTTTCACCTCATAGTTGTACCAGTTTATCAATCATCAATTCTCACTACAGATTCAATAAAATTCACATAAACAGTGACTAATATCGTGGAAATTTCAACGACCACAATAATTACCATGTACTTTTAACTAGTTCTCAAACTCAATACCAGAGGGAGAACCCCTTGTGTTCCTGAGTTGAATTTCTAATAGTACTCACTCAACTATCTCGGTGATCCCGTGACTAATCAGCATTTGATCGCTCCGTTCGCTATCACAAAACTGAACGCATCTAACGAATTGTATAATAGCCGTTTTCCAATTACATGCGTGCCCATGCAGGGTTTTTGAAGCTCGGGCTGATTAAACGCTTTTTACTCACGTTTCTATCACAAGAACATATTTTATTTGATTCTGTTATCATTTTGTCAATGCTGGAGTAATGAGTAATGAGAAGAAGATGCAGTGAAAAATACTTTGGGATTATTTGAAAAACTCAATAGAGCATTACTTCAGGATTGACAGAATTATTACATAACCAAATGTTTTTGTAATAGAAACGTGAGTAAAAGGTATTTAAACCATCCGTGCTTCAAAAACCCTGCATGGCACGCATGTATTTGAATCGGCCTTTAGCCACTTTATAATTGCTTCATGGAGTAGCTCCGAATAACTTCGGAGAGCTCCTGAAGTAATTTGTCAAACCACGATAAGTCATGTTCTAATCAAATGATATTTATAAAGTCAGGTGAAGTTCAGTTCAGGAGTAAGAAGCTCTACTGAGTGCTAGTCCCTGTGGCAAATGAGCTGCTTTACAATTGCTTGGGGTAGTAGCCCCCAGTGGAGCTTGTTACCTCTGAACTGAACCTAAAGTGAACCGCACCTAACTTTATAAGTAGGTTTTAATTGGAACATAATTTGTCGTGATCTGTCAAATCACTTCAGGAGCTACCCGGAGCTCCTCGGAGCTACTCCCTGTGGCAATTGGAAAGCGGCTTTGGGAAGCGGTTATAGGTCACGAGTTACGTCCCATGTATATTTGAGAGACTAGATTTGATTTAGATTATGAATAACTAACGCCTAATAATTATTTATGAAAAATTGGGAACAATTGATGGATAAATCTAAATGTCAAAGTAGAAGGTCTTTTCTTAGTACATCAATGAGCAGGTAACGTTCACTACCATCATTCTTCCCACAAAGTTACCGCAAGCCCATAGACTATAGGATTATGCTGGAGTACGTTATGATGCGTTACGAATATGATCGCTTGACGTTATGATGCGTTGATGTTATGATGACATGAGTTTCTGATAAAGTACGTTATGCTGGTGTATATTATGGGGGACACCTAATGCATCATAATATACAGTACAGAAATCGGATCACACAGAAATATACACCATCATACCGTCAAACGACAGAAATCGCACTGGTTCATATATTACAAGACAGAAATTTACAGCAGCATAATATAAAGTTTCATAACGTAATCCATCACAATATACACCATCATAACGTACTATTTCCTAACGTACTCCGTCATAACAACAAAGCATCATATTATCAATGCATCATAAACTCAAAAAATCATAATATCATTCTATCACAATAACAACGTATCATAACATAACGATCATAACCGTATTCGGTAGAATTCGTAACGCATCATAACGTACTTCTTCAGAACGTATTATATCACAACGTAATGTATCATAACGTACTTTTTCATAATCCTATAGTCCATGCGCTTGCTTACACTATGTGGTAAGAATGACGGTAGTGGAAGTGTTATACTCATTGGAGACCTAGAAGAGATATATGATATTTGGGAAGATTGAATTGTCATTGAATTATAACGTATTCATTCATTGGTATTAATTTTTCATAATTCTTCATTATAATATTAACTGAAATTTTAATGCGGTTGGCTGCCTTGGAGTCCCACAGAACTACTTGCAAACTAGGCTGAATCCGATCTGTCATTTGTTTTTGGTTATCGAAAATTAATTTCAGAATAATTAATTTTTCACCATACTTTTGTTAAAGTTCCAAATCGTTTAACACGATACATTCTGATCATTAAGATCGAATAGTAATTGTGATGAAGAATTATTTTGTGTAACGAAACGTGATAATATAGCAAATTGAGGATCAATCAATAATATTTTGGAGATGGTAAATAAGATGTTTGGTTCCAAAATCAAGAGTCACAATATGAGCAGAATGTAAGTAGTTTCATTACATTATTAAAATAATTCCCACTTATATTCAAATAATTATTATACCGAACTCTATATGAATAGTTTCATTTTTTTCCGTTAACCAGCTGTTTCGAAACATTATTTATTTCGTATTATATATAAATTCATAAGGCTCTTGTTTACCTTCCTAATGGACAAAACGTTTCTAAATAATTCATTGATTGAAGCAAAAGAGATGAAAGGTCAATAGCACAGGTAATGAGTAGATGTCGTTTCAAAAGAAAATTTCAATTCCTAAATCGATGAGTTTTGATTAGTGTCTAAACTGCACACAGTAAACAGTCCAGGGTGACCATTCAATTAGCTTTTTATATCATGACATGACTCGCAAGAAAAACTGTCCTGAATTAAAAAAAAACATCTAAACAACCACCGAATTCAACTTTTCAATGCTCGCAATCACATACATAACACTCCATCCAGCACATCTGCTAAATGATACTAAAAATGTAGGTATAGGAATAACTTTCAACTTTCTTTGGACAATTTTAAAATCTTGGTCATACTTTTAGTTCTGCTCCTAAAACCTCCCAAGGTAAAATGCAGTACGTGTGAATTGTGTTCTGACGAAAGGTTGATTGAAGAGGAAAAATTACCCACAAAGCCTAATAGAATATAGAAATAATTTCAAAGAATGTGCCACAACAATCATATGTGAGTAAAATTTGTTTGTTTCAATTTGAACAATCGGGCATATGTACCGGAGTGATAACTAGCAAGGTGGCATTGCCAGCAAAATGGACAGGGCAAAACACTTTGATGAAGTCGTACTCGGCAGCGTAGGGGTATTCATGTGATCACATTTATTTTCGACCGTGTTTTTGAAATATTTTTATATGATCTTGCTAGGGAGATGAGAACCCCTTCAAAGTACTATGATCAATAACCATAGAGGAGACTGTATCTTTTCGTCAAACTAATAAAAAACATGAATCATGGTTTTGGTATCGCTTATGAATATTTTGAGACTTTTAAAATTTTATCTGTAGCATTCATTTCATCTTCCGCCCCTCTATAAATTATGGAAAACATATTTCTGATGGCTTCTATTATCATCTAACTGAATTTTTTTTCACAGAGAAATATATTTTCTATATTCTTCGTCGAAACAATCCTGACAAGGGTATATCATTATCACCCGGAATCATTTTTTCAATTATTTCTTGAGGGGTGGAAAGAGGTTTAAATAAATACTTTTAAGTTAACTTTTATATTCAACGAATTCAACACCTCATATTTCAATATTATACTTGAAAAATATCCTAACAAAATGATAATCAAAACTGGAAATAATTTTTTTATTATTTCTAGAGTGGTAAATAAGGGGACCAAATAAATGTCAACTTTCACATCCAACGTGTTCAATGCTCAAGTTTTCATTATTCGTTTTGGCAGAAACCCGACTAAACGGCTTTAGAAACATACTGAACAGATTTATTACATCCATAAGAACACCGCTATATATATTTGAGTCGTGGCCTTGAAGAATATTATTTGTATTTGGGATGTATATATGAAATATTTGTTTAGTGTTGAAATGACCGTAGGGTGGGAAATATAGCGTTCTGAAGGTTACAGAGGTTTTCATCTCTCCAGAAAGTTAACATAGAAATATTTCACCAACATCGATGGAGACAAACGTGATTAAATTAATTCCGTTTACGCTGCCGCGATACCGAGCATGACTTTATCGAAGGGTAGCGCTATCAATCTGTTTGGCAATGCTGTCTTGCTACTTTCACTCTGGTAACAGGTAGCATAGGTATGTTAATTTGAAATAGAAAACATCTTGTTCTATGAAGTAGTTGTATAGCATAAAGAAGATATGATAAACAACTAGATGTCATTATGGAATCACTTGTTTGAAACAACACATATATCCAATCTACTTTTGAATTTGAATTGAACTGATATAGGTATTTTAGAGAAAAGTTACTAGTATCTATATACATGTTATACCATGGATGTTTCAAGAAATATATCACTCTAAGTCGTAAATATCTAAATCAAAATGTGAATATATATAATAAATATGGTTTTATTTTATTTCATTTCAAAAAAGAACATTTGAATTATTTACCATTGACTTATATGGAGGAAGATATCCAACTAAAGTTGGTTACACTCCTTACGAATAACTTTCCAATATTAATTTTAGTAATTTCAGTTTTTCAAATTCCTGTAGGAAATTAAAACAGCATGGATTTGCTCAATAATAACTACTGAATTTTTTTCAACAAATATTTCAGTATAACTTTCATGTATCAAATAGTTAATAATAAATACTGTAGAAATAAAAATAAGTTTTTGATCCTAATTCAAAAACACAATAAATAATAATCTGTTTTTCGTAACTAGATTCCACCTATTGCTAAAAATGGAACTGGGATGAAGAACGTGCCGCAGAAGAATGCATCAAACACTACAAAACTCCGAGTTGAATTGTCCAATGCAGCATACCTACCTATCTAACACATAGGGAAGACGTAGCCCTCACCTTTTAACGTGTGATGTCATGCACGGATACTCAGACATACGTATTCCTCACATCAAGTCAACCAAAAAGAGGCCCTTGAATACACTCTATCTAACTTGAGCTCAGATCTCCTTGACTCTTGAGGTTTCATAGAATTTTCTAGGGGACTGTGTTACTACTTCCGCAGGTGGTTCAGGCGCCGCCTGTTCTTGAGATTTACCTATTGCCGAATATTTTTGCACAATGATACTATTCGCTTCATTAGTTATTAGTTGACTAAAAGAATGTTTGTTAAAGGTATAAAAAGTTTTAGTGTCTTGAAAAAGTTGTTGCTATTCATCCATGAAATATTCATTTGAAATGTAAACTTCCTAGAAATTGTTGAACTTATGGTAAAAAGACAAATGTAAAATAGCTTTCAATCATAAATATGATATCAAATGGTATAATGGGTGGAAAGTGTTTTGACATTTGTATGACAAATCATATCTTAATCCTGTACAATGATGATAGAATTGAAATAAAACACGTTTATTAAAGAAAAAACCTTTATTTTATTAAAATATGTGGAGGAGAAAATGTGGCCACCAACTCCATATTTCAATTAAATACATTTTCAGCAAGTATGGCAGAGGTAATTGAAAATACAATTTCAATACAGTTATAGTTTAGATTCAGCTTTTATTTTAATACATTCATATAATGTGTTACTGTGTACATTGAATTAAAGATGGTTTTTGATCTTCCACAGCTCTTATATGTGTAGTTTAAATATTATAATTTTGTATTAAATGTGTAAAATACAAATACATACTTAACAGTCCATGTTTTCAATTATATGCTAATAACATAATAGGCTGAATCACACTGTATAAGTAATGTAAATGATTTGAGTATGTAGATATGAGGTTACTTGAATTTCAACCTAGACTTGATGAAAAAAATTAAAAAGTAGTTGCAAATTTATTTGCGAATTGGAAATATATTACTATTGTAGCATCCAAATAGATCAATTTATTCTAGTTCTATTAAAGAATAGGTTATACTGATGTTCTCAAATTGAACGAGACAAGGAGAGGATACTTAAATAAGACCAACTGATAATAATTAATGTCCAGCGATGAGCCCATGGCGGTAACAGAATTTGTGACGTGTTTTGAGCAGTGAAATGTAAATATTTCTGGATATTATGCCAGGGGATATTCATTAAGAGGGAGCTGGGCAATAGTAAATTGGCCTTATTTGGTATTGGTTTAACATATATACAACAGAGTAAAATGTATGCTATCTTCTACGCCACTAAAATGAGTTCTTCCATACAATTCAAATTAAAAGTATTCGACAGTATGTATGTGAGTTGTTATTCTGGTCTAAAAAGATGAAGTTAAGTACCCCATCTATTAGGAAAATCTGTACAAAAATCACAGTTTAAAATTGAAAACTTCAAAGAATGTTTACTATATATAAGTACACAAAATTTGTAATTAAACAAACAACATATTAAGAAATTACTCATTCTGAGAAACATGATTTAAATTTTAAACCAAGTGAAAGCAAAACAACTGATAAACCAACTACTATTAATTTCTATGATCGACAATAACTGTATTATGACAATTTTCATAGGCCAATTATTATGGTTCTCAAGCAAATTTCAGGTGTTTTTTAAGATATTCAGAATTTAATAAACAATATGTTTGCTTGTATCATCTTTCTTTAGTTGATAGTAACTGTCCTATTGATGGTCCAGTACTGCACATCATTATAATGTTGGAGTCTGCTACCTCTGGTGGATTGGATACTTCGTTTGACTTTGGCTAGCTTGCTTACAGATATAACCAAATTGTGTATTTAGATGTGCCCTTCAGAAATTTCATTTAAACGATATTTAGATCTCTCTATTTCTCCATGTTCAGACCATTGGCCTTCAGACTCTCAACATATTTTCAGATTTAGATGCTTGATTTTCCAATGTTTCTGAAAGAGAAATAGTTATCAAAGTAGTAGATATCAGTGGAATGATCCGCAACCACTATATAGTATTTATTGGGAATGTTGACATCACATGTCAAGTCCATGTCTGATAGGAGTATTTTTAGATAATGAAGTTAATCCATTGATTCATAGGACTATTGTCATTAAAGAATGCTCTGAAATAAGATGCATATTTTTGTAGAAACCATATATTTTGAGAAATTCTTGAAGGTATATTCTGTTGTAAACTTTTCATATTTTTTATAGACATAAACAAACTTTTAAAAATCATTGCTCAAGGCTGAACATAACAGAATATGAGATATCTGCTGAGTACAGTGCATTCTTCAGACTCAATTATAAAATCTTGAAAAAAGTGAATTTATCGAATATTTAAATTTTTTATGGCCTTATTTAAAATTGGTTGGAAACTAAATTCCTTCCTTTTTGCAAAAACTAAGTGAGGTTGGTGAGTATTTTGATTAATTTACATAAGTAACATACCATATTATTGATTAATTTGTCACTGCTTCAGCGAGTTGCATTTTTCTATGCAAGCATATCGATGTAGTTAGTATCAAACACCACTTTCTAATTCAAGAGTTGGCCCTGGATTAATACTGGGTAAACATTATCAAATGGGCTGATCTCGGATTTTTCGTACCTGCTCAAACCTGGCCACAACGTTTTTGGTTTAACTGAAACAAAAAATACCTACATGCTTATTCAATATTTTTTGGGAAAAGCGGTTGTAAACATATAAATATATACTTACGTTGAAAGAGTGTAGTCAGGGAACAAGCGAAAAATTGTGCTCCTCATTTCATCGGAATTCATAACCACCTAAAAGACTCGGTACCTACTTTTGAAATAAAATAACCGGACTTTGGTGGTTGGCCGCATTGTTTCAACAGAGTGGCTCAATCTTACTTATTATTATTGAAAAATTAAACAAAGCAATATTTTTTATATTCGGCTTTCTAAAGGCTGAAACACAATGGAAGTTTTATGTTTTTAGTTTTAATTTTCATGATTTTGGATATTTTTTAAGTGTGGATTCATGCAGCACCAATTAACAATTATCAATTAACAATTACCAAGTACAAGTTGAACTCCTTGTATTACAATGAATGCATTCATGCAGACAATTAACAATTATCAAGTAAGTGTGGATTCATGCAGCACCAATTAACAATTATCAAATAGCAATTATCAATTAACAATTATCAAGTAACAAGTAGAAGTTGACCAACTTTTATCTTTCTACTCATTGAACGAGATTTTCTTCTAGTGTGCAACTAGTACGCAGATGATCGTGGATTGGTCAGTATAATGACGGAAAGCATCGAAAATCAACAAAAAAATGCTTGAGTAGCTTCCATTTCAATGATAATTGTGAATGCACAAAATTGATTATGAACATTTGGAAAACGAATAGAATCTGAATGTTTAAACAGTTTCCACGACAAAGTGAGGTTAACTCAAATGGCACGGATCTGCTTTGTGCGCATGCTCACTTGTTCCTTGGTAATTGTTAATTTGGGTGCATGAATGCAGCATTTTCAATACTTGCTAATTGATAATTGTTAATTGATAATTGCTACTTGATAATTGTTAATTGGTGCTGCATGAATCCACACTAACAAGTAGAAGTTGGCCACCTTTTATCTTTCTACTCTAATTGAACGAGATTTTCTTCTAATGCGCAACTATAGTACGCAGATGATCGTGGATTGGTCTGTATAATGAGGGAAAGCATCGAAAATCAACAAAAAAATGCTTGAGTAGCTTCCATTTCAATGATAATCGTGAATGCACAAAATTGATTATAAACATTTGGAAAACGAATAGAATCTGAATGTTTAAACAGTTTCCACGACAAAGTGAGGTTAACTCAATTGGCACGGATCTGCTTTGTGCGCATGCTCACTTATTCCTTGGTAATTGTTAATTTGGGTGCATGAATGTCATTGTCGCATGCGACAAAATATTTCCATCTCTTTTCAATCCAAATTTGAGAAATGCGATGGATATATTTTGTCGCATGCGGGCCCAGAACTCATAATTATAATAATTATGTATTCTGTGGTTGTCGGTTGTCGTTGTTTACTACTTTCAGTCCTTTTTTCCGAGGGTTTGTAGCAGCTATCTTCTAGCAAGTACAAGAAAAGGCTTCGTGACTTAAAGTAAATAATCTGTCATATATAATTTTCGATCCTCTATGCAACCAACCATCATAAAATTATTGGAATTGGAGAGGCAGACTTTTTTGACCAATTTTTTAAGTTGGCAGTAATACCAATTCTGCGATTTTAAGTAGAAATGTTATTTTAGATTTGATTTTGTCTAATTCTTTCTTTTATTGTGTAGCTTTCTCTCCTGATGAAGCTAATAAAGATTAGCGAAATATTGAGATCAAGAACAAATGAGTTTCATTGGTAAACAGACCGCAAACCTGAGAATTTCCAAGTTGAGTTTGTTTATATACCTATAATATATAATATATATATATATATATTATTTACTGGTTTTGTAATGGTTTATTTTGATTGATTTTTGTATTGCCTGAGAATATTTATGTTGTTCAAAACCTACAACAACATACAAATTTTTCTATTTTTTCATTGCAAATTGCAATGTTGTAAATAAAATGTCGTTTCATCTCCTTTTTAATTACCTATCCCAAATTAGTACCTACCTAATGATTACAAATAATAACTGTGAAAAACATCAATATGCATGAATTTAAATTCAATGAAGAAGTTGAAAAAGAGAATTTGAACTTGTTATTAGAGTGTTGGTGAAATTATGCAACATCCCAATCTAGTTATTAATAATAAATTAAAGTATTCACTTCACCTCACATCAACACCGATATGCACATTTTGTTATCTAAGTGCATAGGTATACCTATTTGTGTTAAAATGTTGTGAAAGGGTTACTTGTGAAATTTATTATTGTGACACCACATGCAGTACATCCACTCATCTTGATTTATTTTTAAATAAAAAGAACTATTTTTTGGAAATCATTTTTATATCATTTTATACTAAATAAATGTTACTTTACCTAATATATGAAATAATTCGATTAACAGCCCAGGTTTTCATTATCATGTATCAAATAATAATAATAGCTTCATTGTCCAACACTAGAACCATTTAAAGGACAATTTATGCAGATAGTTACAATAATGTGCAGACAGTGTTTTAAGTAACAATATAAATCATTTTTATAGGCAAACCTTGGCTACACTAAAAAGTTCATTAATCTTGTTTATACTTATGTCACAGTATACAAATCTTATTATAGTTGTTACACATTACATATATTAGGGATTTATTTAAAATACCTATTGGTTCTAGCTCTCTGCTCAGTAAACTCTTTCAAATAATGAAGCAAAACCATTAACAATATAACTAGGATCACTAAAAACTGTGTCAGCGAAAAGTATGATTGCATTTCGATATTGTCACAAGCCATGGTGGCATGCAGGTTAAACATTCGCTTCTCAATCCAATCATCGATAGGTGTATGGGTTCGAACCTCAGCGGGGTCACTGGTTTCGTGCATGGCACCACGTTCAAGAAGGTGAGGGATAGGTCTTCCCTAGGTCACACACATCTCTCAAAGAGTTCTGAGTGTTGCTTGGAGATTATCTGGAAAATCTGTTTCAAGAATATTTTCAAATGTTTCTAGAGTTTTCACAATATTTCTCTCAATAACAGTAAAACACATCATATGAATGTCTGATTGAAGATTAGCACTGAGATTGTATAAACGAAATATGATGTTCAAACCGATTTGTCTGTAAATTCATCTAATTTAATGGAAAGTGGTTCGATGTTACTGCCATACTGCTGTATCTGTTCCGAGACTGAAAGTGAACTGGCTACATCTAATGAAAGCACTGAACTGATAAAAGATTTCCAAATCCTGTAACTTCTGCACTATCGACAGTGTCTAAACTTGAAAAGTATTGAAATCTTTAAACAATTACTGTTAGAAAATCCTGTAACCATTTTCTTCCAGATCGGTTAACATTTCGTTGCTTTGATGAACTAGTTTCTGAAAGTTTTTGAGATGGAATGACTCCTTTCATTAATAGTTTAAATATTTTGCTTCTTGTGTCTGGAAAATAACTGAATAGATTCACGCCAATTATTATAAACAAAATATATCCACCAGTTATGAAATCTTCCAAAATAAAGTATTCGCTGCAAACACACATATTTTAATCGAATTCCCAATGCTTTAAGTAATTTCTGGCACTTTTGGTTTCTGGGAAAAGAGTGCACGGACACATTCGCAGATAAATAATTGTTGCACTGCGGCACTGAACAACACTTTTTTGACCTACTAGTCATATCAAAGCTATGCTTTCTGCATTGAATAAAAAAAATCGAACCAAATATAGAACGACAAAGAAATAATCAACAATTTGTTAACATGAGATCTTATGGCACAATGCAGAATGTTTGTTTGACGTACACATTTCAAAATGTAAATGTTGCCCACTTCGTGGCGACCCCGAAAAACGCGATCACCATCTAGCGTTCTTAGTTGAAAATTAAGAGGAACTATTAAAAAACTGTAGAAGGTTCCTACTTTATACAAAATATTTCATGAAGTTTTCACTACCAAATATAATTTGTATTGTATTAACTATCCCGTTTTCTGCAACAGTCCAAAAATCAGATATTTTCTTTCCCTTTTCCAGTATTACCTATAGACGGTATCGAATCTAAAATTTAATCGCCACTTATTAGTTAGTAGTTTCAACACATCAAGTTGCGACTAACGAATATTGTTACTCAAACAATGATCTACGACCTGACTGGGAGACCAAGTCGTCTCCCATCGGATACAATCGTTATTCTATAAGATTGTCATAAGGCGGATTTAGCGGATGCATAAACATAATTTATTCACTAATGTACAATTCATTAATATTTTGAACTTTATCAATGCATAAGAGATTAGAAAAATATGATTTACTACTTCTTCAATGCATGAGCGAAAGTACTGGACAAGTGACAGTTTACAATTTCTCAACACAAGAAAAACTCGAATTCTTTGATGAAAAAACCATTCTACATACTCATTCTCAAAATAAAACACCAACAAAACAACACTTTGGCTCTAGACCACGGGGTTTTAAGTGAAATATGTTGCCATCTTCAAATTTTGAGGCTACACAGGAGCATAACTTATTTTTCCACTTCATAGTTATGCATTATGGATTGTGAATAAGTATCAATTATAAATTATGAAACGAATAAATCATTTAATTTGAGTCCGTGTATTGAAATTTTATGAATTGTGCAATGAAATTACGCATAAGCAATAAATAATGCATTATGAATCCCATAAATCCGCCTTTACTATCTTATTATACTATGGTTTGGTGATAATATTCATGTTCATAGTTTCAGTGTTTCAATAAAAGTTGACAGATGTCAGATGTTCTTTTACAGCCGTATTTGGTGATCGAATAGTATCACAAACAGAGATTCTTTGCATTATTAGAAGGAATTGATTCAAATTTGAATTAGAATAAAAATTAACACTACAGTTTTTATGGAATTTGAAAGATGATCACCACAATACTGTTTCGCGCTTGCTTAGGTTTACTAACAAATTTAAAATCCAAAAAGGCTAGCGCCTGAATTATGAGCGTCATCTAGTGGGGGCGCATTTCGTGAAAGCGTACAAAATAGTTATAATAAGCCCGTGGTTCACAGTCAGATAGCTTGATCATATTGCCTTGAAGTGACGGCATTTCTAGTAATTCGTTTCTCACAATTTGAGTGAGAGAATGTCACTTCAAAGCAGTTTGATCAATCTATTTGACCGTGAGCCATAGACTTCAAAATAATAAAAAGTAGTAACAGTTCTGGTCGATCCACTTCTAAATGAATTAACAACGCTTTCGAGCCTCTGAAACCCTATGATAAAAAACAGGTTACCATAGAATGTAAACCAAAGACATACAAGTTGTCAGTATAAGACCTAACTCAAAATATAAGGCCGGATATTGCAATCAATCGACATTCATTTATAATATATTACGTTACATTTCGGATGGCATCAGGAATCCATTTTTCTTGAAATTATGTCAAATGCGTCGATGAAAGCTCCACAGACTTCAACTATCACTCGTTCATCCAAATGCAAGATTGAATAGCACCGAATAAGAGTGTGAAACATTAATTAAATACATATAACTTTGGTGTCAAAGTAAAAGACTTCAACCAATTTCTACCCATGTTTACGATTTCCAAACATAGAAACGCTGGTGCTTTTTAATTGGAGAAATAATTAGGAATTATTATTATTATGATTATTGTATTCTATACTAAATGCTCTAATATTAAATATGATTAACAGTAATAGCATTCACTGATTTCAGCCGAATAGATAGGGCTTATGAAATCTTGCAATTTTTATCGCGATTTCTGTTGATTCCGAGTCGTAACATCTTTCTCAATTTGATAGAGAAGTATGCTCAACTTCCGCCAAGTACATACTCTACTAGTAGTTATTCCGATTCGAAAATATTTGTTCAGCGCATCGACTATAATACCATAAATAAATAAATAAATAAATAAATAAATAAATAAATAAATAGAGTTTTATTTTGCAAAGTATTCTTTCGTTTCTACACCAGGAATGATAAGTTCAAAACTCCCGCACACAGCAGCTCAATCTTCGCCCAGAGGGCTCAGGAGAGGAGAGGTTCGGGAGGACGCACTGAGAGCCGCCTCCCTTACTCCGCAGACATTGCTGGCTGCGAAGCGAGGGAGCGCTTGTGCCAAGGGGTACACAGGGTCCCGACAAAGGGGCGCTGGTAGCCTCCCCCGCTGGTGTTAGCGGAGGGTCGAGCTTTCCAGTCCATGGTGGTGATGGTGCGTATAATACATGCCTCCTGCAACGCTCATGCATGTCGTTCATGTTGAATTCAATGTAGATAATTCGCTTTGTCTGAGTTTACTCGGAGGTGGTTGTTTGCGTGCTGTCCCGGAAAAGGCTGATGCAAAAAAACCGGGTTGAAAGAATTGCGCCTAGAGGCGGCTTACTTCTCTACGGAAGCGGTTCTGCCCATCTTTCCTGAAAGATGGCCAGCGATTGATAGATCAGCCCACCGTGTTTGCGGGGCTGATTATCATGAATTCTGAGCCTGGTAAGGTCTCTAGTTAACGAACTCTTGGGGAGGTGAAACCTGTAGAATTTATCTGACAGGTTCTTAACATGTGTCGGGATGGAGTCGATGCCAGCAAGGGCGCGCAGCGCATCCAGACGAATGTATCTGTCGCTATTAGTGACTATACGGAGTACCTTGTTCTGCATCCTGTCCAGTCTCATAAACGGAGTCTTGGGCAGGCTGCAGAACGCTGGGCAGGCGTACAACATCGCCGGCCGTATGATCTGCTTATAAATCATCATTTTGGCCTCAAGCTTCATATGAGAACCTCTGGCTATCAGAGGGTAGGTGCGTTTTACCGCTGCCGCGGCCCTCTGGATAGCCAAGTTTATATGCTTGTGCCACGTTGTACGCTTGTCCAGCTGTACACCCAGGTATCGCACATTGGTCCGTGTGTCCAAGACTTTGTCTTTGACCTTCAATTTCGGAAGAAGTCTAGAAAATCTAAACTTCTTCGAGAAATTGATTGCCTCGGATTTAGCCGGGTTTACCACAATTTTATTCTCCTCGAAATACGGTAGGATTTCCCTGTCCAGACGGATCTGGACCTGCCTAGCAGCTGCGACGCTGGAGAACGATTGGGCATATATAGCGGTATCATCCGCGTATATAGCCGTCTTCGTTCTCTCGCACATAGGAAAATCATACGTATGCAAGGAGTATAAATGCGGGGACAGGCTGGACCCCTGCGGGACACCTGCTTCGACCGGAAACTCTGCGGATCTTGTGCTGTTAACCCTCACCGCAAAAGTTCGATTAGACAGGTAAGAGTTCACCAACCTTACCATGTACGAAGGCATACCTGCTCTTAGCAGTTTGCAAATTAGACCTTCTACCCACACGGAGTCAAAGGCTTTTTGCATGTCCAAAAGGACCATTACGGTATTCATCCCTCGGTGAGCCGCCTCTTTCACCTCGTGAACAACCCGGACGATCTGCGAAGTGGTCGAGTGACCTGCACGAAAGCCGAATTGCTCAGCGGGGATCATTTTGAGATGCTCCTCGAGGGACAACAAACGTTTAAGAAGAATCTTCTCCACAGTCTTTGCTACCACGCTCAACTGTGAGATCGGGCGATAGCTGTCTAGCTGGTGGCCATCCTTGCCCTGCTTCAGGATAGGGATAACCAGAGCTTTCTTTAGACAGTCTGGGTAGCACTGCCATTTGATGATAGCGTTGACAAGGTGCAACAACTGGACGAGGGACTTCCTCGGCAGGTTCTTGAGCAGGACGGCGTCGAGCCCGTCCGGCCCAGGCGCCTTATTCGTCGGAAGTCGTTTAATGACTTCCGTCAGTTCCTCATAGGTTGCCAAAATTTTTGACAGCCTATGAGGACCGATAGGGGCGGGCATAGATTGTCGAAAGTCCTCGGTTACCCGGGACCTCTCTCTATGACCGTCACTAACGTCCGGCGCCTTTCTATGCACGCTGGCGAAGTGCTCACCAAACAGTTCCGCCTTCTGAGGATCCGTCACTACGCGATCGGGGCCCCTCACTATGGCTGGGATGGGTTCAAAGCGCTTCGGGATGCGCTTCGTCATCCGCCACAGCGAATTGTCCCGAACGTCTAGCTTCTCCAGCTTATTCTTCCACACCGTATCGTTAGGGTCGTTAATAAGCTCGGAGATCTCTCTTCCTAGCCGGAGCATATCATTTTTATGCTCCGGAAGTCTTGTGGCTTGCCACTTCTTTCGGAGAGAGTTCTTCAAGACAATTAACGCCCGAACTTCGGGTGGAACAATATTCCGGTTTCTCTTGATCTCAATTTTCTTGATAGCCCGGTCGCGAGCGACCTGAATATCACGAATCAGCGCGAGGGTTACTCCCTCAATTCCATCACGAGGAATGCCGGACTTTATGCAAGTCCGGGCATTCATGACCCTTCGAAACTCGGCCCAGTCACCGTTTTTGTAATCATATCGGATCACGGGGGGAATGTCTTCCCCTCGATATTTCATACTAAACAGTACCGGGTCGTGATCCGAAGTCATCTCATGGATGGCCTTGAGTTCGCTCAGATTCCTGACATTTTTGTTGACTACCAAGTCAATTATAGTCGAAGTGGCTCCGTTCCAGGGGTAATGTGTGGGCTCATCAGAGTGCACAATTACCACGTCACTGCTGAGTGAGTATTCCCACAGCGTTTTGCCGTTAGCGTTGGGTTGTGACCCACCGCTCCACTCAGGACGCCTGGCGTTTAGGTCCCCGACCAGCAACACCTTGTGGCCAGTACTACACAGGTTGTCCAAGTCAGCCTGCGTAAACCTATCCCTAGGCTGATTGTATACCGCGAATACACAAGTCCCATCGGCCAGCTTGATGCCGACGTGCTCTATCGCGCTTCGCTGGGATGGGAGTGGCGTAAACGCGATACCATCCTTGACAAGGATGGCCACGCCCCCCCCCTCACTGCGTGAGGGCGGTCTTTCCGGACAGTGGTGAAGCCCTTCAGTTTGAACCTATGGTCAGCTCGAATCCAAGTCTCCGATATGAACATCAGGTCCAACTTGTGCCTGCCAATAAAGTCAATAATAAGCGGAAGCTTATTATTGACTGAACTGGCATTGAACATGCATGCCTTCAAACAAGGCTCAAAAATTATATCGCTGGCTGTCTCCCAGAATCTCCAGGGCAGCCATCGCCTTTTCCAAGGGTGATTTGGCCTGTGCCAGCCTGACGATTAAATCGCCCATGGCGCGGCACAGTTCACCGATGTTCAGCAGCGAACCAACCTGCTGTATTTTGCTCACCAACCCCACCATGTTCTGTTGTTGGCTTGCTGCTCCCTCTTGTCGGACTTGCCTGTGCACCGGCGACTGCGCTGGCGGTGTATACGGGATTGCTGGTAATCCAGCCGCTTGCTGGATTCTTCTCCCGACCTCTTCTGGTTTTGTCGGGGGAGCGCTCTGCTCCTGGGCCCTCTTGGTCCAAGCGTTGACCTGCGGCGGCGGGGCCGCCACGTACCTAACAGGGGCCGGCTTCCTGGCTCTTTCCTCTCTCTCCCCGAGAAACTGGATTCTAGCCTTGTAGACAGGGCATTCGACACTGCTTGCAGTGTGGGGGCCCTGGCAGTTGACACACACCGCCTGAACATCGCGGGGAAGCTTGCACTGTTTAGTGGCGTGGTTCTCCGCGCACTTCAGGCAGCGTGCCTCACGCTGGCAGTTCGATGTCGCGTGCCCCCATCGCTGGCACCTGCGACACTGCACGATAGCCCTCTCATTCTGTCGAGCCTCCCAAGATACGCGAATATGTTGTAAGACTCGAACAGTTCTCTGGAGCTGCTGCAGTGTCACGTTGCGTGGGGTAGTGATCAGGTACAGCGGTCTGTGACGCGTGCTCATCTTGATCATCTTCTCGACTGGGATTCCGTGGGTGTCAAGCATTTCCTGTATGAGGTCTTGCTGACTCACGTCCGAGTCGAGACCCCGCAGCACGAACGCGTGCGTCCTGTCTTTAGGCAAAGTATAGGTATGAAATTCAGTACCCGTGGATTTTAGAATGTCGATCATCTTAGACCGATCACTTGCGTTCTCTGTAAAGACCTGAGTCTCCTTGCCAGTATGCTTCAGGTTGAAGTCACCCTGGAGCTCAGACTTTAACTGGACCGTAAGTGATCGGTCCAAGTTCAATCGCCCCTGTATGACGATTGGGGGCAGCATTTTACCCTTCCTGGGATTTGCTGCCTCCTTTCGCTGGGGTTGGCCGGCAGGCTTAGCCTTAGGCCTTGGCCGTTGTTACCGTCCATCCGAAGAACGGTGCGAGTCCTCCGAAAGGGATTCATCCTCGTTAAGGGACTCGTACGCGTTCTTCGTGGGTACTGGTTTCTTACTTTCTACTTTCCTCGCTTTGACGGGAGTTTTCGGCTTCATGAAGCCCTCCTCGTCTCCGCTTGGTTTTTCGGGAAGGGGGGGGGGAAATTGTCTCTCACCCGTACCCTGTTCGGCGACCGTAGCAGCCGCCGCGTGTGCTGGAGCTTCTCGATTTCGGCATGGAAGTGTTCCTCATACTTCCTGGTGTAGAACTTCTCGATCTGTTGCTCCATTGCCTCCTGCATAACTCTTGACGGGAATTCACTGAGTGCCGTTGGCTTCTGGAAGTCAGTGTTCCTTAGCGCGTCGATCTTTTCCCCCACCTTCGCTACTATGTGCTTCCGGATGTCCCGGATTCTCCTCTCAATCGCCTCAATGGAATTGAGGGGAGGCTCATCGCGGGACTTCCGTCTAACTGGCCTTGGGCCCTTCGCTCCAGAGACAGAACTATCTGAGTCTGAAGAGGAGGAATTGGAGGCCTTTCGAGGCGAAACCCTCGCTCTGGCCTCGAGGAGCCTCTTGTTCTCTCGCAGCTGGCTCTCCAACTTGGCCTTCCTCTCTTCTTCCTCAGCTTTCTGTCTCTTTGCGTTCTCTTCCTGCTCCCGCCGTTTCCTGGCGGCTTCTTCGCCCTTTTTCGTGTTCATCCGCTGGATTGCTCTCTGGAATCCAACCAGTTGCGGGGGAGCAGGTTTGGTCGATTGGGCAGCGTTGGCGGCTTCCACCACACTTTGCGCTGTCGTGGCCATTTTCGAGATTTTATTTTGATTTTCAGTGCTAGCACTTGAAGTTCCGACGATTTCCATTTCAGTTTCAACATCCTTCGTGGCATTTACTATGTTTCCGGTGTTGTTGTCGCAGGGCAGGCTCGCCGCGCTCTACGATGATTTTTTTTGTGTATGGTCACCTTTAGTGAGCCATTTTTACACTTAATTACTCTCAATTTTCACCTAGAAGCCAGTCGAATAATATTAGATTTTTGCATTATATTCAGGTCACTAGTCTAGTCTCACCCTGTATGATGTAAAGTCCCAATCTCCACCCAGTGGAACTCCACTGTACGTAGTTTTACCGATTTACCGGAAATTCCTGACTAGTTTTCAATTTTATTAATTTGTGGCCCCAAACAGTCGAGCACCCGGTATACAGAACACTTAGAGCAAGGTTTCGACACGCTAGTCTCTTGTTGGGTGGAAAGATTCCGTGGCTCCATTTGTTTTCACAAATTATTTTATTTCAATTCGATTTCTCATCAGGTTGGCCAAATCGGAAAACGGGTATAGATTTCTCGGCGAAGGAATACGTGTATTTCTTCGGCGTTCAAGAATCACGTTGGTTTATGGTTTTTCTCGGGGCTCTCCGAATATCGGACCGCCCTAGGAATCGAGATATCTGAAATTCTGACTTTCAATATCTCCCTAGATCTGGGGAGTATTTAGTGACTTTTGTCAAATACTCCCTAGAAAACGCAGGTAACGGGACTTTAACGGTCATTTGCCCAAATCCCGCGCGTTTTCGCGAGCTATGGTTTTGTTCAGCCAAGGGCGACGCCCACTTTGGCCCTCTAGGCCAATGGGTGTCGCGGATTTAGCAGTCAGGATTGCATAAATATGCAAGCAGCGAAGCAGCAGACAGCCACTCTTTCTTGTCGAATTGCAGTGTAATAATCAATTTCGTGTTTCCGTTAAATAACTAACTTTTGTTTGGCATTGCCTTTTGTCTCTGCAATTCATCGTTTTGGCTAGCAGTTAGAGTCAGGTTCTCGGTAATAATAATTCAGTTCACAGTAGATTCATAACGTTTTGTTTCTATCTTAAAAGGGGTTAGACTCACTTGTACGGATTACAGGTGTTTTATTCGCGCTACGAAAGTACGTTGATAGGCAGTTTAACTCTCGAGCAATAATCAGTGTAAAGTGATCTTTTGCAACGGACACTTAGGGATTTAACTTCATCTAAGTTATTTCCCGACTTAATACCTATACGCGACGTTGACGAAAAATCCCCATCGTATGAAAAGGGGTCAGGCACCAAAACGAGATCTCACCTGATACAATCGGCTCGATCGTAGAGTTCCACGAAGATTGTATCGTTCGAGCTTAAATTCCTCGGCCTGTCAAGACATCATTAGCTGCGACTTTGTCGTTGGCGAGCCACATTTCCTGTGGTACCTAGGGGTTTCGCGTCCTTCCCATACCTATTTCCTGCGGCTGCTCTCGGCTTTTCCACCTGAGACAGTCTGGTTAGGCTCCGTGATCCTTTTACCCAAATCTCTGTCTTGGTTTTTGTCACATCCAGTTGTAAATTTTTGAAGTAAAATTTTTCAAGTTTAATTTTTCCTTTTTGGTGCTTCACACAATTTTGAAGTTAGGAAATTTTATTTAGATAGTTTTTCTAAACCGTGAATCCTTCCTCCCTCGTCCATTTCCCGGCGAGGTCTTGTTAGGTGTTAGGTTGGTTAGCTATAGGGTGACCCTTCTCATCGTCACACTTGAGTTGGGTCGACGCGAGGTCGATTTTAGTGCACTTCTCCTTTGCCACACACTTGCACACGCAAGTAGCCCGACAATACATTACAGCCGTAATTGTTTGTCCTTTAGAGCAATGACGAATATGAGATTGAGATCTCATATGCTCGCGGAGGAGAATACCCAAGCCGTGTTCGCCGGCGCTGGGCTTTCTCGGACACCTCCGCCGTCGGGTGACTTAGACGCCAGGCGTCTATTCCCCGAAGCGTCGCGACGCCTCGACGGAGTCGTCCCCCAGGTACGTACTACCGGGGAAAACCGTGAGTTGACGATGTCAACTACCTTGTCCCCGAGAAGTGTGCTAGACCAAGGTACTTTAGAGTCGAGCTTAGACTGAGGGAGGCAGCCTTCCCCGTCGGCTCAGGTAGATTTAGTAATCGATTCCGCGGGAGTTGTCACAACTCCACCTTTGGAAGCCCATTTCGAGCAATTCCGTTTAACGAGAAATGTTTCTGTTTGTAGGTCGGAGGGCTACTCAGGAGTCCATGCTGGCGAAGCTCGTGAGGTACGCCCCTTCGGAATGCGCCGAAGCGCTCCGAGGTCATTGGGTGTGCCTCACGCACCACAGCGGAGGCCACAGGTTATAGGTGTGCATACCCTAAGGGAACCGGGTGATGCTGAGGCCCTAGTGGATGAACTAGGGGGTGGTGGAAGGCTCTCGGAGGGAGTTGGGAATGCTCGCATTCCCATATCTCTCCAGGGGCGGGTTCAGCGTACCTCCCAAGGGAACACACATTATGCACAGCCAATTCAAGCAAATAGAGGCAGATTTCGAATCAGGTGTCGGCTGGGACACGGAAGTTGCCACCCGAAATCCCTGGGTGACGACGTCCTTGCCCTCCAGGTCACTTGGAGCAGAGCGGTGGGCGGCTGAGGATGGTTTCGGAGAAATCCGAAACTTTGCGGAAGCCGTCCATCCACACCGGATTACGAGACATTGTTGGCCGGAGATTTGGCATCCAGAACGGAAACCTGAACGCCGTTGGCTACGCCCACCGGCGATTGTTGAGTTTCGGCATTCACCACAATTTCCTCAACACTTGCAATATTCCGGTTCACGACGCTTACCGGTTTTTGTTCCTGTGTTCCTACAGGATGTTGTCCTACTCCGGGGCTTGCCCTTTGCCCAGCTTCTTTCTTGACTTTCTCCTCCTCGTAGAGCAGGTACCAGTCCTGTTTGTCGGGGCTGGTGCTCTTACGAGGGGGCGAGTTATTCCCGGGGTGGATTTCAGCTCTGATAATATGCGTGGTCGGGTGGCTCAGTGGAGACGGCGGGCTCGGTAACGGGTCGTATCTCGGCTTAATTAGCGAGGACTCGCTGCCTCGGAGAAGATCAGTGTTTCGAGGGCTACTCGATCCACCCTCTCCGCACTTCTCTTCCCTCGGCAGTTTGTCCCGCCAATTCTCAGTGTCATAAGCCGAACTCCACTGGCTCCATGTAGGCTGCTCGGCGTCGCAAACCGGGCTGGAGATCCTGGCTTCCAGCTGGGCTGCTCTGATCTTCCTTTGATATGTAACTATGGCGTCCATATCACAAGTGTTTTGGGAAGTGTGGTGAACGAATTTCCCAACACTTCCCAAAATTTTTGGGATTGCTCCTGTAGATGTTTGGGGCTGCTGTGCGTTGTTTGGCACAATTTCAGGATTTCTTAACAAATTTTTAATTTGGCCTAGGTCATTTTGTGGATTTTTAGCGTCTGAACTTTTGATATCTTCGAAGAGATTTTTCAATTTTCCTAAGTCGCTTAGGGTCGATGGAACGTGGTGGGGGGAGGGATGGTCCTCGTCCTTGTCCATTTCGTGAAGGTGGGGGAGGGGTTGGCTAGCTTCGTGTACATCTCCAAGGTGGGGGGAGGGTGTGTCCTCGTCTGTGTCAGGTTTCCCGCGCTTATCGTCCTGGTCCTCCTGGGGTAGAGCGGCAGGCGGCGACGTTGCCTGCGGGCACTCTTCCTGCAGTCCTTGTATCGGGCTGGTGCTACAACCCGTTTCTTCGATGACAAGATATTCCTCCATGGAGTGCAGTGGAGTGCTTGCTACGATTTTCGTTGCTAAGTCCAGGTTTTCGTTTTCGGACGATTTCTCCGGGTGTCCAGAGGGGTCCAGAGGTCGGCTATTCTGCGGGGTGTCGCCCCAGATGTCCAGTTCCGATTTTTCCCGAGAATGTGCAATGATACGTACAGTTCTGCGGGCTCCAATCTTTACCTCTCCGGCATTCACCACACTTTCCATTTTTGGAAAAGTGTGACCGGGGGATTTCGGGGAGTCATCAGGAGGGACAAAAACACCCCGACATACCTCTACGGACTCACCCGGGGTTTCTGGCGGTTTTTCACAATCTGGGACATTGATTACTGTGATCTTCTCCGGCGGACTGCCGGACGAGGAGGTGGTTGTCTCCACCAAGTTCACTGGAGTGTCACTATCACTAGGGGGGACGATTTCACTTGGAGTGTTTATGGCGGGATTGGCGACTGTGATATCCTGGTGGAGCACAATTTTCGGGGGTTTCGGCGGCTTCGGAAGTTGCTTCCGCTTCATACTTCTCCTGTCGCTTTCGCTGCCAGAAGTTGCCGATGCCTTATCATCGTCTCCAGGGCGTTTTAGGAGTTTCGGGGTTGCTCTGGCTCGTCCCAGGAACGGGCCTCTTCTGTTCTGAACTCCCTCAGAACTACTGCTCATGAGGGAGTGAAAACACACTTCCTTTCACAACTCTCGCTGACTTCCGATGCACTAAGTCAGTAAAGACGAAAATCGCGCGAATAGAGGCGATATTCGCACAACACCTCTTGCGCACGCGCAGGACTCTGGCAGCGGTTGATTTCTGCCTCTAGAGCCTGTAGAAGCACACGACTGACTCGTATGGCGGCCAGACGTGTACTACTATAATACCGGTAAGCTATTGTGAGACAGCCTTGATGCGCGCGCATCCAAATTATGAAACTTTACGTTCTGAAATATTACGTATTCTACTCATTACGAATATGATCGAGTACGTATTCTGTTCAATACGATTTCTGTCCTGTAGCGTTATGATACGTTGACTTTGTGATACGATGCGATTGTGATGCTTTACGTACATGATCTGATATCGTTTCTATACAGTACGTTATGAAATTTTACGTTATGAAAAAGTACGTTATGAACTTTTACGTTATGAAAAAGTACGTTAAGATGTTTTACGTTGTGAATTAATACGTATTCTGTATGTTACGATTATGATCCTGTAGCAATTTCTCTCCATTGATGTTATGATGGGATACTTTATGATGAATTGAATGGACCCTATATTATGTTGGTTTACGATTTCTATCTTGTACTGTTATGATCAATTACGATTTCTACCGGTTATCGTTATGATGGAGTACTTTTTTATGTTTTACGATTTCTTTTCTATAATTACGTTATGATATTGTACGTTATGAAAGAGTACGTTATGACATTTTACGTTATGACCAAGTACGGTTATGATGTATTACGTTATGATGCTTTACGGTTTCTATATTTTACGATTATGATCCTGTAGCAATATGATGCTTTACGATTTCTATTTTTGACGTTATGATTGGATACATTCCGTGGTGGTTGCGCTCTCAAGGGACAAGTTTTCTCGAAAGCTTCTATAACCTTCTTTGTTCTTCTTTCCATTTCCTCGTCCAAAAGCTCGGGCGACGTTAGGTCCTGTTATCCGCTTTGAGCTTAAAACGTATCATGCGATGATCGGACATCGCTATGTACTGAATCACTCTCCAGTTCCTTATGCTATCCTTAATTTCCCCCGAGACCACCGTTATATCAATAACTTCCTTTCGGATTCTATTGATGAAGGTGGGCTTTGTTCCTCTGTTTAATATCTCTAAGTCTGTCGTTGCCAAGCACTCCAGAAGAGCCTCACCTCGGGTGTTAATCCCGGTGCTTCCCCACATTGTATGGTGTGCATTAGCATCGCAGCCTCTATTACTAGAGTGGTAACTTGTTTTCCTCCGCGTATGAGACCAGACGCTCAAACCCTTGGGTTGGGACCTCGGCATCATATGGAAGATGCACGCTACCCACAATAACCTTAGTTCTGCTTTCACCTACCTTTAACTCAAAGAGCATCACGGTGACGTCTCTGGTCCCCAAGTGTGGCATTGGCGACGCGTTGAGTGCCTTTGACGCCATGATGCAGCTCCTCGGGTTTTCTTCCTCTCCTGCTCCGTGAAATATTTCGAAGCTGGCCTCCTTCAGTCCTCTTATTTTTGACCTGTATAAATATGATTCCTGTATTAGTATCAAATCTGCTAGGCGTTTCGTCAGGATGAGCAGCAGTTCAGCTGATGCATCCCGACTATGCTGCAGATTGACTTGACTCACCCTTATTTAATCCATTGCGAAGACTTCATGAATCAGAGGAGGCAACCTACTTCTTCTCGGCCTGCCCGGAGGTACCCGGCCCGAAGGAGGCAGCAGCTGCACCCCAAACCGTCACCCGACGCACTGTCACGGTGATAAGCTCGAAGTACAGCTCCCAACCTGAGTCTTCCAATAGTCTAGCTATCTCCCGGCTTACCCTGTAGATGAGGTCCACCCTACGGGTCCTCTTCTCGTCTCCAGTTGTTTCCAGGTACCAACACGCAATGCGCGATTCTGGAGAGTCACCATTATTCGCACCTCTTCCAGGTTCAACTCTTGGCTTCTTATCCAGAAGCCTATCACTTCCGGCCAAGGGGCTTCGGTTCCCCTCACCACTGTGAATGAGACCTGTGCCGGCGGTGACCAGCTTCTCAGAAGCCACTCCTCACATGTTACAGCCCGCGCAATTTTTTGGTTTCTTCTTATACCCATTCTTTTTCTGGATAGGTTCACCAACCTTATGGGTACCTGGCTACTATTCATTGCCAAACTTTTTGCCGAAATTAGGGGAATTTCCAACTTCCACCGATTCACATATTAGGAACTTTCCCACAATATTTTTTCTCAAGTTGTCCATTAGCACCATTTCTCGTCTACCTTCTGTTCTTCTACCTTAGCAATTCCTCCACATCCGTTAAATAATTTTTTTCTTCTACTTCAATTTTATCCCAGTTCGTAAATATATTTTTCTTCATATGACATCCTCCATTTCCAAAGTCACCAGAACGTTTTGTTACCACTTCTTTTACTGGATCGTCTATTTTCTTTTCATCCTTTTGTTTTTCTCGAGTTTTCTTTTCGTTCTTCAACTTCATATGAGTATTGGACGTTCCCTAATCGATTTCTTCTTTGTTGAGATCCTTGGTCGAATCATATATTCGTTATATTCTTCATAATAGAAGTCGTCCTCGCTCAGGTGCCCAAATTCTTGAATTTCCGCTTCTACATACTTATGCGAGGCTACCACCTTCAGCTTGACCTCTTCTATTTCTGTCAACATTCCCCTTTTTCTCCCTTTTTGTGGTTCCTCTTGTTTTCCCACGTAATTTGTTTTTTCGTCTTTTCTTTCGAGTGCTTTGATTCCAAATCTTGTTGTTTCTGCTTGGATTTTCCACTTCGACGCCTTGTAAACACTGCGAATGTGCTCAAGCCATTCTTTCCAGCCTATTGGGATATTTCTCCTTTGTACCGTAGGACCCCGATATCCTCTTCCTCTTTCTCTATCTTGTAATTTTCTTCCTTGTGAATACATACGTATCCCGTGCCAGTAGTATTTTCTTTTTCTTCTTCCAATTTCCCAAATGTCTCCCTCTTCTTCCAGTTTAAAACGGAAAGGTACCTCCTTTCCCCATATAATCATCACTGGATTTGGCCCATAATGAAGTTGCACTTCATTTGCTACCAAAAAATCTCTTCCTTAAATTACTGGAGTAATCCCCGCTGTTTTATTTTCGCACCATAAGCTTGGTAAAATTGGTTTCGTCAGTTCCTCTTGTAATCCCAAAATTCGCTTTCATCTTCCCAAAAATCTTCAACGGGTGTCCGGTTACTCTAACCAAATAGATGTCATCAAGTCCCTGGTAATCGATATCATCATCTCGTACCATATTTCTTCTTATCAACGTGACCGCCGCTCCCGTATCCACTAGACAGTTACAGCTTTTCCCATTCACCTGTAGTACTGCTATATATAGAATTCCTCTTCTTTCCACCTGAGTTAATCTTACGATTCTACCGTCCTCAGGTATTTTTGAACTTTCTTGAAATTTTTTTCTCTTCAATTTATTATTCCATTCTTCTTCTTCCTCCTGTGAGTATATTTTCTTCCGTTTATAGCTTCCAGATTTCATTCCTGCGAATTCCCTACTTCTCCCTTTATTCATATTTTTCCACTGTAGAATTTTTTATATTGACCGCTTTCTCGGGGGTATGAAATTGTCCTTCTCAGTTTAAAGAGCCATCCCTTCCTCCTTTCCCATGAGAATTACGTTTCTCATATCCTTGTTGCTCAGGGTACGCTTCTAGGGAATTCTTTGGCTGGAATTCATTTCTCCAAGTCCTTGAATCGGTTTGGCTTCTTTCTATTCTGCTATCTTGTGCAGTGACTTCCTTTCTTTGGTTTCCACCTCGTCTCATGTCATGGGAAACATACTGCCGGTCTCTATATTTCCTTGTGAATTTCTTCGTCCACCTTTTTCCGGGCATACATTTGCGTAATGTCCTCTCTTATTACACATAAAACAGGTAATCCTCGCAAACCCGTCTTCGCCTCGACATTCTCTTGCAAAATGCCCTATTTTTCCACATTTAAAACAACTCGAACTTCTGCTCAAAGTTGGTCGTTTTCCAATTCTACAATCAATCGCCAGGTGTCCTGGTTTTCCACAGAGGTACATGTTTTTTCCGAGTTTACTTGAGAAACTTTCAAAAAATTTCCTCTTCCTTGAATCATCATTAGGGTAGTTTCTTGTAGTTTCACAACTTTTTCCGACTTATCCAAATCCAAATCTGGTTCTTTCAACAATAATATTCCAACTTCTTTCAACAGATCCTTGCGTAGTCCTAATTTCAATTGATTCATAATTATTTCTTTATTTTTCTTCTTTAATCCCGCCATTTCATCTGGTTCAGCCCTCTCCAAATCTTCTTTCGGTAATTTGGCTTCCAAAGTTCGTAGTTTTGTACAATACGTGGAAACATCTTCGTGCCTTTTTGATAACACCTGCTCAAAATCAACTGATTTTCCCCCGGTAAAAATTTTTCAATAATTCGCGATTTATGATTGTTAAAAGATAAGGTATTCAAAATAGGTTCCGATTTAAAAAAATTGTAGGCCTCACCTACTAATTTAAATTTCAACAATTTATCGGTTTTGGTCCTCAGACCATCCGTACAATCTAGCCCTTTGTTCTATCTAATTTTTCAAAGTAGCGGATGACGTCTTTCCCAGAAAAAACATCTAGAGTTGACGCAACCATTCAAAATGAGTACGCCATTGCAATCATCATTTGAGCCGACGTATTTACTGGTAGAGTAACCGTAGTACTCGAAGCTCCTGCCGTCGTATTCATGATAAAAGGGTTAGTATAAGTGGGTGAACAATCATGCACTAATGAAGTATAATAAAAACGTATACCAACCTGTTCGTTTGGCTTCTTCTCCGTCGCACCTACTCTGAAAATCCCTACTTGATTATCAAATCTTACGATAAGTAAAAGTTACCGCAGCCAAAAAGAAAACAGAAAAAAAATCGATTACTTCAGTAAATTCAATAAAAGTCTTTTTTGTATCACTCAAAATTCAACTCAGCGTCCCATTCTAAAACACTATCAAATAAATTCAACTCATTCTTCGTAATTCACTTTAATTTCAAACCTGAAGGTTGAAAAAACAAAAAAACAAAAACAACTTAACTTTTGAGTAATACTGTGTAGAGTTAATAGTCAGAGTTCAGAGTTAGTCACAGTTCCAGAGTTCGCAGATAGAGACTGACACAGTAATAAATAAATTAGTGAAGTAAATGTTTTAGTTGAATAATTGTTTTAAATAGTGTTTTAAATAAATTAGGAAAATTAGTTAGTGCAGTTTTACTATAGTATATACTCAGCATGAGTCCCGTCCATATTACCCTTTGTAAAATAAATATTTACTACATGCAAGGCGACCTCAATGAATTCTTCATTGTTTTATATAGCGTGAAAAAGTCTATCATCTTAACCACTTCGTTTGTTTCGATATTTTTGTTTATAAAGAATAAATTTTTATTTCCTCTTGAAAGAAATTTCACTAGCCTAGCTTAAATAATATGAACCCAAATATTTCATCGTCATTATAAGTGACCCTTTCAATTATAATATAAAACATAAAAGTAAATATGCATATAGAAACATACAAGGTCGTCTTGCAAAAAGGGTCTGTTACACTAGGGTGGGGCAAAGGAGGCTTTTGCTGCGGGCGCTAGCCCGCAGGGGCGCAAAACATTCAACAGTTTCGATGAATACGTAGAATGGCGGTAGGTAATATTTTCTTTTAAATCCATATTTTTATAATGAATAATGTATAAAAACAAGAGAATTGTTTAAATCCGCTACTATTGCCAAAACTTGTATTGTGACACTACATTCGATCGTCGGAATCCGACGTTTCCTGATTATGCGTTTGGGTCAGCCCTCTGCCATCCCGCCGTCCTTACTCCGTAACCAATTCATCAGCCAGACAGAGTACCTACTACCAAAGAGTAGAGGTTCTATACAGAACAAGAGAAATATCTTTAGATATGGCGCGAAAATGGACTAATGGCCTTGAATTTTACGACGATGTTTATTTACATTTTATATTTGTCTGTCAAATATCAGAATATTCAGAATATAATCAATTCTTAAATATTCTAATATCTAATGATTGATTGCTCGATTTTTCTTGAAGTCCTTCATCGTTTAGTTTGAAGTAGTAAATTAGTCAGTAGTCTAGTAGAATTAGTATTTACCAATATCATATACATTTTTGCTTGTCATCATGGAAGGTAGAAATACTGGAAATGGCTCTAAGTGCTCTGTTAAAGAGTGTCCTAACAGATTTTGGAAAAGATACGATTTTTTACATTTCCCAACCCGAAAGATATTGACCGAGTTCTTCAATGGAAACTGGTTTGTAATGATGAAGATGTAATGAAGAAAGAAGCAAACACGTTATATTCAAATAATAGGATTTGCAGCACACATTTTGAAATTTTGATATATAAATCGAACTGCAGTTCCTACCTTGAATTTGTTTCAGAAGTCAAGGTTTGACAAAGAGACACAAACAAAAGTAAGTACAAAAGTGGATCAACAAACTCAAACATATTTTTGAATTGCTTCGGAATGTCAAACCCAAACATCGAAGGATCTTTCTTCACAGACACCAAGGAAAAAGAAGTTGAGGGATTTAGTGAAGGTAATGCATAAAAAATATCCAGAATCTTTGTCAGATATTTATCATATTTTTCAGTCTAAATCTATTGAAATAAAAAAGAAGGAAATCAAAAAAGCTAAACTGGAACACTTAATAGAGGAAATGAAAATGAAGGAAGACGAAATTTATTTCCAAAGAAATATTTAAGAGAGCATGTGATAGTCACCTTCCACAGATTTTCGCAAATACTGCTAAGATTGTTAGTGAACTGAAGGATAGGAAACCAAAGGGCAGGAGATATACGAAGGAGTTCAAACAGCATGCACTTTCTCTTTTTTATAGCGGACAAAAAGCTCATTGACAAATGGCCAAAAATTGTCATTTTCCCTCAGTGTCAGCTTTGAGGAGGATGATTGAAAATATTCAGAAAAACCTGGACTGAATGATTTTGTTTTTAGGAGCCTCAAATTGAGACTACAAGGAAAAGGCAAACTAGATAAAACATGTATTCTCTCTATGGATGAAGTTTCTTTGAAAGCAGGTATTCAGTATGGTCCAAAAAATGATGAAATAATTGGATTTCATGATTTGGGTAAGAACTCATCCTGAAAATAGTCTGTGGAAGAAAGTTATTTTTTGTTTATATTTTTTAAGGAAAGGGAAAGGAATTTGTTCCGGCAAAAAATGCATTAGTTTTGATGGCAAGAGGAATCCATGATAACTGGAAACAATCATTGGGATTATGCCCAGTCAACGGATAGTCTAGATTCTACTTAACTACTCTGCCACTTCAAAGGTAGGTATAGTGAATTAATTTTATCAGCAGTTTATTCTTTTTGAAATGTATTTTCAGGTGATACTGACAAATATGGAAGCAGAAAAGGACCCTTTGGAAAATTGTTAATGCCAGAAGATTCATTTGTGGACTGTGTCGATGATAGAAAAAATTCTTATGGAAAATATCAGAACTGTAGCTACTGGAAAAACAGGAGAACAACTTTATAAAAAATTTAAAGAAATTCCATTTATACACCCTTGTGAAGAATTTCCATGTTTATTTATTGCAGTTGTTTATACGAATGAGGATATTTTATATTGCAAAATATGCCAACCGTTATTTCAGTATAGAAGAAACTAACAATCAAAGAGTAAAGAAATTGAGAAAGTTACAAATATTACAGCACAAATGAATATGATGTAAGTGTGTTGTAAAAGAACATACTTTTTTTGGTATATATGTTCATGTATGTGAGGAGATAAAATTAGCCATACCAATGTTATCTAAGGATTTATATTCAATTATAAATGAATTAATTCATGCTATCGAGGAAAAATGTTTTCTTTGTTCATAATAAAGGTAAGAAATATTCTCTTTTGAATACAAAAATCTGATAATTTTCTTTCTCTTTCAGAGTTTGCATATCACCACCAGGGCTCGTAAAAAAATTTTAAATAATTTTTTACTGTTGTAATGGAAATATTATTTTTGAATCAATTATAATTATATGGTTAATACTAGTTATGTAACACGAGGATGGTTGTTTTTTTTTAATAAAATTTTTGAAAAAAATATGATTTTCTTCAGACAGGACTGCATATTCATGAAGTCTTTATGCAAATGTCAGTGTTTTCTATAATATAAAATTCATTCATGATTACACTCGTAACAAATTCTGCTTATCTACAACAGAGCGAATCAAGTAGAAAATGGATTGATATCCATTGGATTATCATTCGAACTCCATCTTATCCACAAATAGGTTTTACTCGTTATAGCATGATCTTCATCGGAGTACATTACTCCAGTTTAAAACACCTATAAACATGTGGTCAGGTCCATCTGACTCTTATGGTCTATTCATTAAATATTTGTTTTGAAATTATTTTGTTATGAACACTGTCACTGGTTAATGTTACATTTAATTACTGAACTTGATTCTCAGTGCGTAGGTTCAAGCAAACTCCCATGACTATTTCTACTATTATAAATAGTATTTTGTACCTAAGTAAATATTGAACGTAAATGACATTTGTAAAAATTTCCCTGTTAAAATTAGCACGTGCTTATTTCATACTTGCTACAAGTCTTGGCACCTCTTGTTTTTTGCATGGTATATGCACAAGCACGCTTTTGAAATAATTCTCTAAGCAGGTATAATGTAAATGAACAAAAATTTTCATGACGAAATCAGAAGAGAAAACAAAACCAACATAATGATTGCAGTGGTCAGCACATAAAAATGGATAGTGAAAAGTATAACTAAAAATGCTCTCTCCATATAAACCAACGCATAGCACCTTTAATATAGTTATAAATATAACTATATCTTATCAAAAATCAATGATTTATTCGTTTCTTAAATAATGTCAAATTGTAGCCGTTATGTTTATAGCCGCGTTTTATTGACGCCATTCTGATACCGGGTTGGGAATAAATTGTCATTTATCTGTCAGTTCTGGCATTTTTATCATTGTATTCGTGTCATATGTCAGTTGATTCTATCAAACCGGTATCGGAATGAGGTCCAATAAAACGCAGCTTTATGTAACCCACAATCTACAATTTCTTTTTCTTCTTCTGATTCTCTAACTCTGACGTCGATGTCACATGATGTGCCAACTAAGCTCGTGATTGGTGACACCAGAATCCAACCAAATTTTGAATTTTATGAATGAAATTAAAAGTACAGTGGTTTCAAGGATTTCAAAACGATTTTACTACTCTCCATTCATGAAAAGGTCATGTGATCTCTCTTGTTCTGTATAGAACCTCTACTCTTTGCTACTACAGTAAGCCTATCCAAAGTACCTACTACAGAAATAGTTCCTTTATTTTTTGTGACTGATTTTAATATCGATTGAGTTGATATATTTATTTATCAAAGCAGTTAAGTGAAACTCAAAGTCGTCTCCACAATATATATTTCAGACCAATGTTGAGGGGAGGCATGTAAACGCAAGTTTAGCAAGAAGCTTATCTAAGGGCTTGCGTTACATGAAAGTCAAAAACATGTTTTCGAGCATAGTAATGCTCATCTTCAGTTGAAGTAATACAGGGGTTAAACTGAAACCAGTAAAGAACAATAATTATAGCAAAAAGGTAAAACTAGGATTCAAAATGGATACTCACATGGCATGGAGAATTGAAGTGTAGAAACTTAATATAAATTTATAAAAACTTGAAGATGTGTGGCGCAAATTAGGGTCAACAAGGAGGAATGGTTGGGGACCATTCTAATAGTGGAACCACCATCAATAACATTAATAACAATTTAAAACCTTTATGTTGAATGTCAGACAACAATTTCGTGTAGCATAGAATTAAGAAGAAAGAAAAAGCTTGAAAAGGTCGATAATGAAGACTCGATTTGAACCGTGGCGATATCTATCAGAGAATAGACGAAGCTGTTAAAAAATGAAGTAATATCGAATAAATTTAGTGTAGGTAACTAACTAATAGACAGAATCGGTAAGAGAAAACACAAAAATTGGGATAGAAAACTGCAATTTAAAAAATAACCACTTGATTAATGGTAAAATTGTAGAGCATTGAAGAAGGGAATACAATCAAAATTAATTTGTTCATTCAAAGATTCTGAATTAAGGTCCTTATTAACTCTATTAATTTCAAAAATCTCCAAAATATTAAGTTTGGGGCGTTTATTACAAACATGTAAAATTTTTAGATCTGAATCAATATGAAATTGATGTTTATTGTTAACAATATGATTTGAAAATGAACTAGAAGAATTAATTTCATCAATCAAGTCTGAATGGAGATACCTATCTATGATTCTGTTTATGTTCATGGATTCTCTGGAAAAATTTACGACCAGTCTGACCAATGTATGTAGCATTACAACCTTGATATGAACAAGACATTTTATAAACGCCTGACTTGTCCATAATAATCTTTGTTATTAATCAAATTAGATCTTAGATTATTATTGGTATGAAAGGAAATTTTGCAATCAGGAATGAACCTATCGAATATGTTTTTAATGTCATAGGAAACTTTACCCAGAAAAGTTAAACTTGGTAAGTAAAATCCTGAAGAAGAGGGGATCAAGTTAGCATTCAAAATTTTTAATGATTTGTGTTTGTAAAGTTTAGGAACAAATGAATTAGGATAACCGTTATTAAATGCTATTTGTTTTATGATGCCCATTTCCTTGTTAAAATTAGCAATGGAAAGCGGGATGGACAATAGCCTCGAAATAGCTGCCTTATGGTTGTGAGGGTGGTTAGAATGGAATTCAAATGAATATTTATTTATGTTTTTTATTTGAGTTGTAAGAATCTTTATTTATTTATTTTATTTCTGTTACACACTTTGCGGAAATAATAAACAGTTGTTTGGATACATCAAAAATATTTATATTTGTATAAAAAATTACTTTTGAGTTTTGATTTGAATAATATTAGCTATCTGAGGTTTTACTATTGTTAGGGAGCGCAAACCTACATGTTCGCCACGGGCACCATCCTCCTAGTTACGGCTCTGTGTTGAAGTTTTCCGAAAAATGTTATTTTGTGACAGCATTCCCGTTCTAGAGTGACAATATTGAAAAAACGCTTGATTTCCAACGATTTTGTTGAAAACGAACATATTCTTGCGCTATGGAAAATGGTGACAGTGAAGTGCTTTCTTTCAGGCATTTCAGTAACCTCCATCTACCCATCCAATATTAATGACTGTCTTCCATCCGCTTGAACGTAATGATATGCATCTGTAGATGAATGCCGAAAAAAATCACTGTCGTCACGATTAGGAGATTTGAAAGAAAATAACTATAAATCCTTAAATCATACAGAGTGGTTTAATATAGGGACATGAATTTTGATGTATATCCCTATTGTTATTTCTAGCCGTTTCCGATTTTTTTTTCACTTTGACATGTTTAGTTACTCCTTTTCAATGGCAAAAAAGGTTCATGTGGGCCTACTTGCTTGGCTGCAATAGCGGCCTTCCCCCAAATTACTACTACCTCTTTTCTATGACACACATTGCTTTGTACCATGAAAACACATCAATACATCTTCCTTAATGTACATTGATTGTAACAAAATTGCAGCAAACAAAAACAATTCACAAATATACTCAAAATAGGGAATTGGGAAACAAAATGAACTAACTTGTTCGATTGATGATTTATTTATTTTGTAAAAATTTATGTTGGAATACTGATATAACTATTGTCTAATTTTCACTGATAAATACTTTATTTGTTACGGTGGGTTTCAACTTTTACCGTATCCTCAAGTAACTTGAGTGCTATGTCCCCCATTATATGGTTAATATAAATCTCTATCTGTATTAGAAATTAGTTTTCTTCTGCTCTTAGAGTTCACGGTAAGCGTTCATATTTTGATTAGTTGTTGATGTATATCTATACCTATACGATTTCTTTCGCGTATCCCTATATAGTGAATAACAATTTAAATGAGATCTAGGGTCTGCAGGTCATCGAAACCATTTCTTTCAGTCACTACCAACCAAAAAATTATATCAACGAGATCTTCTTCCGTAACATTCAACATTGAAAAAATGTATTAAAATTGGACCCCGTTATGCAATAAGGGACCAACCGACAAAAACATAATTTAGAGTAAAATTAGAAAAAAGTAGTCTACTGATTATCAAAAATAATATTGTATATAAAGGATATTTTTAATTGTTTTATTTTTTTATTGAATTATAACCTCAGGAAACAAACTGCAGGACCTTAAGAACGATATTTGAGTTCTAAAACACGGCATATCTCATTTTGTCTAGAAATGTAAGTTGGTTCCTTATTGTATAACGGGGTCCAATTATAATTAACGAAGGATTTCTGCGTTATTCTCATGCTACTTTTATTGAGCAATGGCATGTGTGTCAGTGAAAAAGGAATAAAATAACAGAAAATTTTAAAGTTCAATAAGTCAATGTGTTCTAATCCTATTATGATTATAAAAAAAAAATTGCATCGATTGTTCCATTCCAAATAAAAAAGTTGAGAAATCGTTTTAGTCACCCTGTATAATTTCACGGACATGTGAATGGATCAGAAATATCACAAATCTGTCTAGCAAATGGTATGTTTACTATTTCCTCTTGAATTTCATAGATGGCATTAATTAGACGAAATCATAATTTTCACAGATAGACAATAATAATATTCAAAGGCGCGTAATCACAAAAATTTTTCAAAAAATTAACTAATGTACATGGCTTTCCATTTCAAACAAGTACTCCATGCAATTTTCATTTGTGACTTATTTTCTTTCCATTTCTGTCGGCTTTGAAGCTCTGGTATATACTCGAGAGACCATCTTTTCCAAAGATGCTGACGGAGTTGCTGGAGTCTCTCAAATTGATTCAATCGATTCACCTTGATGTCCATGTAGTTATGCTCAGAAATAGAGGTGATCGTGCGGCCGATTAGGAAGTGGGAAGGAGTTAGGGCGGTAAGATCAGAAGGGTCTGAGGTTAAAGGACTTGCACTAAAATAGTTTGGAAGTTTTCATATGTGAAAAGTGCTTCTGATAGAACATGTTTCAAATGTATTTTCATTGACTTCACGCCAGCCTCCCAAAGGCCACCGAAATGTGGGGAGTACGCATAGGAATGAAATGCCATGATATCTCTTGACAAGATATAGAAGATTCAATTTCATCACTGTGATTTTTCAAAAATTGACCTAGTTCCAATAACCGGTTTTTGGAACCTACAAAATTTGTACCGTTATCGAAATAGATACTTTGTGGCTTGCCTCGTATTGCAATAAACCACTTGAGAGTAGCAATAAATGCATCACTGGTCAGATCGCTGACTAGTTCAATATGAACTGCCTTTATTGTTGATGAACATATATAAAAAGGCTAACGTAATCCTTGTAAGTTTTGAAACCTCGGCCAGGTTTGTCTCTCATCGTAAACGGACCGGCGTAATCCACCCCTGTATTAATGAAAGGAAGAAAAGGAGTAACGCTTGCTTCAGGAAGATCTCCCATAAGAGGACTTTTTGGAATCGGTTTGGCTATGAAGCACACGATACACTCATGAACAGTTTTCTTTGCAAGGTTTTTCGCAAGAATGGGCCAATATGTTTCACGTACTGAGTAAAGCAATTGCTGCGGTCCAGCATGAAGAAGCCTTTGATGCTCGTAATGAAATAGTAACTTTGAGAATTGATGATTTGCTGATATGATTATAGGGTGCTTCTTATCAAATTCAAATGGAGAATGTCCTAGTCTGCCTCCAACCCTGAGAATATCCGTTTCATCAATGAAAGGATCTAGGGACAACAATCTACTCTTACGAGGAAATGTTTTGCCTTCTGATAAGTTATGACGTTCGACTGGGAATGATTCAGCTTGAGAAGATTTGATAAGATAACGAAGTGAGGAATTCAACTCCTGCATAGAAAGAGGACCGGAATTTCTTTCCGAACATTTAAAACGAGTTGATGCATTGTGAACAAATCTAAACATATAGACCTAGGTGCGTTTGAGACAATTTTTGTTGAAAATCGTTCGAAGGAAAACCGAAGAGGGCTGTCAAATTAAGGGGAAGTTATTTCAGTTCGTTTCATCTCTGTAAGTTCATTGGTGAACTCAAGTATTTGAGGGGAACAAAGAATGGAATCATTCAGAAATTTGGGACCATGCCACCAAAGCTCAGATGATTTTAAACTTTGTGGATTCATACCCCTAGAAATAAGATCGGCAGCATTTTCTTTTGTACTTTTTTGTTTTTGTTTTTGTACAAGATATATCCGTCTGGATTTAATTTCTAAGACTATTCGCTACGAATGTTTTAAGAAGATGAGGAGAAATTTTAAGCCATCCAAGAACCACCATAGAATCCGACCAATAAAATATTTTACTGAATTTAAGAGAGAGGGATTCGAAAACTTTGGTAGCTAGTCTACTAAGTATTACAGAAGCGCAGAGCTTACTAAGACGCGGAATGTTGATTTTTTTAAGAGTTGCAAAAACCGTGTAGTTCAATATGAACAGCGTTGTCTAGTTTTACTTTATGACAAATCTGAAGATCATTGAGTTGTGGGAGTTGATCTCTAAAAGTTAGCCAACTAGTATGAATCTGTAAAGGTACTAACTGATCCCACTCCAATTTTTCCAGCCAAAGTTGCTGTAAAAATATTTTTGCTTGGATTGAAACTTGACTGAGAAGACCCAAAGGGTCGAAGATGCGAGCTATACCCGACAGGTGACCTCTTTGTGAAGAGAGTCAAACTTGGGATATTAATGGAGTCCAATCGTTTTTGTGTTATCGTTTAAACCAAGAGAATAGGCAATATCCAAGGAAGAAACTGATTGCTGAATAGCGTCCAGTAAGGGTTTTTAGAGACCCATTTTCGCAGTGGAAAATGAGCTTTGGTTAGAATATTGTTACGTTTTGCTAAATAATAATGCCGAGCACACTATAAACTATTTATTTTCTAACTTCACTAAAAATATACAACTACTTTACTGACTAATAAACACTTAGACCTATACAACAATACAACTAACTAAATATTCCAAACACTTCTATACTTCTTCAAAAACTGCTTATCACTTCTTCATAATCATCTTAATCTTCTTCATCCCAGTCAAATGCCTCGCATTTATATAGGTACTCAAGTGTAACCAGAATCTTCGCGATGCGACGGTTCGGTCATCCCGAATATTCATTACCGGCAATTATCTGCCTTTTTCTAGGAAACCATCTAGACGGTACGCGTGCAAGTCTATCCAGCGGCGTAGCTATGGGATTTTTATCAATCTCGTAACATTATCCCCCTCTCAATTTTGATCGTCCCGATCAAACAATGTGTCGTTGTCTCCATTATAACGTTTGAGTCTCTCTAGGTGAACGACCTTCATTTTCGCTCTCGGGCTGCGTTGAATTCTATAGACCACGTCGTTTATTCTTTTCACTATCGTATATGGTCCTTCCCAAGATAGTGTTAATTTGGGAGAAAATCCTTTCTTACGACGAGGATTGTACAGCCACACTCGATCTCCTTCTTTGAATCCACCAGTATTGGCCTTAAGATCGTATCGAGCCTTAATTCTGCCACTAGTTATCTTCAATATTTTTCTTGCAAATTCGTGGATCCCATTTAAGCTATCTCGCAGTTCGTCTGCATAATCCTGTACCTCTTTTTCTTCAGAACTTGGTGATCCGAACACCAAGTCACAGGGCAACCAAAGTTCTCTCCCGAAGATGATGCTGGCTGGAGTGAGCTTTGTGGAATCGTGCACAGAGGCCCTGTAAGCCATCAAGAATAGTGGAAGATATCGATCCCAGGTCTTTTGGTGCTCCTCTACTACTTTGGAAAGATGTTCTTCCATAGTCCTGTTGAACCTTTCAACTATGCCATCAGACTGTGGGTGGAGGGCCGTTGTTCTGGTTTTGCTAATTCCCATCAATTCACAAACTTCCTTGAATAAATTTGATTCAAAATTTCTTCCTTGATGGGAATGTAGCTCCATTGGGACTCCAAACCGAGAACATGTTATCCACCAGAGCTCTTGCAACTGTGGATGCTTCTTGATTAGTCAAGGCATAAGATTCAACCCATTTGCTGAAGTTATCCATGCCAACGAGGATGTAAAATGTCCCAATTTTCCACATCTATAGCAAGTCCTGTTCTCCTGAATGCTCATTCCGCTTTTCAAAGATTTAATCGCATCCAGAACCTTCTCCAATAAACTAGTAACTGCTCCTGATTGTTGTTCGGTTTCTTCTATTGCTACTGCTCGTACTTTCGGCCTCGAGGTGTTGAAGGCTGCCTCCACTTCTAGAGAACGTACCAAGGCATCGCTACTCCTCTTGAAGTGTGTTAGTCGCAGAGTCCTTTGGATTTCGGTGTCTCTCAGCCTATCTATGAATAACTGCACCGCCAGCTGTTCCTTAAAATCCCCCGGTGCTTCTGGGTAAGCCAGCTGAATTAGGCGTCTCACATCTGCTTCAAATTCCTGCAGACTCTCACCTGACTTCTGAGTGCGCGTTTTCATTTGAGCCCGATACAGCTGTTCTCGATGTTGATCGCCATACCGCAACTCTAATGCAGTTTTCAGGTCTTTATATTTATTTTGTTGTTCGATGGGTACGTCTGCAACATACCCAAAGCTGGCCCTCTCAAAGCTGCTATAAGTGCCGTAGCTTTTTCTTCTTCGCTCTATCCATTAGCCACTGCTGCAGCACCAAATTGTCGACGATACATGGACCAAGAAGACCGTCCATCAAAAGTCGGTGCCAACCCTGTCTCGACGATCTTGGTTTTTAAGAAGAGCTATTTGGTTTTCGAGTCCTTTCACTTTCTTATTAAACTCATCGTCGATTTTCTTGACGCATTCCTTCAGTTCTTCTTTCAGTTCCTCCATTTGTACTTCGATTTTCTGTAATACAAGTTGGAAGAACTTGTCTTGATGTTCTAGAACCTTCTGGAAGTCTGTTTTCCTTTGTTTTTCTATTCGTTCCAATTCATTCTTTTGTTGTTCGAGAAGTTTCTGGAATGCTTCTTCTCGTTCATTTCTCTATTCTTCGAGAATTTTATGGAATGCTTCTTCTCGTTCTTGTTTTTCTCGTTCTTGTTTTTCATCTAACCGTCGCATTTCCTCTTCTCGTTTTTCCTTTTCTCGTTCTTGTTTTTCATCCAACCGTCGCATTTCCTCTTCTCGTTTTTCCTTTTCTCGTTCTTGTTTTTCATCTTCTCGCTCTTTTCTCTTTTCTTCGAGAATTTTCTGGAGTGCCTCTTTTCGTTCTTTCTTTTCCTCCTGGCGCCTTATTTCCAAATCCGCAAATTGATTTTGGATAAATTTCACAATGTCCTCCATCGTATCGTACGATGTACTCCTCGTATTCACCATAAATAGCTTATAAATATAGTTTCTGTTTTTCACTAATATCCCGCTTCGGACACCACTGTTACGTTTTTCTGAATAATAATGCCGAGCACACTACTAAACTGTTTATTTTCTAACTTCACTAAAAACATACGACTACTTCTATACTTCTTCAAAAACTGCTTATCACTTCTTCATAATCATCTTAATCTTCTTCATCCCAGTCAAATGTCTCTCGTTTATATAGGTACTCAAGTGTAACCAGAATCTTCGCGATGCAACGGTTCGGTCATGCCAAATATTCATTACCGGCAATTATCTGCTTTTTTCTAGGAAACCATATAGACGGTTCGTGTGCAAGTCTATCCAGCGGCGTAGCTAGGGGATTTTATTCAATCTCGTAGCAATATGAATGATTTGCTTACAATAAAGAATGATTTCCGAGATTGAATCAGATCCAGTTGAAAGATCATCGACATAAAAAACGTTCGCAGCTTCAGGAAAACTTTCAGAGTACTCCTGTGCTAATTGACTCAAGCATCTGGTAGCGAGGAAGCTAGCCGATGCAGTACCATAAGTGACCGTGTTTAAAGAAAAGGTTTGCAAAGGTTGACATGGATCAGACCGCCATAATATTTGTTGCAAATGTCTCAGTAGATAGACAATGCCGCTTCTGGGACCGAAGAGTGTCCCAGAATCGACATTGCTCCACACGGTGAATCTCTCGATGGCAGCGTCCATCGAGTTCTTGCCGTTGGTGGAGGGTTGGTGCTGAAGAAGATGACGTGTTCGCCGAAGAGTTTCGGGGTGGGGGGGTTCAAAACGTTTCACCCCAAGTGGCGCGCGTCTTTTCTGCAAAAAAACATGGCGGCGATGCAGTGGAAGGCAAAAAAACATGGCGGCGATGGAGCGGAACGCAAAAAACATGGCGGCGATGGACAAAAAACATGGTGGCGATGGAGCGTAAGGCAAAAAACATGGCGGCGATGGAGCGGAACGCAAAAAACATGGCGGCGATGGACAAAAAACATGGTGGCGATGGAGCGGAACGCAAAAAAACATGGCGGCGATGGCGGAAGTTATGAAAAAACTTTCCCTCACGTGATTCGCTGAGAGCAATTGGCTGGAAGAGAAACAAACATGGCCACCGCCGCCACCTTAATTGACAAAACAAAAAAATTAAATATAAAAAATGTCTACTGTCTTAGAACACACGCACAAAACAGAAAATTATGATGGACGACTCATTATTAATTCACTCGCTCTCGAATGAAATTCCAAAATAAAAAAAATACGTCTCCGCGCGCTGTAGTCGTAAACAGCGATAAGCCACATCTGGTGTTTACTCTCTCTCCAATGAAATTCTAAGAAATAGCGATAAAGCACGTATCTTGAATGTTTACTGTCTGCTCCCTCAAGTTGAACGAAATTCTCAGTAAACACGACGATGATCCATTTTTGACCTTGAATTTGTTTTTCAGATTTAATCGCACATCCGGTATCTGTTTACGCTGCTCGAGCTAAATTGACCTTGGTTTACTGGTTTACTTGGTTTACTGTCTCAGATGTTTGTTTTCCAGGAAGAGATAAGACAGTCGAGTTTGAAGCCAAATTGATCTATTCAAGGCATTTTAAATGTCTCACTCTAACCCATAGCACTGTATGTCTGTCTTTGTCTCTGTTTGCATTTATTGAAATGAATAACGTCAGTTCGAGAAAAATACATTTATTTTTCACATAAAAAAATTACACTTCAGTGCCAGTGGCGTAGTATGAAGATACATTATCATTATCAATTAAAAAATATTTTTGATGCATGGATTTAATAAATCTATACATGGATTCGGATATTTGAACACTCAGAACCATTGACACGAAAAACATAAACCAATCGTGTAGTGTTGGCGGCGGCGGCAGCTCACATTTGGAATCCTTACTTTCTCGATCAGCAGCAGCAGCAGCAGCAGCAGCAGGGGCTTGCATCTTGACGTCCACGGGTTGGGTAGTTGGGTGGGGCGTCGACGACGAAGACGACGATGGTCTCGAAGTGCTGCTGCTAGAGGGGCAAGACATCTTCAGCGGAAACCACTGCGTATCGCTATAGGTGAGATTTGTATAAATCTTCCGCAGTCTGTACGATGAGGTGTTCATCGGGATTTCAGCTCTCAACACAGGCAAATATCCATCATTGGCTAGCGCCTGAATCATTCTCGTCCAATTCGAAGTAATCGAATCATCGTCGTGCAAATACGATACCAATACCTCACCGTACTCATATGGCGGGCTAATATACAGTACGTTCGACAGAACGGCTGCTAGAATTATATAATTTGTTGTCATCGTGACGACAGCTCAATGTACACTGAGAAACAGCGTATATGTCACTCAAATATATACACTGAGAGGAACACACACACACATACACCATTGCTCAATGTACATGACTCGTATTTCTTTCAGTCTCTCTCTCTCTCTCTCTCTCTCATTCATTCGATCCGCAAAATAAATCGAGAAAAATTGGTTTTATACATCTATTAATACATAATAATAATACAATATGAATAATAATATTTCGTGTGTTTTCGGCTAGTCTTGGTGTGGTTAACGTCATGGACTTGGTACTGGCAGCGACGGCGGCGGAACGTGGTGGATCGGTGAATGCTGCTGCTGCTGCTGCCCCATCCATTTACCATCGTTAATTTGCATATTTTGGAAGCGTTTGAAAATACACAGCTTGTGCTCGTACTCTGCTATGTGCGCCTTGAGCTCGCGCAAATTTTGCAAGTGCCGATTGATAGGAAAGTCGTGGTCGTCGTGATCGCCGTGGGGCCTCACCATATCAGGTGTGACGATATCCATTGCCAGATATCGAAACAGTGTCTCACGGCACAATGCACTTCTATTTCTCCGAATGCTATATGATTCAAACAGAGCGGGCTTTGCTTCTCGAGTGTCGGTGGAGGCGTTGTGATGACTGTACTTGTAGTAGCCGCAATATCGACGATGTGTGGTCTCTTAGGCAGATCGAGCCCACACTTCAGCAAAAAATCGAATTTTTGATTACCCTTCACGTAAACCACATTAGCCTCGATGATGGGGCGCAGCACTTCCTGGATCTCGTTGAATTCGACATAGCCATCAGAGTATGGAATGCCGTGGATATTTCTCTTCAAATATCGTACTTGGCGTTTATCTGCTTCGCTCAGGTCATGGAATGGCACTACGGCTTTGAATAAAAAGTGGTTTGTGCGATGCCCGTCGGTGATGGCAAGCTCTTTGGGTTGGAATTCACCGACCACAGTGAAACCCTGAATGTCACAGGCTACGAGTTTCATCTTGTTGTTTTTTGTTTGTTTGATGATTGTTGAACTGATTCACTGCTTTGATTAACTGAGAGACACACACTCGGAGAGAGAGAGCGAGATTAATAAACACCGACTAAACAACTGAACGTTTGGCTCACAACTGATGCTCTCGACCTGTCGATGCCTGCCAGTGTTGCCAACAATTTGACCAAGCATGCCGCTACACTAGTCGAAAAATTCCGCTACATTGCAGTCAAAGCCGCTACGGTCGTTATGACGTAACGGCGCCTGCGCATTGTTCTCATGTCTCAAAAATGCCGCGTTTTTTTGAAAGCATTATTTTCAATGATGACCTTTGAATAATTGAAATTCTTGATAAGATGAGATAGCTCCACACCGTCAAACCAAACAATTACACAATGGTGTTTGTTTTGATTGATATTTTGTGACTTGACAGTTGACACAGGACAGATAGAACTCTCAACCTCAACTCAGCAACTCTTCTTCTTTAACAGGTTTGTTTTTTTACCTCAGCTACATGGTTTCGGTTACGAATTATGTGTTTGTTGCTCTCATTATTAATAACAACTCATACTGAAATAAGCGACACTGAAGTAAATAGTTTGAAATTATGAAGTAGAATATTATCTGTCATTCACTCCTCGAACATTACAGGATATTCCGCTACTTTATCATTGAATTCCGCTACGCCGCTACAGGGTGCATAAATCCGCTACGGTAGCGGAATTCCGCTACGGTTGGCAACACTGATGCCTGCATTACATACATACACACAAACAAAGAGTGCATTCCACCACTACTTACTGCTACTATGTCACAATTTTTTTTATGACAGACGGCGTACAATCTCGCTCAAGGGCAAGTGTTCCAGCATACAGTCGTGAATGATGATGCAATAGGCTCGAGTATTGGCGGGAAATCCGACTCTGGCCTCGATGTCAAGTTTGACATCGACAGTGGAGGATTTCATGAATTCCGCTCTGCGGGAACAATCTATTACGAACACGGTCGCTCTGCTTTCGAATGCTCCGTAATCGAGTAGAGGGCGCTTCTTCGGACAATTGGCATAGCTCGGATAGAAATCCGTGTAGGCTCGATGGGCTTCGACAAAGTTGTTTCTGTTGAATTCCCAGTGCATACGTTCATGCGGGTAAGTATCGCTGTTCATGGTTAGGCGTATGTCGCTGATGTCGATGTGATCGAAATAGGACGCATCTCGAGCCGCATTGCCAATCCGATTTGTTTGGAAGGCCACAATGACGAATCGGGGACTCTCCAT